>OX235274.1:57323744-57730898 GCA_944472155.2 Trichobilharzia szidati
GAAGCTTCAAAGCTTCTGCTTGAAGCCCTATGTTCCACTGGGAACGTAAAGGAATAAAAAAATTTACAGTTCTGTTGCAACAGTAGGTAGTTACTACACCTTGCTAATGAAGACAGTAAAATTTACTGTACAAAAATAGTGATCTATAAAAATTTATTATTATTCCCAATCACTTTATTCGTGATCAGTGAATTTCTGTACCAAACCTATGCAAGATAATTCCACTGAGGAATAACCGAAATAAAATTAGGTTGGAAGAGGACAAAGTTAACGAGATTACTGCAACGATCACACTTCAGTAATTGATGTGAGATTAGATTAAGTAATACTTTATTGACTGAAAATAAACTACGCGAACCAACTAGTCAAGAGTTACACCTGCAATGATGCATATAAATTATTTGGTTGTAGTTCCCAAACGTTTTCAACTTATCATCTATTACAAACATGTTCATTTAAATAATTTATGTTTAATGTCACACAAACTCGAAGACTTGCAGGCGAAAACCAAAAAGCTGGCTGAAGAGGCTGGCAGAGAAGAAAGGACTCCAGGTTAACGTAGAGAAAACGGAGGTGATGAAGATAACCAACAAACACCGATCACCATCAATGGGAGAGATTTGGGAGACGTTACTTGCTTCACTTATCCAGCTAGGAAGTATAGTTTCAACCA
The DNA here is from genome assembly GCA_944472155.2 of Trichobilharzia szidati. Lineage (NCBI taxonomy): Eukaryota > Metazoa > Platyhelminthes > Trematoda > Strigeidida > Schistosomatidae > Trichobilharzia > Trichobilharzia szidati. The sequence continues at coordinate 57,324,418 of OX235274.1, forward strand.
CAGGCAACTGGGACGGATAAAGATTTCAAAGCCAGGCAGAATCGTAAAGGCAAAATACACCTTCATCAATCTGAAATCGGTGTGGCAATCTTCTGCACTCAGCAAAAACAACAAGATTCAGATTTTCAACATCAGTGTAAAGTTAGTTCTTCTATAGGGGTCAGAATCTTGGCGCATGCGTCACGAAAAGCATTTCCAACAAGCTGCTGCAGAGTTTTATCAACAGCTGCTCACTTCGCTGGCTCCATACTGAAGACCGAATGGCTTGCCAGCCAGCCATAAAGAAATAGCAACAAGAATCTACGGGAAAAAACTAATCAAGATCCTGTCGTTCAACAAATATGTAAGCGAAAATGGAGATGGATCGGGCATATGCTAAGGAGACCATCAAGTAACATCGCGCGCCAGACCCTCAAATGAAATGCCAATGGGAAGTGACGATTGGGTCGTCAATGCGGGGGTGGCATGGAGGAAATCGTGCAAGAATGTCAGAACAATAATGAAACAAACCGCTTATAGCTACCAGAAAGTGATTTATTCTAGGTAAAAATTACCATTCCATCTCTTAGTGATAATGAGATGCGGTCTACGCTCTTTCAATGAAGGGAACAAGCTTAGGAATAGCAACCACAGAGTACGAAGGTACTAATAACCTTGAATGCATATCAGTCTCCTTGGATTACAGAACCTGTCGTTATTACAGAGCCAGTATGAACAAGTGCACGAATCGATGTGCAAATTTCATCATGATCTCGTTTATAAGTACTGCTTGGACAACAGGTTGATAGCACGTTAGTGATAGGATTAGTATTAGTGTCAGGGTTGCGGTTAAGATTAATATTAGGTTTAAGGTAAGTACCACGGTTAGGACGTTTTATTATTATTTATCTGCATTTTGTAAACAAATAAATGGAACTAGAGTGGTTCGTTGTTTATACAGATGAAACCGTTTCGATAGCTATGAAACTTGAAAACCGATATCCTTCATTGAAATTGGGAAGTACTTCTCAGTTATCGCAGAGTGAAATATCGTCTTCAATGTGTTTTTATTGTTATTATGTTAATTTTTCTGGTAAATAAACGGCAAGTTCTGTAATCCAACGAATGGTATGTGTTCAAGGTTATTGGTGCGTTCGCACACCATGGTCGCCATTGATTGTGTTTGCCATTTAAAAAAACAACTAAAAATACACTTACATAGAACCATAAAACACTGGGAAAAACAAAAATCAGTTGTTTACTTGTGAAATGTTTGATTTAAACGAAATAGCTATATAAGAATTCTAAAGCTTAAGGTAGTCCATTCCTTTCTGTGTCACAGACTAGATTGCGTTTCTTTGCGTTCTGAGTTGGAATATACGGCTTCAGGCTTTCAAGTTTCAGCAGAGGTGTTGCTGCTTTTAAAGGGGGTGAGGCTGCCAGTTTCACATCCAACCTCCTTTCTTTCCCTAAATTACTACTAGCTAGTTAACTATGCGAGGTTTAGGATTACATGAGATAAGAGTCGAACCTGGATACCACTTGCGTGGCTGAACCACTGGCTCACTGTCAACAATAAGCAGAAACGGAAATTACATATAACATTAAGGCTAAATAAGTCTTTTTTTTCTTAAAAGTGACTCACATATCTTCATTAGCTTCGTCAACGCCATACATTGCATTCGGTGTTTTACTGGAAACGACTAGGTTATCGCTTGCATCTCGTCGTTTAGCCCGCTCACGACGTTTCAATTCATATATCAAAATAATTATAAGTAAAATTGATACCTCCAAGATTATACCAATTAGAGGCCACAGGGGAGCCCGACGATCTGCAATATAGAGAATATAAATACACATACACTATATATATATATGCTACCAATGCGGGTCTTAGAGAAGGTAATATTGAGTTATTAGTATAGCTAGAGGATTTCACTACTCCCTACTTATCATTATAACAAAGTATCCAGAATTTATTTGTGTACACATTCATTTACGTACAACTCACTGTCTTAAATGTTGAAAGGAATGGAAACGGAAAAAAATAAGAGTTCTTATCGTCAAGGTGTTAAGATGTCAACGAATCGCTGTCCAAGGAAATCCTACCCAAACCTTACTGCTGTGATAAGAGATGAAGCTTACCGGAAAAATATAAAAACAGCTTTTATCAATTATTCAAAATGCAGTGCCAATAGTTTTCACTAAAAGTATTCCCATTGTCAAATCCATGTTTATGTATTGTAATATTATTCTATTTTCGTGTAGGAATTTTATGAAATATTATAGCTTAAACTGATATACTTCTGTGCTAATTTCCATATTGATGTTTCAGCGTAGTAGTGACAACAACACATTGACAAAAGGATGTGCCTAAGATAGCAAAGTTTGCATGCCATTTAACAGTAGATGAGAATAATTGAAAATAATAAATCCTGATGAGGCAGAATGACATGGCTTATTCGCCTGAGCACTCGGCTTCCAAAGAAACGGCCTTGAGGTTCCAAATTCTGCTCCACCTATTTCAACCCAGGGGTATGATCGGGTTGTACCAGTAGTCATTAAAACAATAAACTTGGTTCATAGCCTGGTAAATGAAAAATCTGTTTCGGGACACTGAGATCTGACACGTTTTGATGAAGTACAGAATGAATCCCAACGCATTGCAGAAACTAACTAGCTACTTCAAGCTGAATACAACTGATTTGTGTAGACGAATCTGCTGGGCATAATGACTGCATATTTTTAAATAATCAATGAGGATCGTGCAGCCAAGAGTTATTTTTGATGAACAACAACAGTGAGAACTTTTGATTTAACTCTGCATCTATCTCATTCCCTAGCTATTTGTAGACATAAGATCTATTCACGATATAAGGTTTTATCTTTTTCAGGTTTTCTACGTTAAATGACATCTAATTCAACGTAGGGTGCATCCTATTCACTGCCTTCATGCGGTGGAAGTGTTCCTCATAATAAGTGAAAGGGCAATTGCGAACGTCCACCGCTTACAGCCAGACTGATGGACATTCTAGTCTACCTAAGAAAAGTGAAAAACCCTGATTATTCGATACTTATGTTGTACATGGGCTTCAGAATTCAGTTGGATCAGATAGCAGTTGAACCTGTCCCGGCTCCTGACGATGCTCCACTGGTTTGTGGGTCAGACTTCAAGTCGAAGGCTGGAATAGTGGCCTTTTAAGACTACCGCCTACTTCGGTCTGGGTGTCCGAGCAGTATCCCAGCTTTCGCACAAACTATGAGATTTTATTTGGCGCATCTCTTAGTGTCCAAAATGTACCAAATTTGTGATTTAATAAAAGTATAATTCAACATCAAAATGACGTCTTTTGGAACTTAAAAAAGCCGCTAAAAAGGCATACTGATACGTACAGCGTAACACTCAGAACATTCACAATTCAGAGTTCATTTTTTCTGCATGTAAAACAAAAGATGAAGTGAAATTGTGTGGATTTAATTGTTTTTTAAATAATTAATTACATAGTAAGCATCTGGCGTGAATTAGTGTAGTCTTCGACTGTTGGTTTGAGTCACTTAGGGAAGTGTAAACTGACTGACCAACTGGGATCCTCGAAAGACAATGGCTTGAGACTTATTATAGAAGGTTCAAAATAGTTCTCAGTGATGCAGATGCATTCACTACTTACAACTTCCAAGATCCATTAAATAGTCACATTATTTTCCATATACACATTCTTCCTGCCGTAAATTTCCATTCATTATAATTACTTTAGAGTTTCTCTACCTTTGTGTGCTATAGGGAATATCAAAACTAGAACTGCTGCGCTTCTGTAAACAGTTCTACTTCGCAAAATCGGTCAATAAGTAGCTATTTATTAAGTATCATTTTCGCTTCAATACATCAATCCTCTCAGTTATCGATCTGACGCTGACTGGTTTGAATCTTCGATTAACCAACCCAGTCTCAACAGGGTATTCACCTTTTCGATATGAATTCATACTACTATTAAGACACCTACATAACTTACCAATATGTACACACATAAATACAGCCACCCCAGCAAAAACACAATCAATATACTATTTTTGATTTACCACACTCCACTTTATTTCAATTAAAACAAAAATGCGAATTAATAAAATCTTCTTCACCAAAACAAAATGCTGACAAACCTTTTACTCGTAAATAAAAAGCTGCAGTATCATTGCCAAGTGCTCCACGAACAAAGCATGAATAAACAGCTCTATCGTCTGGTTGTATTGAGTCGAATACAATTTGATCGTTGGATACATTTTTAGTTTCAAAATGTATACGATTTTCACTGTCATAATCCTCTATATAAGCTTGACCATTACTTTGTATAATTATAGGAACATCATTTCTAACCCATGTAATAGGTTCAGTAATTGGTGGATAGGCAACAACATCGCATGAGAAAGTATATTTTACACCAGAATACGGATTTACACTACGTTCATATTTGTGTATCAACGGTGGAACTTGAAATACAACACAGGCGCATAATTAATTAATGCGGTATGAAAAAAAGAGAGAAAACACAAAAAATATTAGATTTGATATTTTGCTTTTCACATATCATAAAAATCATTTATTTTTAGATGGTTGGAGGCAATGAGAAGGAAGTCTTAGACCTAGTTTTCGTGTTTGTTGGCGCTCGTTGGCAAGGTATATCTGCAATCTTGAAGGGACTCATGTCGCTTCTGAGATCTGAACCCAGCTCACCCAGCGTTGCAATCAGAGACGTTAATCCTAGGCTACTCGGGCTCGTGACTGACATCCTGTAGGACTGTAATGGATACTTTGATTGGACACTCGATAGTAACTATCGGCATTTTTCAAATTGACATTTAAACGAATCTGATATAATGATGACCTGAAACATGGCCAATACGAGTCGAAGGCATGGAAAGGTTATCTGTTTTTGATCATAGATGTTTACGATCTCTTTCTCACGTTAGGTGGCATAATAAGGTAGGTAATGTTGACGTTAGGCGTAGAGTGTTGGGCAAAGAAGGAAAATCGATCGAAGAGGCTATAAAGTTACATAGCTTGAGATGGCTAGGTCACGTGCTGCGCATGCCTAACCATCGCCTCCCCCGACGGACGGGCATTACTAGCTGATATAGGTGCAGGTTGGAAAAGAGTAAGTGGTGGCCAAACAAAAACATGGCATCAATCCATGAAATCCCTGACAGTTAAACTGAGTCAGATAGGGAGATGCAGACTTCCGGGTTGGGGCCCTCGGGACTATAAGAATCAATGGCTGGGGACAATAGGTGAAATGGCTCAAAATCGTTGTCAATGGCTTACGCAGATGTATTCAGTCTCTGTAATGTTTCATATTCCTTTCTACCATTACTCATTCTGTTTCACTCTTATACTTGTCAAAACTCTATTGATTCTCTTAACTCATCTTCTTGTCTACCTTTGTGCGCTATTTGGAACGTGGCAACTCGAACTGCTGCACATCGGTGCCAAGTTCTATGTTGAATCCAGACAGACAGACAATAGTTCGGATAAACATAGAAGTCAACTCTGACCATGTTATTAAGACTACTCAGTTCAGTTTCAACTAATTAGTTGGAAGTATTCAAATCGAAAAGTGGCAACAATCCATTAAAATTCTCTGATTGGTAATTTGGGGAATGTAGAAGACAATGTTGGCTCGTTACGGTCCTCAGAAGGTCAACAATCAGTGTTTGGAGACTCTTGATGACATAAGATTATAGGTTTCCAAGCCGTAGGTGTTACGAATTTCCTGAAATATTTTGATGATTAATAAAAATCTGAATAAATCTGCTGAAGAAGCTGTGGCTTACACAGCGAAACGTTCAGAAAAATCTTGTTTTGATTTTCTTAACACGCTGGGATTAATTTAAATAATTTATAATGGACTTGATGACATACCTTGAAATTGTTCAGAACGGAGTTAAGATATTCAAGTTTTATTACTATCAAGATTCTGAACATTTAAAATTTATGCTTATTTAGTTAGTCATCTTCTCTCCATTCACACTCGTTGATTTTCAACATTTTCATTTTTGTACATTTACGTACATTTTTTCAAAGAGTTGCAAGTTGAACTGATAGATAACTATGCATGATTTTACGCTGATCTACCTCTCCCACTTTACATAAACACTAGGATACAGTTTACCAGTGGCGGGCAATATTAATTACTGGGTGAAAGCATTTGGAGATATGATTCAAAATGTCACGATCAATCAGTTGCCTTCCCCCCCCCCATCCCATCTCGCTCCGGGTATAACATATCTTTACACCTCACCCACTTATCATCTTCCTTTTGGCGTGTTCCACGCGTGTTACTAGTTTCTCAAAACTGTCAAAGTTGTTATGCATACCACTTGCCTTTTATAAAATTGGTTTGTTTATTAGACATATCACATAGCGAAACAGAATTATTTATAGCGTGACATTTTGAACACAGTTTATTCTTCACAATCATGTCAACAATAAAATTTTGTTCAAAACGTAGTGCAGTGTTTGAACTCCACCCTAGGAATAAGTTTCATGTTCCAGATGATGAGCCGCACACACATTGTGTGAGTGCTAGTGGCACCAACCAGCTGCCCACTTTGAAGTACGTGGGGAGTGGGATTCAAGCCTAAGACCCACTGGCTGAAAGTCAAGTACTTAAATCAATGAACCACATCTTCAAATGCAAAGAGAACTGAATAGCTGATTCGTCCTAATCTGTGACTCTTCGCCAGTACACCCCCACGGATCCCCACAGAGGATCGAACCCAGGACCACAAGGTTATGAGGCGAATTTATTGACCAAACATTGGAGTGCCACCCAGTAACTAGTTCTGTTTCCCTCTCTGTTGCATATCCAATGTACAAATTTATTTGGAGAAAGATTAGTGGTGTATGCTTAATGATTATCATAGCTTTAAGCAATTAAAGGAATACATGAAACACGCCAAAACGAGACTATAAATATGTGGAGTAAATATATACATACAAATTTATTTGGAATTATAACTTCCTCAATCTCTAAGTGTTACATATATATTACTTGCATTTATCTTTCTTTTATTGTTTCCTCTTCATAATCATACTCTCAATCAAAATGCAATCATGATAAAATCTTACAGTTTACGAGGTACTCATATTCAGAAAAAAACGTAATTCACTAGAAATATGAGATTTATTCAAAATAGCTTATGATTGATTATCTGATATCATTTACTGGTGCATTTAATAAATGTAATTCACAGATGGTGCGTAAATTTAAAGTTATCCAAATGAATCAATTACTCTGTTCAAAATAACCTTCACTAGTCACAGTTAGAGACTAGTTTACCTGGAGGCTTACTTAAATCACTGGGCTACCTAATTCTTCATCCATCAAAGTGAATCCTTATTTACTCTATCTCACGTTTTAACTATCAGATTACATCTCGAGGTTACAATCTATACTCAAACCTGTTTTCATACAGGTTTTAACCTACGGCTATGGGTTTTTCAAAAGAAATTATGAAAAATCATTACGTCACCCACTGGATAGAACAATACTGTTTCAAATGATATATTACCGATTAATAATGGTAATGGAATATTCTGCAATATATGTTTACATATTTTCCAGAACACAGTTGTTACTATTATTACATGACCTGTAGTCATACTATTACTACTGATAATACCAGTCGCTCAGATGAAGTGTATGTATTTAGTTCGAAATAGCATTTTACTGATTGCAACTTGAATGTATGGGCTGAGCTTTTCAGTTATTTTTTTTTCATAAAAGATAATAACTGAAACAAATGTTCAGTAGTATCATCCCCAAAACCCAAACAATAAGTCTAGAATTACTATTATCCCAAATATTGAAACATAGTGTATTAAACAGTCTGACTGGATGGAGGATTTCATCATGAGCTGACATCAGCTAGAGAACCATTGGAAAACCTGGGAGTACTGGACAGCTGTTTCGTCCTAGTTTGGGACTCTTCAGTACTATGCACTCGACGCAAGGGTTCGAACCCGGGACCTTTTGGTTACAAGGCGAGCTCGTAGACCATTGAGCCACTGGGACCCGATCCAATAATGTCAGCTCGTCATGAAATTCTCCATCCAATCAAACAAAATCCCTACAAAAGCAATACTTGAATATTAAACAGTCAGCAGAGCAAATAACTCACTGTTTATTTCCACTTCGGCTATCTCCATTGTACCAGGTACTACATTGAACATACAATAGTACTTGCCATATAATTCTTGATCATAAGCTATGGTTAGAGAAAACAAATTCATATGATTTTTATCATAATTAAAAGGAGAGGAATAAGAGAAAACTAATAAATACATTATTAGAGTATAAATAAATCCTACGACTTCTTAATGCATCTTAAGCACTCAGTTTTCAGCCTACAGGTGATGGGTCCCAGCCCTGCTCCATCTATATCGGTCTGGACAACTGTGTAGTACCATCAGCCCTGACGCGATAAGTGTGGCACTAAGTGCCTGTTACATAAAAGCTGTCCCAGGACATTCAGTTCAAACAAACGAAAACTCACCGCATCTTAAGTAAGCAACAATAAAAAACAAAACAAATAAACAATAACCAGTAATTTTGAATGTAAAAAAATCCTCTTTATTAGTCTGCACAAACGCACCACTAATTTTCAGCTATCTTAATTTTCTGTATTTCGAAGATCAATATTGAAAATAACTGATCAAAGAAAACTGTCACCACCAGATATACACATAGCATGGGTTCGGTTCCCCACCAATGCACTCCTAACATAAACCCCACTTAGTCTACTGGCCGGTAGTAATCCCAGAAAAGAGGGAAGGTTGAGAGTAAGCTTAGCAACCGCATTCCAAAAGAAGAAAACACATCACTGCCGCTGAAACTTCAGAGCTCGAAGCCCTATATTCTATCTGGAACGAAAGGAATAAAAATAAAAATATTCCCCTTGCCATATAAAAAATTTTCATTTATGAATTAAAATAGAACAATTGTCCTTAATGAAATCTTACCAATATTCTGCTGAACAAAGAAAGATGACAAAAAAGGCATCAATATAATATCTCAATGACAGTGAAAAATTATTCACACAAGATGTTTTTCTGTGTGCAATGAAGGCAACCGGAACAATGAGTCAGATAGTAAATGATACAATGGCTAAAGCAACTATTCAGTTGATTATTGCACAAAATCTGTGATACACTTATGTGGAATTAAGTGAAATCATGTAATTTATTTAACGGATAATACTATTATCTCAACGTGTTGTATCTCCTAGTAATTACCTTATGTTTCAATTAACTGATAACAGAAATACAAACATAAAACTAAGTTCTCAAAGTATACATAAAAGTTTATTTTCTAAAAATAGTGACAGCTTATTCAGATTATGTTCTTCGTCTCTGCGTGTATACTAATAGCTGTGGGTACTAATAACTTAGTTCCCAAATTGTGGATTTGATCCAAAGTACTACCAGTTCGTATAAGTAGCTAGCCAGAAACCGAATGGTTTGAAGTGATTCAACCCTATGAGCTGAATATGACCTGGTGCACCATTTAGAACCTGGGTGCTGAACGAGAAAAACGGCTGTTCAGTGTTTACATCACTCTGATTTGGCTATTAAGCAGTACTGGTTGACGTGAATGGTATCTAACTACTCATGTCAACTTATCAGTAGTACATAGGACCATGCATTAATACTTGATTTCTTGATTGGCATTCATGTGGTATCAAGAAGACTATATATTTTGATCTGAATAATTTTGGTTTTCAAAGGAAACTTTGGTAAAAATGTCACCTCATTGAAGTGTGTAAATTCTAAATCGTGAATTAATTCGTGACCTGTGAATTTGATTTAATTAATTAGTTTACTTTGCACTACATAAGTCGGTATAACAAACTAAAAACCTCAGACAGTCGGTGAACATAATTAAAACTATTATTAAGAAACAAAATATAGGGTTACAGGCTAGCTTTATGTAAGCGATAGATAGTGAATTCAAAATAAAAGATACAATTACACTGAACAGTTACACAGTACACAAGAATCTGGAATAATCAATCATAGAACACCTTAGGTAATAAGGACAATTAGAACTTGATATTACAGCTCCGATAACTACTTCCACCTTTAATTGACGCACAAAATATTTCTATTATCTTAGGTATGTGTTATTTTAGTAAGTTTAATTCGAATCCCTTTTAGATAACCAAAATAAAACAGCTCAATATGCTGTTTACTTCACGCTCCTAGGCTCTTGACAGAATTAACCAAGTGAGTTTTGGTCCTAGCCACCTACAAAATGCTAGAAGACATAATCTTTGGTGCCCCAAAATCGCATTACAAGATGTGATTGGTCTCATAAACGACTGAAAAAGGTCAATGTAAATCACGCTAAACTTCATAAATTCACTGAAATACAATACAATGCCTAAAATAACTGAATTAATTTATACGAGTGCATTTGAAAAAAATGAAAGTCAGTACAATAAGTTTTGTAAGAACAAAAAATCATTTCTATCTAAAAAAAGTATTATCAACTGAAATGATAATGTTCGACATACGATAAAATAAGTCAGGGGAAGAAAACAATTAACTTACAAGGCCGTAGCAAAGTTAAGTTACTCCATATTGTACCCGACTTCTCGTCTCGACTTTCAGCAACTTCATACAGACTAGGTTTAGAATGATACCTGCCACCTTTCCAACGAACAGTAGTGTACTTAATACCATTTGGTCCAACTCGGAATGCACACGCGACAACAGGACGGTGAGTCATATTCAATGCATTAATCTGCAGGTGATAAGAGCCAACAACCTCGTATTTCTTTATCAAATTGACAGTACTGCTAATTTTACTTAAAACTAAGGAATTATGATTATGTTACTGTATGAAAAATACCTCCGTATACATGAACACTGATCTGACGACTGGCGAGTTCATTTGTACATTGATAAACACCCGACATATGAAATCTGACATTGCTAAGTTGTAATGATACTTCTTCATTTTTCTCTGAAGAGATTATGACATGTTCAGATTCTTTCAATGGTGTAAATGCTTCATTTTGTGAAGATGCATACATCCATCTTAAAGAATGTTCGTTAGAAACAGTACGGCAAATTAAAGTGACGTATGAGTTGAAAACAACAGCAACTTCGTCTAGTTCCTTCTGATTCCCGTTAGCGTCCAGAACAATAACTTCGGGTGTAACGGAACCTATTGGAGAAAATAAGCAATTTATACTAATAATTTAAACATAAACTAGGCTTAAAATTAGGCAGTAAAATATGTATGGGAAAATGAAAATAATTTACTCAAACTACTATCTACATAGTTCTTCATGCTTATCAATAAAAATTTACAGGAACCGAATGAGCCAAGTGACAGTTATCACTTGAAATCTGCTCCCATCCAGATTAAAGTCAATGCATCATCTTGTCCCTGAGAAATGCATTGTTGAAATTAACAGTTTACCGGAATCCCCTAATCAAAGGAAAATAATATCTCAAGTTCACTGACTCAGGTCACCACTGCTGTAAAGAAACAGAAAGCGAAAGTTCACAAAAATCAAAAATTACTCCAGGCAGTATGCCCTTTACAGGCAGAGGGTGACTTAAAATGAATGACTTTTCTTATCTGACAATTACTACCTAACTACCAAGTAGCTTACACAGTAATCCCAAATCAAAGACACTACGAATATAAGGACGACTAAATACTACCTGATGTCGACAGATTTTAGAACACAGAAGAATAGAGCGTACTTGCAGCTTCATACGCACATTAAGAAAAAAATCAGTTCATTCGTTTAAGTTGCCAAACTTTGACATAGCTTGCAAACAAGGCAAACAGAATGACGCTACAGTGAGAAGAAAATGCATGAGAAGAATGACTAAGGACAGACAAGAAATGGATATAATCAATTCACCACTACATCACTAAGAGTCACAAACTACTAATTCCTACCATCCCAAGACCACCATCCAAGCAACTGAAACCTCCGTGTATTACACAGACTAGTAAACAATGACTTCATAGGTTGGTATAATGTCTAGACCAAATCCCTTAACTTTGTTTCGGTCTAATCATGCTTAGACTAAGACTAACACACAAAAGAAAGCATAAAACCTTCAGATCTCAGTCGATGAGGATTTACAATGACAGATTGAATTACCTTTTCCAAACACCACGCCAAACTTCTACAGTATTCACTCCTTAGTTTCGTTTCAAGCGGCAAATCGAACGAACATCAAATTCTCCGATGTTTTCATAGATTTGGCTTTCAGTGGCCATGTCTTAGCTATAAAGTAGGACAGAGTAAAACGCCAAACCCATTCGGATATCGCAATGTCGTGTAATTAATGAAGAAAAGTGCACTCCTTAACTGAGACAGTGATATACATAACCACATTAAATTTAAATATCGTGTTGGTGAATTCATTAAGATATCTTCGTTAGCAAACTAAAAGGGGCATATTACACTGTATATGAACATTTCTTGTTCAAAATTGCATCAAAATAATTAACACATCCTGTTAAATATTTATATAATTATTCAGATATTTGAATATAATCAATTATTGTAAACATATAATTCCACTTTTGAAAATCACTTTTTGAATATATCTTACAGTTTATTTCACAAAATATGATGCGTATCACTTTTTGAAAATGTCACTTTCATAGGAGGAATGAAATGGAAAGCTTATTCACTTTATTAAAAGGTAGACACATTACAAGAATGAATGATCGATAGATACATAAGATTAACACATTTCATATCCTCAGTCAGAAAACTTCAAGTAAAACAGATGCTCATGAGATGTTTTATAACACAGCAGTTTGCCATTTGAATGGATGAAAACCAATCGCGCAGTACAAAAGTACCTTGTACTACCTATTTCATCTAGTCCTAATAAAAACAAAAACTCACAGATTTCCGTTCACTTGGGAAAACAATTTAAGGCAAAGAAAACTAGCCTTTAATGGGAAATTTTAACAAAATTCAACTTTCTGAACACTTAAAATGCAAATTCGAAAGTTTGACAAGAATCCTGCCTTTGCTAAGTGAGAGGACAATAAATAACTGTCTATCAACTCCTTACTTAAGAATGAGTGGTGTGATGGAATATGCTTACTAACGCACATACAAAATCCTATATACAAGATCAACATTAACATTCATAATTAATAAGCAATGAAATAGGCAGCCTGCTGCATTCTCGAATTGAGTTTTCTAAACAGAATGCCAAACCAATGTTCACGTTGGTTTACACACTCTCGCTTTTGAAAGACATTTAAGCCCGAAGCTTTCTGTCAGATGTTAATATAAGTAATTCGAAATTCTTGACAAAATCAAAGTTAGATTATATCAAAATTGAAGTTTTATATTATCCAACAGCTACTTTTAGTTATCATCAAATGAGAAAATATGAACACCTGCGTCAGTAATACAGGAAATTCAACTAACTTGCTTTAAAGCTAAATAAGGCATGAATTTCGATTCAGATAAGTTGTGACCACCTCAATGTCTCTTCCTCAATATGAGGTATTTATTCTTACAAACATAAATTTTCATGCAAAAAATTACAAGTCCATGATTTCATGAACCAAAACCACCATTATAAAGAGCCAACGCTATTACCTATTCCTGACGTCGTATGAATCAAAAAGATAAAAATAGAAACGACGCCCAAGTATCTCTTTTCGCGCTTTCCAGGCATTTTAATGAGACCGCGCCGACCGACAGGTAAACAAACAAATCCACCTTCTCGATGTATCATTCGATTGGAAAGGCTAATAACGATAGTACGTAGATGAAATATCTTATTCACCTTAACGAACTGATAATGCGAATACTTCAGATATTCATTTCTCAAAAACAAGTAGACAAAAAGACTTTATATTATAGCTGTCATCTTGTTACCTATATCTTAGTTATAAAAGTTTCAGATTTTGTTCATTATACTTCCAAATTTCCCAAATAGGACCCAAATTACGCAGCAGTAAGAAACAGAGTTGAGAAGAAGTTATTCTCCAGTGTAACAGGATGATACAATACTGTTCGAAATGTGCTACTATTTTTCTTTTGTGAACCTAATGAAATGCGTGATGAAGAATGTCATCGATAGGTGTCTGTGTTTGTAAAAGCAAGGTTAAATTATTTCGAGAAACTGATCCCCTAAATGGTACATGACGACAGTAACCCAATTAAATCTGCCTGCTGTTTGAAGATAAATTTCAGTCCGAAAACATCACTATTTAATCAAATGACACCATTAGGGAGAACAACTAAAGCCCTCGACGAGTGTAACCTGATGAAAACATCTGAAGTTTGCGTGACAGCAGTCTAAGATTGCACTCTCACCAACTTAACTGGAGTAACTTAGCGTTATACCTTGAAAGGTTACCACACTAGTAGAAACAACATTTCGATAATCTGGAATTGGTACAGCTCGTATCTGATACAGGACTCTGGTTAAGTAGTGAGAGTGGACAAGAAATTTATAAAGGATAGATCTAAAATTGGTGGGAGATAACAGTATGAATGAAGTCTGTCAAGTACGAAGCTAACAGTGGCATTTCTGAATTCTCGTCTAAGGTTGGTAACTAATGTCGTAGAAGACATCCACACTAGTGTCCCAACCGCTGAATCTCCCCACACACCAAGTCAAATGCTGCGAAATATCTGCTTCAGTTCCTGTCTCCCTGAAAAAGAGCAGAAATCATAAACCAAAATTTTACACTGCAAGTGTTCTTCTTAATTTGGTCTTTTTATCTATTTCATGGTTTGTATATGTAATACGAGCATCATACATTTCTCATATTAATCGGTGAATTCTCCCTTCCAAATTCTTTCGGAACGCATCATACAAAACATGTATAAATATATAAATTAGAAGAAGGACCTGCAACACAAGCAAGGCGTTCACAGAGTAGTGGTAAGTAATTCCCCAGAACTATTAGCCACCGCATGAATTACTCAACACTGGATGCTGACCCTCACTGTTTAGGTTGACTTGTTCTGCTGAAGGCTTCCGGTCAAGTATCCACGCCATTAGACACAACGTTGTGTTACGTCCGTTCGTTCGTGCACGATCGCTAGCTAGTTAAGAAATCATCACGCACTTCAATTTGATCCCGAAATATTTCTCGAAATTTGGATGATCAATTATTGTGTTTTGCTTTGCATCTGGTCTGCACGGAACGAATAGCATAGAAGTTGTGAATATCAGTTCTTGCGTTGGTATACTCCATACTAATCGTTAACGTTAACAGCCTCAGACTCTCACCTAGCTTAGAGTATTCAGAATCAAGTTTGGATTAACCAAAATGACTTTGAATTCAAGAGTCAAGTGGTGGATACTTGAGGAACAACGTGTCGACAGTGGGTATTGCGTATCCAGCTGTACTGATATGATGTAAGGCGATACTGCATTGTGTCTGGGGAAACCTCCACGTGTCTCTCCGTCTACCAGCCGTCATTTCCATCGACAAATGACATTATTTAATTGACTTGTGTATAATTACGTAAAATAGGACTGCTGCCCAGGAATATATCAGGCAATTTGCAACGATATAACTGATGTACATACTCCACGCACAAGTCTGCCATTATATAGACGAACCACGGAATGCCTACGGATACACTACTTGCCTAAATTAACGCTTGATTTCCATCACGCATGAACTTGAACGGAACCTGTGCGTATCCCTGCTGTG
Organism: Trichobilharzia szidati; assembly: GCA_944472155.2. Taxonomy (NCBI): domain Eukaryota; kingdom Metazoa; phylum Platyhelminthes; class Trematoda; order Strigeidida; family Schistosomatidae; genus Trichobilharzia; species Trichobilharzia szidati. The sequence continues at coordinate 57,340,125 of OX235274.1, forward strand.
TTTATCTTTAAACATGAAGCTCGCCTCAGCATACTCCAAAATGAGGAATGGTAAAATTGATACACATCTACAAAACTCCCTTAGGACTAACTTTCGATCAAAATTACTGCATAACTAATAATACAAACTTGGGTGATATCATATGTTTGATCACAACACCTTCCAGTCGTACTTACGTGATTTTAATGTGGAAAAAATTTGGCGGAACAATAAAAAGAAAATCTCCTTGAGGAGTTGGATTCTAGGACCTACATGTTTGGGTTGTTAGTAACATATGCGAAGTTATGAATCCAAAACCTTTATGAAGATATTGGTCGTGACTTTATGGATGTACAGTTTTGGCGAAATTTTTGGAATCTTATCAGGACATTTAAAAGGTTGCAGCTGCGTAGTGGCATCAAGCCTGAAACAGGTGTTAAACGTCCAGATTAACACATTTTGTCTGCAGAAGGATATAATAACCCTTGTATTTCATGCTTCCTAACTCGCTTGTAACTATAGCAGGGCCCAGGCAATAACACAAATCGAAGAGAAAATACAGATTACAGATATAGTGTAGAACCTGTTCAAGTACTTCTTTCATCCCTAAGGCACATCACTACTGAAAAGTAGACTTGTCTGATGAAGCTTGACAAGTAAAACACGGATAAAGTAGCATCTTTGAGTATTTGAATATAATAAATGTTAAGTTTTCCAGGTTTTTCCACCGTTTTCTCTTAAGCATAGCCGAACATTTCGTATAACGGCAGTTAAATGAAGGCTGCAGTACTAAAGTCCTCAACCAATCTCTCAGTGAGTGCATGAAACTAACATGCTAACACATACCTACACACAGTGAACTAAACTTTTTCTACGTGTCAATTAGATTTCCGAAGAGAATATTACCTTTGTGTTACACACTGAAGTCACAAACAAGGTGAGAAAATCCAAGTCGTACATGCCGTCGTTTTCTGACTACTTGACTTGTCGTGCACTACCTCACTAGCTCTCACTCTGCAAACGACCGTTCTGTCCCGCTGTAGACTGGTTGAATACGCATAGTTCATTTTGATTGGCTCTCTTTGAATGTAACATCCTGACAGTAAATTTTCCCAATTTCTATCTTGTAATTTCCTGTTTAAGTTTGTGAAACGTTGAGACGTTTTGCAGAATTCGGAAGCATGAATTATTGAAAGGATTTACGTGTCCAATGTAGCAACCAGATTGGGTACCCACGAAATCGCTGCCACTGAGGTAAATCACACTTTCACGTATATCATCTGCTCAGTGTTATTAGCTGAGTGGGTTCATTATTTACAATTGATTCGTATCTACAGATTACCAACATGTTTCTGATATGTCACAGCATCTCAGCGGCCTCACCATTCAAAATCATTTACACAGGAACAGAAATTTATTTCGGACAGTGCGATTTAGACCCCTCTGGACTTCAGAAACACCCATGATTTATACCGATAGGCCAGAATTGTGGGTTGAAAAGTTATTAGTCTAAAGTGTACATCCTTCACGTATCTAATCATTTGTGGTGCCTCGACCGTTTTTTCATTTCCCTGAGACTTTCTCATCTTCACTTATATAGACGCAACCTGATCAAATTTAGCTCCATTGGAAAGTATATTACATACAGTGCAATTATTTCTGTTTTCGGGACTCTTGTGAATTTATATTCATATTTCACCATACCTACAAACTCTCCTACTGATTTGCAAATTGTGAACCACTTTTTTCACTATTTTAAACTAACTAAGAGTTGTAAATATGCGAGCCTATGTACAAAAACAAAAGTATAAATCTCTTTATGATGAAATCAGCTAAGCGGCTTAAATTCTTGGTTTTTCTGTCTCTGATGGCCAGGTGGGCATTTCCCTTAACATCGCCAGAGCAAAATAAGTTAATATTGTACCTATCACTTTCAGAAAAACACAGCTAGACCCAAAGTGTATTGTATTAGCTCACATAACTGAATAAGCAGTCATTAAGCCGCTCGGCAAAGCAAAAATATGGAAACGGACTTGCAATGTTCGTGAAAATACAAGGCTGTTAAGACTACTGAAGTAGACAAAGAATGAGAGAACTCTACAGAGAAGAGTAGTAAGAGCGTGCTGCAAGCCAAAAATTGTAGACAGCAATTTGCTTCAGTATTGCGTCCCAAATCGCGGTCATGGAAGAAACAGCAACAACGCTCAACCTTGAGGAACTCACCAACCAATCTCAGCAGACTCAACGTGTGCACATACGATTCACAGATATATGGCCTAACTTCCTGAGAAACGGTAACAAGCAGTACAGAATAACCCTCGGCAAGAAAACAACCAATCAGAAGACGTTGCTTCTCTGCCAACAGTAACACTGATAATGATGTATGTGAAAATCTATAAATATCTCTTGATCTTCTCAATAAACTATCTGTTGCCTGACCCTTGTTTTCCTCGAAAGCAGATGAAATAGATCTGGACAACATAATTTTCAAGTTGATAGTCAATAATCTTCTCCTGTACGGTCACCGAGACGGCAACCATTGGGACACTGACGGAGCGGCAATATTTAGTTCACCAAATCCCTAATGCAGTGGGAACCAATTTGTTTCAGGATTATGACATCAAGATTCAACTCAAGATGAAGGAAGGAAGGTCAATATTATCCCATACTGCGCACCTACAAACAACTCAAGAACAAGAGGAGAAGGGAGATTCCTACAGACAGCTACAAACATTAATGGACAACACCGCGATATGCAAAATCGAAATCCTTATGGACGGTTTGAATGCCAGCTGAACTTAGAGTCGATAGCGCAGGAAGAAAACTTATCATGGGTCTAGAATTTCTCACACGACGAAATGAATGACAATGGAGGACTTTTCGCTGGTTTCTGCCATTTGAATGACTAGATGATCGTTGACAGCGTGTACAAACACATCACAAACCAGACAGACTTTATCTCAATGATGCTCAAGGAAGTGGAAAAGCAGATTGCTGGATACAAATTCGAGAATGGGAACAGATGTGGGCTCAGACAATCACCTAGTGCAAGGAATTTTCAAGGTGAAGCTGAAATCCCTGAAAACAACTGGAGACAGGCCACAATTAAAGTTCAGCATTCAGAAACTGCATGACAAATCTACAAGCAATATCTTCACCTCAGATATCCAAGCAAAATTGGAGACACTACGTGTTTTCACTGAGGGAACGTGCATGGAAGAACAATGGAACTAACTCTCTGAAGGTGATGTTTGAGGAAACGCGTACAACTGTTCCAGTAAGAAAGAAGGTATAAGACAAGGAATGGCCCTCTACGGAAATCCGGAAGCCAATATGGAAGAGTAGGGAAGAGGGTGGGAAAAAGATGTGACTCAACGCAAAGACAGGCAACAGAAGAAGATTCTAAGCTAAATAAAGTGAAGAAAAGTGCTTAAGTACTTGAAAGTACAGCATTGTACTTGACACTCCCCGCTAAAGTGACATTGGCTTCTTTTCCAGACAATCAATACAAATAATATTCGCGATAATTTGTCTAATTATCAGGGATATTCATGATACTCATACATGCTGCTCTATTAGTTACTGCGTCTGACAGCTGCAATCCTATATACCCCCCAACAAGGCCCACAATCGAAGTCTTCCAAAAGACAGACTTTCTTAATATCTCTTAATAGCACTCTCCTAACCGTCCTCAACACCACTTGTCTAACCCAACCATCACACCAGGCAGCACACTTTGCACGAGCCCAAGTGGCCACTGATTCTTATTAGTAAAGTCTGATATTAAGATAGTTAATTCTCCCACCTGTGCACTCCTACTCATGTCCATCCATTTGTGTCGCTGTTGTCGCAAGTGAGCATATTCCTTTGACGAACGTTTTAAAAACATATCCACTAAATGGTTGGCTTATCTCCGCCTTTCTGAGAACTTGTCACTAAGATGGGTTACACTGTCGCCTACCGAATTGCCCATTGGTGATAGTAGCTTAACAGGTTTCACTTTCCGAGGTATGTCAAACCAGAGGTGTGTTACTAATGATACGTTCAGCTCTTATCATAATGTCATAAGTCTTTCATAAGTCAACGGTTATTCATTAACAAGCGCACCTATAACCCTGCGTACAGTATGAATCATACGTGCCACAACGCTGCTCACACGGCTAGCAGCCCGTGGGTTTAAATGCCTATCTATACCTCTGCTCAGTAAGGTGACATGTATTCTTTCTTGTTTCCCTTTCCTTGAAAACTTATCTAATTCCCTTTCCATTCCTATCTGATTGGTCCTATTGTCTTTTAATAATTCCTTTGGGTACTCTCTCCCAACAACAAACCTCATACATAGCTTGTAATTTCAGACACACAAAGGCACAACCATAGAACGTTTCAGTTCTCCTGCCTAGTGTCACCTTTAGTGCAAGTTTCTCTGATTCTATAGATTCTACTACTTACGCGGAGTTGCTGATCCATACAGCCAGTCTAAGACCTACCATCCCCAGAGTAGACCTCAGCTATCCAAATAAGAAGGCCGCTTTTCTAAGTTTATCCGATGATATGAAGTAGTCATAAGCATAAAACTCTTTTCAGTAATCCTTCGAAACATACCTGATCTATCGCTAGCAAACGTCCCGATAATCTATTTAGTTATGAGTGTAACAACAAAAGGCAAAAGTCAGGCAACAGATCATTTATTAAGGAAATCAACGCATATTTATATATTTTCATGTACATTACTATGGATATTTAAGCAAATAAACACAGTCTTCCGATTGGTTGTTTCTCACGTAAAGTTAATCTTTCATCTATTTGTGACTGTTTCTTGAATGTCAAATCCTCTATATGTTAACTGCATCCGCCTACGCAAAGTCAATCTTTGTTCGCATTTTCTCACGACAAATCTTGGGAACGTAAATATTGACGTAAATTACTGTCTACCAATTTGGCTAGTAGACAGCTCTCACCACATAAGTATCGCAGAAAAGGCGTGACACTGCGCCGAATGGACAATTAATTAATTCATACACAGAAGCCTTCTAGGTTATATCACCATCCTTGAACCATGAAAAATAAAACACCCCTCTATCTTGTTTTGGGATCTTTACCTATACAACTACCTCTTCTGTCAGCAGCAAGCGCTAGATCATCTCGAAAGCGTAAAGACGTCACAGCTAGACTACTGACAGCATTCGGTCCCCACAGTAATCTGTCGTTAGAGGATGCACCACTTAGCCTGATCACACAATCGGAAACTCCTCGACTCTCTTCAGGTTTTTCTCGGTTTCATAGCCGGATGATGAGGTAAATACCACTTTATTCTTTCCGGATGAGCACGCATTTCAGCCAGTTCTACAGTATATATTCTTGTGATAAATGTCTAGCCATGACATCTTTATAATCATTCAGTAGACTACCGTCTTTAAAAAGACGTCTTTTAAGACACTCAAGTCTATGACTCAACATTCCATAGATATCCGGCAGATTAGGACAGTCATACTTCCATAGTTATTCTACCTCAAAATATCCGTCGACAAGTCTAATGGGGCACGCAACCTCCAGTACCCTCCACGGAATGACCGTCCAAAGTATGTCTTGGGACTAAAGTTATAGTGCGATGCTGATTCCTTAGCTAACCGGGGATCGCGCACGAGACAACGAACACACCAGAATGGTGGGTTAAATGACGTGGGTGCTCGGCAGAGAGCTTTCAACTGAAAGACTCGAATAAAATCGTGAGGTTCAGCACCTGATGTCGTGTGATAAATGCTTTAAGCTAATAATTCTGGGGAATTATTTACAGTTACAACTCAAGAAGCGGCGGGTTCTCAGCTAGCTGTGGATTACTCGGAAAGAATGGTTTGGGGTTCATGGCACTGCCTTCTAAGCAAACTGTTTTCAAGCAATCGGTACTAACACAGTCTTCGCAGCCCTTTTTGTTTAGGACGAAGAATTTGTCCATATGTCTGGTGACTTCATTTGGTCCATCGTACGAAGGTTCCATAGGGCGGCGCACAGGTTCACGATAAACAAATACATGTGAATAAGTTTTCGAACGTAGGGGAACAAAGACTTCTATGGACTGTGGTCGGAGGGGAGTAGGTTTAACTGGACGCATTGCATTCGTAAGCCTGCTGACGTGCAAAGCGTGATCTACGGCCAGTGGGAAGCTAGAGGGAGAAACAAACTAACCTGACAATTGAAGTATTGTGCCATATACTAACTCGGCATCAGCACAACCAGCATCAGTTTTCAAGGCACTTATTACGCCTACGAGAACTAACAGTAGCGATTCAGTCCAGTGTTCATTGTTTGCAGCTGATAGACCAGCCTTCAACTGTCGGTGTAAACATTCTACCATAGCAGGCAGCTAGCTTGAAACTCAAGCAACCCAGGACTTTAGTCAACGCTAATAATAAGTTGCTTTTGAATTACCGCCCGCGATCAGTTGTTATGGAGGGTGGGAATCCAAAGTTTGCAACCCATCGTTCAAAAGAGACGGATACATACTTGAGGAGTACCGCTTAAACCATCGTGTAGATGGTCAATGCGAGGCAGGATATAAGTATATCCATGAGATTCTGGGAGAAGTCCAACCAGATCTATTTGAACATGTTTCAAGCTGGTATCTGAAGTAAGAAAACTACTGGTAGACGTTAAATTTCACGTTCTAGAGCAGCTGTTAAAATTTCACTTGAAAAATTTTTTTGTCAATAATTTTTAATAAAATTGTGTTATATGTTATCTGGATTGATGAGAATTCCCATTTTCTGGCCTGTTATTTTGGTGTCCGCGTCATGTAATCTGACTGCGACACCCCCTAGCATTGTAACGCAATAGAAACCAATATAATGCCACTAAACAAGTTTCTTTTTCAGAAAGAAACGTCAACGTGGCATCACTAGAGCAAGAGGAAGATCGGTTCTCTAAACTTGTTATAAATGACGATAACTAACTTGTACCCCGGACTATCCAAGTCTCGTTTGCTTGAAATAAACGTATCTTCCTCGCCGTCTTTGCCTTCTCCCATCGTCCGTCGTGCTTGTGGTCTGTGTGTTATATTGGTGTCGGAGGTGCTCTCTCTACGCAGAAACATGGCAAATCACCCTGGAGACGCCCTTCCCAAGCTTTTTCCGGAGGAATGTGGGGGCACATTCCTCCCCCCACATTCCTCCGGAAAAAGCTTGGGAAGGGCGTCTCCAGGGTGATTTGCCATGTTTCTGCGTAGAGAGAGCACCTCCGACACCAATATAACACACAGACCACAAGCACGACGGACGATGGGAGAAGGCAAAGACGGCGAGGAAGATACGTTTATTTCAAGCAAACGAGACTTGGATAGTCCGGGGTACAAGTTAGTTATCGTCATTTATAACAAGTTTAGAGAACCGATCTTCCTCTTGCTCTAGTGATGCCACGTTGACGTTTCTTTCTGAAAAAGAAACTTGTTTAGTGGCATTATATTGGTTTCTATTGCGTTACAATGCTAGGGGGTGTCGCAGTCAGATTACATGACGCGGACACCGAAATAACTGGTCAGAAAATGGAAATTCCCATCAATCCGGATAGTTTAAGGGTAATGTCATCTACACAAAGAGTCTACTTTATCTAGATGCTGCACCTTTCAGCATGATATCATTCAATGGAGACCACGTCTCAGGATATTAATTCAGCCTATTACCGTGTGAAGAACAGTCCTTTTTGACAAAAGAATTCTATCAGTACTTGGGAATCACCTGTAAATGCTAACAGAACCTTCTGTGGGAATAGAAGTAATCATGTAGATGTGTCTCACCGTATGTGTGTTTGGACAGGAATTATTGTAAGTTGAGAGTTTATTTCTAAGTGTATTTCATGTATATTTGCACAGTTTGGTGTAGCATAATATGAGTTATGTGAACTCAATGTATAAAAAAATCTCATCTGTATTAATATTATGCCAATGTCTGCTTAGCTGACAAACACAGGTGGTTGTAATGATTATTGCAAGTGCAGTGGAGAGTGTAATCACTCGTTTAAATTTCCTTACTGTGTCACTTAGTGCATTAATTCAGTGTATAGTATCATTATACACATGGATTGTGTCGATTATGAGAACTGAATATGGTCAGCTCTATTACTATCAATCCACTGTCTGTTATGCCATTCTCACTGGCACTGTAAACTTAATGCTGCAATGTTTTTGATCACCGATAGTGGTGATGAATTCCTCTTGAATTTTCCATTAACATGAAGCAGTAAAGATGCCGCATCACGACTGAAAGTTTAAGTTGCATTATATGTCATTGTTATCCTCATCAACGCAACAGGTCTGCGTATCTTACAATATTTCAAGTGTTTCTCTATGCTGCCAACACTGTGCATAGCTATTTAGAGTTGTAGCATGCTCAGGTTATATTGATGGCTACAGATTCCTTAATGTGAGGATGTAATTTCTGTAGGATTCATAAAACTATGCTCATTAGACATTACTGAGATTATGGATCAATTTCTAAGTTACACATTTGCAATACTTCATTTAATGTAAACGTATTTAGTGTGAAGTTGATCTGCAACTAAGGTTAATGAGAGTATGACGCCTCAACAGTATGGATGCTTCAGATATTGTCTTGAAATTTGCGTATAATCCTCTAATACTGGAAAACATAATTGGTCTATTGGTGCATACGGTGTCAATGTGAAAACAAGCTATGGACTACAAATACATTTATTTGCATGAGGTATTACTTAGTATTAACAGAATCAGTGTATTCATACTGTGTGCTAATATGTGGAATTATCTTTCATAAATTCATGTTGTGCTAGTCCTTACATGTCCTTTATTTTTTCCAGGTATACGGAAGTTGTCGAATATGAAACCAGCGGAAATATCATTCGGTCAAACTAACGTTAATACTCTTCATCGGGATTTTCTTTTGTAAATTAATGAAATGTTTAATATACTCTTTAATTCTACTTCCTCTAGACTTTTTCAGTGCGTCGCTATACTATGTGCTTTTGTAATAAGTGAATTCGGATCAATGCATGTTAAGCTTAGTTAGAGGGATGGAGATTTACTATAGTATTATGAGACTGTTACTTTAGCCCTTCGTAAGATTTCGTGTCTGTTTCGACACAGTTGCACATTGTAAAAACTAAGTAGGATTTAGCAAGTTGAATAATAATTCGGTACTGTTCGATACGCTAAAATCGCCTTATCTAGCCAGCTGCAACTCTGTACACTGTTAAACGCCAAGTATGAAGTACAAGTAAATGTAATAACTTAGGCTTGATAGCTACTCCACTAATCTGTTAATATGCAGTGAAATCATCAAATAGACTGTTCACTTGACAGTTAGCAAAGAAACAATTTTCATCTATTTCTAATATGCCGTTGAATCATCTGATATCCATCATTTCTATGATCAACAACTGCAGTATTTACATATCTAATTTATGGATATTAAATAACTTAGGCTTTTATGCACCTAATTACCTCCAGTATTACAACAGTATTCCCTATTCATTTGATGTGTGTACGGTAAACAAGGCATTCATACATTATCCCACAAATGCCAAGGTTTCTGGTGTCACATGTGTTAATAAGAGTTGCTTCCTCGGTTTCAATACAAATGACCTTCTAAAATATCTCTAGTCGTTGAACCCTTCTTGTAGCCTAGTTCCAGATTCTTTGCCTAGCCTTATTCTTAAAAAATGTGCAGATATCCTGTGTTATCCTCTCATGGACATATTTAGTGAATCTTTTTCCAGAAATGTTGTGCCAGCCGTTTGGAAGGACTTTAAAATTGTACCTATACCTAAGTCGTTTAATGGAACATGCTTTAAATTTAGACCTATTGCTATTACCTCTCCTTTTCTAAAAGCTATGGAAAAATTACTCTTACTTAATCTTCAACCTTCACTTAAAGCCTTTAACGATCTCAAATAATTCGCCTATAAACACAGTAGAAGTACTTTAGATGCAGCTGCAGTCTTGCATCACAACATTTTCTCCATTATAGTCGTCCACTACCGATTGTATTTTTGTTTGACGAACTTAATGTACATATGCATACGAAATGAAATATGTCAAGTGCGTGGACTAACTATTCCAGTGTCTTTTAATTCGCAGCTACACTGTACAAAGATGAACAGCTCTCTATCAGGAGTCAGAAAATGCTCTTAAACTAAATCCTTCGAAATGTCACTGTTAATTTCAGTTTCCGATGTAAGAGAAAGTCAGGCGAAGCTGTTAATTCCTATGACCGTTATGAAATTGATGACAGTGATATAGAAACCAAGTCTGACTTTAAGTATCTCGGACTAATTCATCAAACGGCGTATTAGCCCTTAATGTATACCACATGAAGGCATAATGTTTATGATCTAGGTATGCAACTGTAGGTGAGCGCTTGTACGGTACATTCATTATTTATAAAACTAACTCGTATGTAAGAACTACGATTTGACCAGTTATTCAACGTTTAATATATTTAGACACAATTAACCTACGCTGCTTACTTCTATGACGCATTACGTAAACCTACCTTAATATAGTTTCCGCTGAAGGTAATCTCCTATAGCTACTGCCTTAGTGAGCAGATTAACCTTATCTTTGAATTGCAAAGTAAATGTGGAAATTCTGAGAACTTTCTTGGTAAAAAATTGTCTCTTACTCGAATAAAGTAAATATACCCTAGTCTCCTCAAAAGCGTTTAGAGGTATTCATCCTATCGCCTCACTATTTGCTGTCACTTAAAAAGTAAAAATAAATTTACCGAAGGCAGTGTGCTTGTGGTTTCTAGATATCATAATGCACCATGAGGAAAAAGCTTTGTCCATAGGGTTATAGCAATTAGATGCGCGATATAAATCCGAAACACAACGACTACGATTCTCAATCACAGAACATTCTACTTTGCTACCTAATCGTCTCAATAGATGCTTCGCCAAGAAACAGAAGACAATTGGTTCAAGGAAAATTTATTTAAAGTCTTCTTAAAAATCATGGGCAACCGTGTTTATAGCCACGGAGAAATCACAAGCATCCGAAAACTAGGAATTTCGTTATTTGAACTGAAACAAGCAATTTGTGACCAGCCAATTTTTCCCCCGAATAATCAGCTTCTCAGCTTGTTGTAACTTCGAAAAAACCACCGAGTGTAGACCAAAATCCGAAACGTAATTCTTGCTAGTTAAATTTTTACCGAATACTCATCAGATCATCGTATGTTATCCGCTTTTCAAATCGTTTTGAAACAAATAAAACGTTTGTTAACACCGCGTTTACTACAGGCAGTCCCAGTTCGTGCGTTTGGATTTAGTACACTAGGCATTAACAATCGTTTAGGGATTTCCTATTGCTTCCTAATTTTGCTTCCAAAAGTACATACAAACACCACACATTCATACTTCACAAGTGGCTCATCCTTGCTTGATTTTGATTCTCTCACAATATATCTGATTTTTTAGCTGACAACAGACACCTTGTCGAAAAGCTTCAAAGCTTTTTAAACTTCAAACCAGGTTCTAAATTCTCTAGGTTTAATTAGTTCTTCGAAAACTTTGCTAATATCAACCCTGATCGTGCTCTCTTCACCAGACTCCCTCGTAGATTGTTGCATGCTGTAAACATGAATGTGAAAGACATTTTTTTCCAGATTCCTACATATTAAGTAACCAATTGAGCCAGCAACAATAACGGCAACCAAAAATGAACTGGAAACAATGGCTTCTGCCTCCCAAACATGTTCACGTCCATAATCTTCAGAATTTCTACACAGTACTAATTCATTAATAGCTGAAAAACAACTAAAACACTGAAACTATGCATGAATGCAACGTATGAAACAATAACAATAGAACGAATGCACTGACCTGGTGGTAGAAAGTTTCGAAACCAACGATATAACTAATTTTAACAGAAACGGAAACAATAATGAAGTAAAACGCAACATTTGTGAACAATGTGCATCAAGATAAGTTGTGAATAACTGCTGGATAAACGGGAAAACCAATGTGAAAACGAACAGCTACGGAACTGCAACCCAACATGGCCGACTAACATGGATGGAAATGACCTTTGAGCGACTCACTCCACCAATGACCTTGTACGTGATGTTTAATTTCTGCCAAACTATTTAGAGGGATTTGGTGTCTTATTGATTTGCACCCTTGGCAAGCTGGACACGTCCTAGCCTAATGCTTTATTTTATTTATGACAGACCAATAAGACTGAGTGAAGATGAGCTCGGTGGTAGTTCGAATACCTGGGTGGGACGAGCCATGTAACGTATTGAAGACGTTACGGCGACAACTTTTAGGGACTATAGGGTCAGCAATACTGGCTAAAACGTCTCAAACAGTAGTGTCCTTGCCTGTGCCTGATAGTTTCTCGAATAATTTCAGAGTTGCTGTGGACAACTCGTATTGAAGCTCGGTACCCCTTTTTGAAGACAAGTCAGTTTCACAAAGTCTATGCTACCCATTTGAACAAATGAACAGATGCGAGCTCTCATTTTAACCAGCCGACTTAAACCGTGATGGGCAGCATCTAGTGTTGAACGATTAAAATTGTAGACTAATAAATCTTCGGGAATTATTCACCGCTATGTGCTAATAGATTAGGGATCTCTTCAAAGTTCACTAATAAATGAATGAGCAATTATATGATCCTAACCAAATGTATCATGCAATATTTGCATGGCACTTTCGTAGCCGAGGTCCGAAGGTTGGTCCACACAAGCTTCAATAGCCTTTCACGCCTTTTCCCAACAAAAATGCAAAAGGTACGTCAGTATTTGTCCATTATCGCATAATTTATTCTCGACAGTACTTCCAAATTAATTAGTAAACATTCTGTATTGATTTGAGGTGCCATCAAAATACCTTCTGTCAACCCTAGGAATGCAGAAATAATTAGCAATAGAGCTCATCATTTTAATATCTCTTGTACCATCATCCTTTTTGTTAGATCCACTGGTCAGTTCGGAATTGAGCTGTCTCAATCACTCCTTAAGTCCTAATTATCTTGCCAGTTCATCTTTAATCAGTGAATTAGATGAGAGATACCTATCAGAACTACAGAATTACGTGAATCATGCGAACAAAAGTCAGTTCTCAGTTCAGTACGAACGCCACGAGCTAGGGAGTGAGATAAAATCAAATCGTCCGGCAAAAGTCTACCTTTATGTCTTATATTTAAACTCGTCAAGAAGTGTACTTAGATTCAAGTTCATCAGTCACTGTTTCCGATCGGCGGACACAAGAACAGCTAAAAATAGTAAAGCACTCTCGAAAGAAATTTTTCAGCCGGCCAAAGCAAATTGAAGAACTTTATTTTACAGATGACGAATGAATAACTTTCAACAAGTATACTCACTCTCTGTATTCAACCCAAAACAAAACCAAACTGACTCAGATAGATTTGTGTTAAAACAAAATTCTTGAAGATCGCGGGAGATCTATTGTTCTATTTAACTAAATGCATCAAGTAATTATAGTACAAACCATTCATTTTAGGGTTAGCCGGCATTCAAATATCAAGAGCACAATGGATGAACACGAAATGGCTCTCAGTTAACAAAAACTACAAATGGTTTAATCCACACTAAAATGTAAATTTGTATGTAAAGTAAGACTTAACAGTTTGTGGAGGACAAAATGGTCCAAGGTCAACTGAACTCATTATTTTCTTTGATCGTCTACACTGACGGTAATAACAGATTGGGTTAGCTGGCGATTGGTTGGGTCTTATGCACACCAACTTTGATAGAGTTAGTGGATATTTAGATACTGAGGCTACACCATATTTTTAAGCAAGAAAGCCATTTCAATGTGTGGAAGAGTAGATAGCTAGAAATCGGGTGATTTAAACTGATTCAGCTTCCTGAGTTGAGTCAGACCACGCAGATGGTTGGTAGGGTCGATACCAGAAGAGCGAAACAGCCATCCACTGCCTATATTACTTCAGTCTGGCTAGCAACTACTGTAACGACAGAAGACAATGGCCAGGCAACAGATTTTTTATTAAGGAAATCAAGAGATATTTATATATTTTCATTTACATTGTTATTCGTTATTATTAGCAGAGAAACAGAATCTTCTGATTGGTTGTTTTCTTGCTATCATCTTTTTGTGGCCATTTCTTCGAAGGTTAGACCATATATCTGCAAACTGTACCCACCCAAGCAAAATCTACTGTGATTGGTTGTTGATTTGGTCTTTGTTCTTTTCTCATGACCAAGACTTAGGATGTAAATTGCTATCTACCAGCTTGGCTAGCAGACAGTTCTCACCACACTGCTACTGGATGATGTGAGTAGCAACCATCTACTCATCTTAGTCAACCATTAGTATGCCATTTCGTGAATAGCCTGGTTCGCATGACAGGAAGACAAAGGCTGAATAGGTTGAATTGATATTAAGATAAATTAATCGGTTGTTATGCATAACTACAGTCTAGATCCATATATAGTCTGCCAGTCAGAATTTAAACTGTACAAATATTGATTTCCTATACGTTTGTCTCAAAACCAACCAGTCAAACTACAGCACACTAATAGGCGCGTGGGCGTTGATCAGATAATAGCCAATCAGATCTCGACACATTGCTTGCCACTGATTGATTGGCCCAATGTTGAAGCAGCATATCATTAGTCCAGGATGCATTTTCCGGTATGACTGTTGTAATTATATATTTTTAATTAAAGAGCCTCCCACTTACTTGTTTGGGAACACACTTTTCCAATATTAATATGTGAGTCTTCTTGAAAATACTAACTATGGTTAGAGAAAATCTGCTAAGAAATTATCAAATATGTATTATTATTAACCTTATTTTTCCGAAGATTCAGCATACATAACATCGGTAGAGATGCAGGGATTGGTGCTTTCAGTATATATATATATATATATATATATATATATATATCAAACATTCAGCCATGTCACTGAATAAAATAATAAATTGCAAACATTAAATGCAGTCGGTAACACCCACATAGACCAACAACTTGTATCGTTAATAAACAACCTCAACGAACAAAAACAGAATCAAAGTCAATATTAAAATATTCTCTTTTTTATTCCGAAATAATAAATGCATTCAATACATTTAATATTAAGTCAATATCACCAAGATGTTAGTAATGAATCTACCAACGAGAGACATTTGAAAAAAAAAAAGAAACAATAAATAATCTGTGATAGCAGATAAGTAAATAAGTAAGTTGGTTAGTTAGTTAGTTAGTAAGTAGATCACCTGAAATAAAAATGAAATATGCAATGAAATACAATAAGTATCAAAGAAACAATGTTCTACATTGTTTAAATATAAGGAAAAAAAATTGCACATACATTTCGCAACTGTAGTGTTGATTATACAAATAAATAAATAATATAACTGTTGAAAATAGTTATAGGAGACAATCTACTTTATTCACAAGTGTATAACGGTCTATTTATTCAGAGGAATGTATGCATTCACCAGATATTGAATAAATGAATAAGAAATAAGAAAATGAACTACATATACTACTTAAACAATTTATTTGTCGATATGAAGGTCAGCAGCAAAAAAAAACAAACAAAAAAAACAAGTGGACAGTTAAAACAAAGATATTATTATGATTATTATTCTGAAGGAAAAACATATTATCTTTTCTTTTTATCTCATAATAACTGTTTAGAATCTGATTTACCCCGGCCAGATTTTGTTTTACGTCTCCACAAGGTGGCAAATGGTCTGACAAAAGAATAATTTCTTGGGATACTACTGGTTTTTGAAAAATCACTACCCTCTGTGTTAGAGGATTGTAGCATTGAATCTTTAGAGCAGAAAGCTGTAAAGAAAATACAAAGAACAATAATAAACACGTTAATATCTGTGTCATCAAAAGCGTCCATTAAAATTTCCAAAAGAATATTCTTTTCGATAACTCCTCCATCAGGTTCTACAGTTATATATACATAATAGTGAATGAATTGGTGTCATTACTAACATTAATGTTGTTTCAATAACATCGAATCAATAATAATATCAATACATAGGTCGTACAAATAGGTGTACTTACCGTCGGATTTCCCAACATCACCCTGAGTGGTTAAGTAAAGGAAAAACAAGATCCATTCATAGCACTATTTTATATCATCTTGTGGATACAGAACACTAGACTGGTGTTAAAGAGGCTTTTAAAGTCATTTACCGCATACAAACTGACCTTAAGAGTTTGTCTACCACATATAGCTGAGGCCGTTGGGATCCACATAAGAAACCTAACTTATGTATCTAAAAGAAGCTGGTTCAGGCACTATCCTTACCCCACTGGTCATCAAGGTTTTAATGATCCTTAATTTGTTGTATAGACTTCTTTAAATTTATTCGCTATTCTATTAAGCATTACATTTTTATGCTTATTATAACTTATACATCTTTCTTGAACTGTAATTTCATTTATCATACTTAAAAAATCGATATTATTTAAAAAACACCAATATTTTTATTTGGCACTCACAAGTCAGCAAGGCGTGTCTGCGACCCCGAAGGAACTCATGTCTCTTCTGAGATTCGAACCGGTGTCACCCAGTGCTGCAGTCAGAGACGTTACCACTGAGCTATTCAGGCTCGCGACTGACCTCCTGTAGGACTGTATTGGATATTTTTATTTGCACACTAGTCAGTAACTAGTGTAATGTGTCTAGTCCTTATATATATATATATATATATATATATATATATATATATTGGTATTGACAACTATTTTAGAATATTCTATCTATATATAAACATATATATAATTTAGAAAATCAAAACAAATAATTCAGCGAAGAGACGACGAATTTATCATCAAGCTGTACAATCGTATATATATGGTTTTTAAGAAGTTTTTGCGGTGAGGGAATTGAATCATAGGTGTGAATGCATAAAATAATAATAATAACATGAAATGCAACTAACACTAAAATGTTTGTGATTATAATCGTAGTTAAATGTCAAGTGGCAAAGCAAATTAATGTCATGTATATAATTTTAGAACCAGAAGAGGTAATTATCGAAAAGGATATTCTTTGCACAATTTTTTTGTTTTTTCTAGATGTCTGAATGAATATTTTCGCTACAATCGATTATAGTTCGATAACATCAACATAACAATACACTGAATATCGCCAAAATTAGGAAATATAATATGTAAATTCATGAATTTATAGTCCCCACTGAAACAACCAGTACTTTGAGTGCGAAAGAAGCAAGTGCAGCCACTACTAATGCCCTGGCCTTCAATTCAGTGGAGACTATAAATTCATGAATTTATATTATTATCTTCCCTAATTTCTCTGATATTCCCTGAATTGTTATGTAGACGTTGTCGAACTGTAATCCATTGATATTATTATTATCGATTCGATGTTTTCGAAACAACATTAATGTTGTTAATGACACTTATTCATTCACTATTATGTATATATAACTGCAGAACCTGATAAAGGAGTTATCTTAAAGAATATTCTTTGTTCAGAAACCATTCTTTTGAAAATAATACCTAAGTCCTAGTGAAATCGAAACATTAGTGATAAACATCTAAAGCAAACTGTATTCATCACCACCACTATCTGTTGTTATTGGTAAGAAATCTAAAGATTTTCAACCATATACTATGCGTACAGTGTGAACGTTAAAGTAAAACACAACCATTTAGGCAATGTCAAGGTCTTTTAATCATTAGAGGTCATTATTTACTTGAAATATAACTGCATGCATACGCATATTGCATGCAATTATAGTAAGCAAAATAAAAACAGACACATCTGTAAACATAGCGTGTTCCACTGTATTATTGACGTTCACATAATTTTACTGGATAACAGAACGACTGTAGATACATTTCTGTGATGTTATACAGAATGGAATTTCCATATTATAAATAACACCAAAACATATGACTACAAAACATCTACAGTTTGACCTAATCAATATTATTCCCTCACTCTCTCTCGGATTAATGCAAAATACGAAAGACGAAATATGTTGTAACGTTTGTTTTTTCAAAATCCACGCAAGTCAAAGTAATGTCATCCAAGGACATATTTGATTGAAAAACAAAACAAAAACAAGAAGTAATTTAAGGTGTATGCGTTGATAAAAGAGGATATTTTAGCAGTGCAAACAGTTTAATAAGGCTGCCTATATCAGTCAATAAGCAACCGAAAGGTGACTGCCACAGGCACACTCGATTGTATAAGCTTTGGGTGTTGACAGTACACTATGTATATTTACTTAGGAAAAATACTTTACCCTATTCAGGTAGACAGTTACCTGGAGTTCTAGTGAGAAGTCGTGACCAGTAAGGTGCAGCAGTTCGAGTGTGAGGACAAATACTCACCGAAGACATTGGCTAGTGGTCGCGCTATGTCGTGAATTGGCAGAAGTTAGAATTCATAGGTCAGTGGTTTAATGGTCAACGACCTCGCCTTGCAACCAGAAGGTCCTGGGTTTGAATTCCGGTGGATGAGCAGCGCTGAAGAGTCCCAAACTAGGACGAAACAACTGTCCAGTAATCCCAGGTTTTCCAATGCTTCTCTAACCAATGTCAGCTCATGATGAAATCCTGTTACCAATCAAATCCCTACAAACCAACACTTAAATACTTTATATACGTTTTGAGACAAAGTAAAACCGTATTAGTGTAGTTCTGAGTTAGGCTAGGTAGCATAAGTAGCATAAGTTGACAGTGAAAGTTTAAAAATAAAGTGGGACTCAGTAACCATGACTACCTTAATGTATCGACTGTGTCACGAGTAAATAAACTATTCAAATACGAGTGAATGTGAACTGATAGTGTACTACACAACTAAGTAAGGAGATTCACTTAAAGCGGTTAGCTACTATAATTAAAACTGTTCAATAACTACTACTACTACTACATTAAAAAATTTGACCCTGAAACTTACATAATTCATCATGTATGCAGTCAAAACTAGTTATTGAATCATTACTGGTAAGTTTGAATACACGTTTAGCTTCTGGAAAAGTTTGTTCACTTGCAGATAAGTGATCAGAATCACTTTCTTTGAATTCATTGTCATAGAATTTACTTCTATCTATTGAATACTGTATTGGATTTGTTACATCACGAGTTATTCCTTTGCCATGTTCATTACGTACATCTGTTCGTATGAGGTGACCGCTTAAGGCTTCAATACGACTCCAACGATGAATACGCTCTTGAACTTCACTTTGAAGTTGATCTAAAGCTATTCTAAGAAGTGTTAATCCAAAAAGAAAAAGACAGTAGAAAATGTCATAAAAGGTATGGCACAGCATGGCGGTAAAAGATTTTTAAACATTACATAATTAGATTTTCTATCAACAAAAGGTATATGTTAAAAGCATTAACTAGCAAGTGGGATAAACCCTATAAATAAAATAAAATACTGACTGGAGATGAAATTCAAGTAATCCCAAATATATAGGCTTTCCATATTTCGTCATTATTATCCCCCTGAGTTCTTAGTGGAACAACGGTAGATTGCTATTTCAGTCTATTTTCCGGAGTCTTTTTTAGCTGGCTTCACGATTTCCCATTAGCTTTCATCTCATCTTCACTAGATTTTGGACCACTGTCCGACTTGCCGCTTCCACTCCGGTTCTATTCAAGGGCTTGAGCGCGCGCTGTTACTCAATGGTCTTCCATTAACTGCCTAACCTATCACCAGTCTCTTCTGCATATTTGCTGGGCAATATTTTCTTGGTTGGTTCACTAACCGACAGAGTTTCTTGTTGCTGACTCTTTCTAACCAGCCATCTGATCACTAATGAGGACTGAAGGCAGCTATTGGTGAAAGTTTGCAGCCTGTTAGGAACAATTTTATTGAAACGCACACCATGTTTCTGAAGCATGTAGAAGCACTGCTTTGATATTAGTAGCCAAAATTGGGATCTTGTTCTTTGTGCTGAATGCTAGTGATCTCCACACCTAATTTCAGAATACTTAAGGCCCATCTGACTTTCCTGATCCTATAATGATTTCAACATCTCCATTCGTGCCGCCTGCAGTTGAAACGATGCTGCTAGGGGCAGATGAGTAAAAGAGGTTACTTCCTTTGGATTTCTTCAGCTGATGGTCATTGGTGCTTATTGTTGCTGGTTAGGTATCTTCATTATCCCTGTGTTCTCTATGCTCACATGAAGTTGTGTCTTCATTGTCTCTTCTGCTAACTTGTTAGTCCTCCCCCTGTAGATATTCGAGTTTATGCGGCATTAAACATAAACCATAAGCGAAGTCCAGCATACGTCTGTATTCTCACTTCACACGGTCTGTTGCATGACTCAGTTAACCACAATCCAGTGTGTCAAGAGTATCATCAGTGAAAGTAGGCAGTCTTGACTTATTCCTGCATACTTATGAAGTCAAAATAATTTGCACAACATTTAAGGTACAAGCTAAGATACGCTACATCATTCTGTCTATTTGCCATTTGGTTATCAGACAGACAGAGGGAACAACATCAAAGCTGTGTGTCCTAGAATGATGACTTTTATTTGACATTGAATTCATTTTAGTCATACTGTAAAGAACAAGACTAGTTAGGAGACATGCAATGTTCACTATAGGGCAATTACAACGAATATTAGTAAAAACTTTTACAAAATCTCCCACCCATTTCACCATTTTAAAATAATAACAGTCATTCTATTTTTCAGCGTCTGACATTTATTCATTTCACTTCAGAATTACATGCCCCACCTTGCATTTCTCCAATAAAGCCTTCCCTAGTTAAGTATAAACTAAGGTTGCTTTTTTTTAAAGATGTCAAATTACATACTATTTATATCTATCGCTATGCAAAAGGTAAAGACAGATTGAAATAACATCTTATATGCAATGAATAAGAAACAGACAGCTACTTAGAGATTAGGTCAAAGTAGTTGCGACTGACTGACTCTCAAAGTAGGACTTTTCACAGAAGTTTTTTTTTCTCCTTCACGTTCCCCAGTGGAACATAGGGCTTCAAGCTAGTGGCTTGAAGTTTCTGTAGCAGTGTTTATTTTTACAGGATGCGGTTGCTAGCCTCATGCCCAACCTTTCCTCTTCACTAGCATTATTTCTGGCTTAGCGAGGTAAAGGAGTGCGCCGGCCGGGAATCGAACCCCGGACCATGTGCATGGTGGGCGAGCGTCCTAACTGCTATGCCACCGACGCACTTTCACAGAAGTGCAGCAGTTAAAGTCAGTACACTTCATATACCACACAAAGATAGAGAAAAGAGAAGAAAAAGAACTATTATGAGCAGAAATGTCAAGGAGAAAGAATGGTAACATGGAAGAACATGAGGAATGAATAGGTTTAGAAGAATATGAAAGGTGAAAGCATTTGAGCCATTGGTTGTTAATATTTCGAGGACCCCAACTAGGTAGCCCAAAACTACCCAAGTAGCTTAAGCCAACTGTCAGTGACTCCATGGTGTGATGCCAAGTATCCGTTTGACAACGTCCAACTATTTTCTAATCTAATCCCATGTCTCCTAACATTGAGCGTCGACGATGAAGGCGATGCCTGGGAATGTGCAAAACGTGCCCTAGCCATCTTGATTGACATAGTTTCACAACCACATCAATTGGCTTTCCTTCCGCATCTAGCACTCTACGCCTAATCTGAATATTACTCTCCATATTATACCAAACAACAGAGGAGAGAGAACTCAAACATCTGCGGTCAAAGACAACTAGCCTTTTCACACCTTCCACTTCTGATGGTCATGTTTCACAGCCATAGCATAGAGAAGCACAGAGTGCTACGCAGTACACATCACCTGTGTTCGACAGCCAGATATCACGTCTGCGCCAGAGATAACCTAGGTTAAAAGTAGTCGTAATGTTACTGTGATTATCAAACTCAATAAAACTGGATTGGTGGAACTGTTGGCTTTGTACCATTCCTGTCACCTTCAATACACAACCTATTTGACAACCAGTATGCAAGTATTAATATATGTAGTAATTATCATTTGTTTTTGTTTTTGTTTTAAAGCACAAAATCATACCACATGGTGTGAGTCGACAAAAAACCTCATCTAATTAAACTTAAACTCTTATAAGAAAGAAAGAAAATAAAAAAAACGAGATCTTTAACCAATAAGACACCACATGACCGATAGATAATGCAAGATATAGGGCATCAATATAAAATCTATAAAAATACAATCAATATAATAAATAAATAGTCGGATACAGCGAAAAAGGAGGGGTGCGGTGGGGTAATCAAATAACTGATTGTCTGAAAATCGTCTCATCGATATGTAAACAAAGTGATACGCCTTTTTATTACTCTGAAAAGAATTATTATTACTTCCTTTTAATTAAGATGAGGATTTCATCTGGGATAACTGAGTGGCTGATTGAATATGATATTTCATGATTATAAAAGGCTGTGCTATATACACACTTCATATACATAGTATATCGTGTTAGTAAAAGGGGATAATTTTCTTGAACAACGCGTGGATTTAGCAGATTTACACCACAACCAACAGCACTGCATACATCCTTAAGAGTTATTTTCAGAAGAGCATCTATGGTGAAGCTAAAGAAAACTGTGAAATGAGGTTGGAAACAGCAGTAACAGGACGTTGCATGCCTTCAGGTTTTTCGGGATACATCTTTCAGAATTTTGATAAATAGAGAAAGATTTTTCTCACGTAAAATCCAAAAGAAAAGTCATCTTCGAAGAATATATATATATATATTCTCAAGTATTGGTCTTTTTTAGGGATTTTGTTTGATTGGATGGAGGATTTCATCATAAGCTAACATCAATTAGATAACCACTGGAAAACCTGGGAGTATAGGACAGCTGTCTCTTTCTAGTTCGGGACTCTTCAGCAGTACTCACCCACCGAGGTTCGAACCCAGGACCTTCTGGTTATAAGGCAAGCTCGTAGAACATTAAGCCACCATATTCTTTGAAAAAAATATGTATATCCTTTGGATAAGACTTTTCTTCAAAACTGTGTGTGAAAAAAAGGTGTCTTTGAAATGTTTATCAATATATATATGGTTGAGTTCTCTGAGTTGGGTGATTTAATCGCAAAGCTCCCATTTTCTTCAAGAAAACTGGATATTCCCACAATTTCATCAAATCAAAGTACTAGCAAGAAACAATCCTCAGAAACCACAAGAAATTCATCCCACCATTCATAAAGAATGCTTCTGAAATAACGACTGTAATATTAAAACCATTCGGAATAGGTACTGCACACAAACCGAGACAATCGCTTCATTCGGCACTATACAGACTAAAAGACAAAACAGTAGCGAAAGAAGACAATATCAACATCATTTACAGAATAAATTGCATGAACTGTGACATATACACTACACCGGCCAAAGTGGTATCCGCTTCAGCTCAAATTCCGAGAACATAAACTAGGTGCCAAAAGACTAAGTATGTAATCATTTATGGCAATGCATTTAGATAACTATAGACACCAGTTTGATTTGACAAGAGTAGAAATTCTGTGGGGATACCGAAACGCCAGTAAATTCCTAGAAGCTTGGTACTCAAAAGAATCAGCAATTATCAGATAAATTATTATAGATCAAATTTATCAATAGAAAATAAGCCAAAAAGTCATATTCCAAGTCAACAGAAACGAATAATACTGATAAGAGTTAACAGCCAATCACAACCAAGGTGGTCAGAAGATACAATTATATCACTCATGCGGAAGGAATTCGGATAAGTCCACTTCATATTAAAGCTTGCACTGAAGATGCTGTCTAGAGGGGACAATGAAAGCGCCTTACAATCGAATCAACCAGCTCAGAGAAGCCAGTCATATTAAAATAACCTTTTCTAGTTAACAAATGATTGATGTGTGCTCAGAGAAAGCTACCGCTGCGATCTATAGAGTTTGAAAGATCTCCTGTAGTGATAATTATACAGACAGAACGAAGAAGATGCTTGTTTAAAAGTAACAAAAACTTTACAAAATGTACAGTAAAAAACAACAGTACATCTTCCCAAAAGGTTTAAAACAGCGCGACAAAATGTTAAAGCTTATTTTGGTTGCTGGTGACTGGCAACGAATGCAGAATGTGCATTTCGTCCTACTTATGACTCGTCATCTACACGTACCCGCACTCCTAGTGAATGATGATGTCCTCAGTGAGACAAGAACCCTGCATCCATCGTTTTAAACGCCAAGGCACTATCCACTAAGCAATCAGGATAGGATTCGAGTCTCAGTGGGGACATTATCACTCATTGGGAATGCAGATACACGCAGTTGATGAGTCTCAAATAAAATATGCTCATCCGATATTTCACTACTTTAGTCACCACTTATCAAATAACATTGATGCTAATCCTCAAACATCATCGAAGAGTCTGTACAAGGGAACCGACATGTCAACAATAATACAATCGGTTCATCATAAATCAATTAAAGTGAAATGCAAATTAACCTTAGGAAAAAACCACAAGGGTAACACTTACTTGGCAATAACTAAACGCTTTTCCAATTCATCTAAATTATCTGTATGCACTAGTCGAAGTGAACCAAAAACATTATAGCGTTTACGATTAAAACGTTTACACTAAAGAAAGAAAGAAAAAATAAAAACAACAACAGAAATCAATAAATGTACTTGTTGAGGGGAATAAGAAATGCGTTCTTTTTATTTTTTTCCTTTAAAAACCCACACGGTGTATGACAAGTAACATTTAGTAATAAAAAATCACACAACTACATTTCTTTATCGCATATCCCCAATAAAACTGATAGTCATACACACCTATTTATGTCTTATTATCGGCTGATTTTTATAAAAATCTCAAAATTTCCTTAAAACGTTGTATATAGCATAGCTGAGATAGCTACGCAGTTAACTAAGCAAACAAAATAAGGCGTATATATATCTATATATATGAGCACAAAACACAAGTTGTAGTAGACTTGTTACCATGATAACTGATACAAATAACACCTGATTGATATTGACTGTTCAGTATGCAGTTTATAAAATACAATGCGACTTAAAAATAGGAAGTCAGAACTCATCATCAGTTATAACACACAGGACTTACACAAAAATCATGTGTCCGAAATCAATTTCATCTGCTGACAAGACCAAGCAGAATGATTATTCCACAAACAATAAATCAGACTGACTGTAACAGAATAACTGATCTGAAAATTGCTCAGTGAACAACCACCTGCTTACAATTTCGATATTCAATTTGAATATTTTAACTAGTTGTGTTAACAATACCCTTGTACTCTGACCTGTGTATGTTGTCGATGTAACATTTGTATGTCTGCTTTTGAGTTTGCTTTTTTTATCCCTTCACGTTCCCAGTGGAACATAGGGCTTCAAGCTAGAGGCTTGAAGTTTCTGTAGCAGTGTTTAATTTTACAGGATGGGGTTGCTAGCCTCATGCCCAACCTTTCCTCTCTACCAACTTTATTACTGGCTAAGCGAGGTAAAGGAGTGCGTCGGCCGGGGATCGAACCCCGGACCATGTGCATGGTCGGCGAGCGTCCTAACCGCTGTGCCACCGACGCACTTGCTTATGAGTTAATCCTTATTATTATTTGTCTTTGCTTTTTGGTTGAGTCATATTCTTAGAGCTTTACTTAGCTATTGTGTGCTGCTAGTATACAGTTGATTATAATGCGTTATTTATTCCTACTGACAAGAGTAATTTGCATAAGAAAAATACTTGGACACGTCAATATATGCATTTACACAGCTTTGTTCCTCTCTGTTATTAAAAAAGTTTGGCAAGGACCCTCAGCTATACGCTGAAAGCTATTTGCTCAGAAGACGTGATCAAAGATGTACTTAAATGAAAACACAGCTACCCTGTAAAGTTCATCACTAAACACATAGTCAGGAAAGTAGAAACGAATTTTTCTGTATCTTTTAACAAGCAACCTCTCTTTATAAGCGACTAACATTCAAAGGTGATATACCAAGTGAGATAATATAACCGAACAAGTTGAGAAAATTGATTCAAAGAAAGTTTAGTGACAGTAAGCTACAGTTTATATTTTCCACACAACCCGCTGGGATTCCGAAACTGAAAGATAAAGTACTCAAGGCTAGCCACACCTCTAATTGTAGCTAGCAATTCAACTGTTGCTATGGAGCAAGCTTTATTGGCCGGAACTCTAGAAACCTAATTTTTTCTGTTCAGGAACACCTACAAGTGTGGTTAAATAAAGGTGTTGTTAAAACTGTCAGTAGTTATGTATTGGACCACCTCGTCCAAACAGGCCACCAAGCTAGCCATATTGAAGAGTCTTTCTCTGTCATCTATCGGGTATCGATAGTCCCGACATTCTGGAAACAGAATTAGATATTCTAAGAGAAATTTTCATCCAAAATGGATACCCAATAAGATTCATCGACAAAAATATCAAACCAAGAATTCGGAGAAATGAAACTTCACTTGCTCCTAAAAAGAAACTCTACATGAACTTGAATTTCAAGAGAGATTTAACAAGCGATATTCTCAAGAGAAGGATCACATCATCTCTGAGAACAACATTCTTTGCAGCAACGCTGAGTATAGTGTTCTCCAGTCGCCCACCGATCTGCAGAAGCCTCAAGGACAAGACCTCGCATCTGACCAATTCTATGTGCATATATCAGTTCACCTGCTGCTGTGGAGCCAGGTTTATCGGTCGTTCGACGCGCACCCTGTCCAAGAGGATTCAAGAACACCATCCAGCATGGTTGCGAAAAGGCAATAGTGGTGCAATAAGGACTGCGATAAATGAACACCTGGTTAACACTGATTATTCTATCTCAACAAACGCCTCCTTCAAAGTAATCTACAGAGTCAAGAATAACCTATCAAAGGCAATACGGTTTCGTCTTCTTTGTATCGCTGAAGCTCTGGTCATTCACATAGGAAAACCGGAGCTGTGCATACAAAAGAGAATTACTCAACCACTTCTACTGTCTTGGTAACAACTTTTTTGAATTTGATTTGATTTTTTTAATTTTGATGACTTAATTTTGTTTCTTCGTCTGTTCTTTAATTGCTTATAATTCTTATATTCATTTAGAGCTCTTACGTAATTTCGTATTATCTACTTTGTTCCTATGTGCATCCTGAGTAAAACTCACTCATCAAACTATTCATATTATTACATAACTTCTTTTAGTAACTGTTTGTGACAACTCATCACCTTTGTTACTACCCTAATTTCAATAACACCTAATTTTCTTGACTGATTTTGTATTACGTAACTCCAATTACCAATCTTTACATGTTTAGTTAAAATAACTATAACCAATTGTATTTTTGTTTGAAAAACTTAATGCACGCATACATACAAAATAACACATATATATATTTGCGATTGTACAGCTAAGAAAATGAATTCGCCGCCGAAAAGAGACTCTACGTGTTTTGTTTTCATTAATGCCTGGATGGGGAATATACATGAATTGAAATACAGAACACTCCAAACAGTAAAAGCCATTGTAATTCGCTTAAATCGACCAGAGCTCTTAATGCAAAAGAAACAGTTCTAGCCACTATTGCTACCCTGGAGTGATGTCGAAACTATAAATTCATGAATTCTGTATTAACTCCCGTAGTTTATCTAATCTTTATTTTACTGTTATATCGATACATATTGCCTCTTACTGATACTTTTGATTTAATGCAATATAAAACATTGATTTTGTTAATATCAACATTTCTTCAATAATTATTGTCATATAAATGTAGAATCTGATGATGAATTTATCGAAAAGAATACTCTTTGTTCATTATACAGTCTTCTATGTTGTAATTTTCATGGAAGTGACTACTTGACTTTAGATTGTCTGTGAGAAACGTGTCTTGCTGAACTTGACTCTTATTGATTCCCAGATATTTTACGCTTGTATTTGGTTAACTAATTTTGTTATGCAATACTTATTTTTTTTAATTGGGAAATTTTGGATTGTGTCGTTGACGAGTAGCAAGCATTGTTGTGGTATTCTTCGTATTTCTGATATGTTATTATTGTTCACAATAGTACCACGGATCCTAATCATGTTAAACCATGTTTCACTACTGTTCAGACATAAATCTTGACTGTGAGTGAATGAAGGAAGTTTAGCCACACACGTTCAGACCAAAATACTCCGGTTTTGGCTACTACAGTCACTATCAAATACACCAAGTTATTGAGGAATATGTCATTTCACTCAGCGCTACGGCTTTTCTTACAACAAACTATTACATCGTTAGGAACCTAGCTGTTCAGGTGCTCTGAAAATTGTCTTGAAATTGATTAAACACTAGTGATCGTGCCGTTCGATTAGGTGAGGTAAACTATATTCAAAACAGCAACAAATTCTCTTAGCAAGTCACCTCCAGAGACCAAGTTGTCCAAACTGAATTAGGTGGAGCAAAGTTCAAACCCAACAACCAAAAGGGTTAACAATCAGGCAGTGAGCTGTATATCTTCACACATATAGACAAGAGTGTCCTGAAAATATAAAATTTTCTGCTTCCATAAATATACCTGCTTGATGTTTGCTGTTAAATAAATTCAACAAATGTGTGAAATAATACTTTAGAGAACAATTTGAAATTCTATCAAAGTATAACTAACTAGATAAGAGATATTTCCTAAAATTCATTAACTGACACAAATATATCACGACATATGCATCTGTTGTTATTTCTGTCCTGAAGAAAAGTGTGCACACAGAACCTCATAAAGTAGCTCTCCCTACGATGTACCACGACAGACAGCTTAACACGTGTAAATTCTCCTTGCATATAGAGAACAAAATTTTTGTAATAATGTAGTGAGTGACATTACGAATGTCATTTTGCAAGGGTATATAATGCAGTTAAACACAACTGAACATAACTACAAGTGCTGAACAATATCATACATATAACGTGTGGCTTAATAATCTGATGACCTCGTCCAATAAATTACTATAACCCAGAAGAACTGAATAACATATATGTCAAATTTTTCTGCATGACAAAAAAAAGAAAGTTTATATTACATATGTAACTAGATAAAATTAATGTTCTTTTTTAGGGACATAAATGACTTAACTCTACATTACAATGACACTAACAGCAAACTATTAACAGTCAGCAGATACTGACTTTTTATTGTCTTTCTAAAGCAGTTAAGGCAAATTACTTTGTCTAGTGAGAGAAAAAATAGAAACCAGGTTTGAGGATAGGATAATGGTGACCTTAAACGATTATTTGTTAACTCCATTTAAAAACAGTAAATAAATGAATATGAATGAGCTACAAGAGGTTATTTATCATTAGCTGGCTTCAAGATTGCCTATAAGCTTTCCCTTCCTCCTCATACGATCCCCTCCATATCATCCTCGGACTCATCATGCCTAAAACATCACATCCTATTACGGTTCCCACTCAAGAGCTTGGTGCATGGTGCAACTCAATAGTCCTTCTCAGAGTATGCTCATTGTAAGTGGGAGACAAAAAAAGGCTGGCTAGTTGTCTTTGATCATAGGTGTTTGCGTTCTGTTTCCCGTCTTAAGTGGTATAAAAGGGGGAGCAATATTGAGGTTAGGCATTGAGTGCTGGGTAAGGAAGGGAAATCAATCGACAAGATTGTGAAGTTACCCTGATTGAGATGATTAGGATATGTATTATGCATGCATCTCTAGCCATCGGCCTTCTTCGACGGGCGATTTTAGCTGACATAGATAGGATCAGGTTGGAAAAGAGCTAGTGGTTGGCAAACCAAAACATGGCTTCATCAGTAAATCATATCCACAACAGTTAGCTTAAGCCAGACACGTGGGAAGGTGTAGACTACCTGACTGGTTGGGGTCCTCGGGATGGTAAGAACCAATGAAGGCTGGAGACAATTGGTGATATGGCTCAAAATCCTCGTTCTCAATGGCACAGATGCATCCACTCTTTTTGATTTATAATATCCAGTAAAATTCTGTTGTTCTTCCGTATTATTATGCTTTTTATCTCACACTTCTGTTTATTATCTCTCCTTTGAATCTCTCTTTACTCTCTTTTCTTGCTTTGTGTGCTACATGGAGAGTGACAACTTGAACTGCTGCACATCTGTGCACAGTTCTACGTTGAAACCAGTCAGTCAGTATGTCCAACCCATCTCCACCTCCTCATGTATATTTAATAGACAATAAATCCTTAGTCGATTCGTTGTCAGAGTTCCTTGTTGCTTATCCATTTGGGCGTCGGTGGCACAGAGGTTAAGACGCTCACCGACCATGTACATGATCCGGGGTTCGAACCCCGGCCAACGCATTCCTTTAAGTTGTCAAGCCAGAAATAAAGCTGGTAAAGAGGGAAGGTTGGACATGAGGCTAGCAACCCCATCCTGTAAAAATAAAACACCACTGCTACAGAAACTTCAAGGCTCTAGCGTGAAGCCCTATGTTCCACTGGGAACGTGAAGGAATAAAAAAATATCCATTTCCAGTCGGCTAACTGATCTTCGATATGGAACGAAGACAGCTGTTCATGGAAATCTGCAGTAGCCTGTCCGAAATATTTCTCAAGCCACTTCAAGTCTGTGAATCAAACTAACAATAGACAACAACCATCAAGAAGTTATTACTAATGAATATTTATTTAACGGAAACAAGAGAAAAGGTAACACTCCTGTTAACTTACCGCTTGTCGAGCAAAATTCAACTTCTTTTCAGCTTCTATTTTCTTCTCACAGTAACGTTTCAGTTCCAATTCATAAGTGACTTGTAGCCAGTGTTTAAGTTCACTAGCTGCTAAATAAGATTCATTCACAGAAGGATTTCCAATACTTTTAAATTCTTTTAAATTTACATCTTTACGATGATGTTGAAGCGAGTGGATTTGATCAGCAGTCACTAGATCACAGTCTGAGTGCATATTTTGATTTAACAATACATTAGAATGAATAGAATCATTATTTAAATCATTTAACAAAGTTAATTCTGTAATAGAATTTGAATTATACGGTAAATGATTGAATGTTTGTTTATTTATTGTTGAACATTTTTCACTGTATGGTTTTGTAT
Source organism: Trichobilharzia szidati (assembly GCA_944472155.2). Classification (NCBI taxonomy): domain Eukaryota; kingdom Metazoa; phylum Platyhelminthes; class Trematoda; order Strigeidida; family Schistosomatidae; genus Trichobilharzia; species Trichobilharzia szidati. The sequence continues at coordinate 57,371,119 of OX235274.1, forward strand.
TCATTGTCTGACAGGATGAAATGTTTTCTCGGCTTGTACACTATAAAAAAAAAACAATAATAATAATAATGATAATAAACACTCAACATCATCCATATTAATGACAAAAAACGATATAAAGCTCAAAAAAATCTATGTAGAAACACAGAGCACATGGTTTGTTTCTATCATTTTTCTTAAGCACATCGAAAAACTATAATAGAATTGATGCACTTATATAAGGGACCCAACAGAAATACATTGACCTCAAGTGCATGGTTTAAAAATATCCATATAAATCAGGATCAAACTAGTTAAAATTTTGGCTAGGGATTGATATTAGTTAGAGAACCATTGTGCGTCCGTGTCACAGCAGTAGAATGCTCGCCAACCACGCCTCAGGTGGTCCGGGGTCCAATCCCCAGCCGACACACTCCTTTACCTCGCTGAGCCAGTAATTAGACTGGTGAAGAGTGGGGAAGGTTTGACATGAGACTAGCAACCCCATCCCGTAAAAATAAATACCACTGCTACCGAAACTTCAAGGCTCTAGCTTGAAGCTCTATGTTTCACTGGGAACGTAAAGGAATAAAAAAAGAGAACCATTGAAAACTAGCAGGACGTACTGGACAGCGGCTAGTGGTCACGCTAGAATCACGAATTAGCAGAAGTTAGAATTCATGGGTCATCGAATTCCAGCTCAAACAGCTGAGAAATCAACAAGCTTGGACTCGTAACCCCAAGGTTCCGGATTCGATCGCTGGTTGGGTCGTGGGTGCATACTGCTAAAGAGTTCCAAACCAGAAGGAAACAGTTATGGAAGTGTGCTGGCGGCTGTTACTTCCAGGCTGCCCATACTGTGGGAGTTGATTTTTTCTTGAAGTACCTGATACAGAAAGAGAATTAATGTTGCTTGACCGCAGGGACGAAGGAAAAACTGCTTGAGGGCGGTCATACACGGCTTGTTTGAATTGGTTTTTGCAGCTGTTTCCGTATTAGTAACTTACCACCCGCTAAGGACCACCGTAGGGAAGTAAGTCGGAATGTACAATTTTCGAGGTTGACCTTTTCGAAACCCTCCTCTTCAGAGTGGAGAGGCAACATAGCTCGTCATCTGAGGGAAATACTTTACTGTTGTTACATCCCTGGCCACAGACCTCCCAGCATAGTGTAAACATCTTAAACTATGACGGTAACTGCTTTTAGTCGAATCGTTATCACTGCAAGCCTGACCATCACGTCAAGGTAGTGCGGCGTGTGCTACTGATAAGATTCATCAGTAGTATATAAAGAGATATTCATCAGCCTTAAAAGCATCAAATAGGACGGAGATACATTTGATGTCAGAGAAAGTAAATGATATATAGTTGTGGAGATACATGGGAGACGTCAAAGGAACACAAAGAAACATAATATGGAGACCAGAAGTATCACGACACGGAAGATCTGTGCTAATGGTGCGTTAAAGATAAGGTGTACATAATTTCGCTATATAAGGATACCAAGTTGCAAATAAATATTCCTTTACCAAGTCCTTTGTCTTCTACCGTTACAGTAGCAGTTATCTACAATTAACTTGTGAGAAAATTAACAATACAAAACATATACGCTACAGTGTGTGTGTAAGAAATAAGAGAAATAAACGATACTTACTTGTGAAGACATAGGCAACAGCGCTGAGGATGATGTAAAATGATGATTTAACTCATAAGCGTTCAATGTTTGTCTTAATTGTTCCACATCATTTAACCTGTTGATTTAAATATTTTAAGAAACACAAACCACATCATACATTGCAGATCACTAGTACAATAATTGAGAAAATATAGAAAACTGACCTATTGTCATTATATGCACACATTATTTAATAATAAAAAAATTTAGTATTCACTTGAACACAAACTTGGTAAAGTGAAGGCACCAAGAAATGCTGAGGTACAACATAGACGCTTACACCGATGCTGATAATTGTAGCGAGTCTATAACTGACCCACAATGCTGCACAGCAGTGTTGCGACCAAAAGCAGTTCATATTATATAATTATTGTTCCCTTGGGTTCCTAGTGGAACATAGGGCTTCAACTGCACGCCTCCACTTGCTTCTGTCTTCTGCTGTACTTTTCACTTGAATCCATGTTAGTCCATACTGTTTCAGCTCCTCTTCACACAACCTCCTCCATGTCACTCTTGGACATCCCACTCGCCGCTTCCCTTACGGGTTCCACTCGAGCACTGGCCTGACGCGCGATGTCACCCAGCGGCCTCTTCAGCGAGTGTCCAATCCATCTCCACTTTCTCCTGCATATTTGTTGGGTGATTGGTTCTTGTTTTGTTTGTTCCCATAGTTTCTTGTTGGTGATTCTTTCCGATGGCCATCTGATCTTCAGTATAGAACGAAGACAGCTGTTGTTGATAAAGGTCTGCAACAGGCTGTTGGAAGTGTTCTTTGTGACCCGCCAACTATCTGATCCGTAAAGGAGAACTGACTTGACGTTTGTATCGAAAATCCGAATTTTGTTGTTGATGCTGAGTGACGAAGATTTCCAGATTGGTTTCAGGTCCATGAATGTGTTTCTCGCCTTACCGATTCTCGATTTGACATCCTCATCCGTTCCTCCTGTGGTTGAGACAATGCTCCCTAGATAAGTGAAAGAAGTAACCTCTTTCAAATCCTTCCCGTTGATGATGATTGGCGCTGGATGTTGCTGTTGTTGTTGGTTGGTTGGTTATTTTCATAACCTCCATCTTGTTTATGTTCACCTGGAGTCTTGTCTTTGCTGCTTCTTCGACCAGTTTGTCGGTTTTTGCTTGTAAGTCTTCGATTTTGTGTGACATCAAACATAAATCATCCGCAAAATCCAGGTCTTCTAGGTTCTTCACGTCGGTCCACGATATCCGTCTTCTCGTTTCCCACTGTCTGTGTTCACATTGACATTCTTTTATTCCAAATCCTAGAGAACACGTGTATCACTGAATTAGAATCAGTGACCTGTCCAGACCTAATCAGATGAACTCTCAATATCAATCAGTCAATCCACAGATGAGAGCCATAAAATCTCAATAGCTTCAACCAACAAGGAACACCTTTGGTCGCGAAAAGTCAATGGATATGCAGTGCTTGGCATAAACAGCCACATGAAAGCATTTGAAAACCAAAAAGTCCACATACCAATCAGTGGAATTTTTGATGATATAACTCGCTTAGGTTGCGTAAAATGCAACAGAATGCAAACGATTACTAATGTTGCATAACTAATATTTGACTTTCTACAATCTTTACATCAAATACTACTCTTTCTTTCATGTTTTCACTTACAATATACATGTTCCACGTTGTCTGTACCAGTTCATCCAAGTAACCAGTCAAGTGATTTGAACTAATCCATCCAGCAATCTAAGTTAAATCTAACCAGATAAATCATTGATGAGATTTTAGGCCCAAACGAGTGAAACCGCCTTTCGATGTTTGAATCACTTTGACCTGGATAGCAAGTATCATTGTGTTGATACGAGTGGTGTATGACTACTTATACCAATTAGTATACTATGCTATCATGTTAGTGATATGTAGACAGATGAGCAATGGAGTTTCCTTTTATGGTGATGTAGTGATCCAGATCAGTCTGGAAGTAAATCATACATGTTTACATCCTTTTATGGACACCTCTCACGCCTACGTCACTGGCCATATATATATATATATATATATATATATATATATATCCTTCTGTATATATGTTCATACTGAAACAGACTTCAAGTCTCACGTCGTTGTGTGTTCTTGCTTGTGCAGAGCGGGCTGGGGAACAGGTAGCTGTCGTATAATGTTGTTGATGTAATCAAGAAGTATTCGTGATCAGCGTGTCTGTGTCCAACTTGACGTCCCTATTCAGTTCAACGTATTGCAAATATGGTAAAATCATAGAAAGCTACTTTGCTCGCTTTTCTGTTACCATTTATACTCCTAAGTGGGTCTCATATTGTCATCTGAATATCTTGGGCTTACAAAGGAAACCATGATGAATTTTCACCCAGAACAGTGCAATTCGCTCATGAGAATTTTGAATGACCCACTCATCCGATTCTCTTGAATTAGGAACCTTTATCTCACAATACACGATATTAGTCGTTTGAATATAGCTACTCATTCGGAGTCCTATTTATTGGGTATGAGAATGAGGTTGGAGAATTAATACACAGCGCTCTCGGACAGGTCCCATGGGCAGACCTAAAAGCGGTAATCATGCAGATGAGACCAAACTCAATCGAAAGGCGTCCACATTAATTCATGACTGATTGTAAATTTAGAGAGAAGGAACCTTCAAAACTCTGGTAACATAGGATACAAATTATTGAGTCACGTAATTCAGATGAAGTACTACTGAAATGAACGTGACTGTAAAAGCTACCTTATAATGTTTAACAAATATTAATATTAAGTATTTCTCCTAAAACTATTAAGCTAGGGAATTAATTTGATATTGCAGATAAAAGTAGTTAAAGTTCACCTCGATAGTTATTCAACTCGCAGTTTAAAAACCACTTAATACATAAAGGCACAGTATTACTCGGATAGTCTGTAATAAACACATCTAGTCTGCACTTGAATTTATTTGTTATAATATTTCGTTCTGAAGTACTGCAAAGTAGCACACACGATTGTTGTCCATAATCAAGACTTCATGAGTACCAACGGAACAGACAGAAATTTAACAGAACGAAATGAGGCTAAGATGTTCAGTAGTATAGCCACAATTTTAATTACGAGGCGAACAAATGGAGGAATCCTGTAATTTTAATCAGATCGCACCAACCAGGTAGGGAATTTCCAAGGCAATGAGATGAGAGAGAGAGAAACAGACGCCATTGACAAATATCTCAGTTGCCGTATTTTTGTACTGAACAAAACTTTGAGATTCCAGTTCCCGACAGATATCAGTGTATGTTAGTGTTACACCAAAAGTATTTTTCAGACAAAAGGCTGACACGGGAGCAAACATGCTTTTCAATATTTGTACATATTCTACTCTCACATTCCACTACTTCACAGACCTGTGAGTTGGTCGTCTCGGAAAACTACATGAAATATTCTTCCTTGTTCTAACCTTCTGTTCAGCACCATTTCAATCATGAAGATGCGATGTCGCAGTCATCTATGCATACTTCAACTTCAACTAAGCTTATGCTACTAAAAAACACTGCAAAGTAACGAACTGATATCATTACTTCTCTTCGTTTTTGTCATTACTGTGCGCAGTTCATTAATCTATTTTTATAATCATGTGTTGAGCTATATATATTTTCACCTATAACACTTAGTCTACCTATGATACCTCATAAACCCAGTCTCTCTAGAGAAACAACTCAAAAGATACATAAGTAAAAACAAAATCTATAAAAAAAACATTGACTATTTCTAATTATCTACACTACTGTCAATACCATGTGGATAGGTACAAATTAGTAACACAGCGGATCGACATCACTCTAAAGATCAATACAAAAATTAGATGTATTTTTATCCTTTTGTTATGTGTGTTTATCTCTCAGTAATCAATACATTGATCGTATATATACACAAAACGTTATGATAACAGATAGACAGTTTCTAAACTATCAGGAGAAAATTTTCTCCTATGACATCTTTTTCAGATCCAGCCATAAGGTAAGTTATGTCATAAGCTAATTGCATCATTTAAGCTTCACTCGGCTATTATAGTAATATCAGTATATTTTGTACTGACGGAAGAAGTGCAAGCAATTGTTACTTCTTCACTGTGTACACACAATATTAGAAGGAGTGCTCACCCTATGTGAGTGATTGCACAGCTGACGATGAGTTACATACCATCTGCGTAAAAGCATAACGATGTGTTTCAGCTGTACGAAAAAAAGATTGTCTTCAGTTAAAGACAATGTGAAATCAGTGCTACTATACGGATCAGAGACTTGCACTGCGCGTCATAAAGAGCATCTCAAACAAACTACAGAACTTCATTAACAGTTGTCTTCGCTCAATACTCAAGATCAGATGGCCAGAAAAGATCACCAACAGAGATCTATGGGAGCAAACCAACCCAGCAGGAACCGATTGTGCAACAAATGTGCAGGAAGAAATGGAGATTGATTGGCCATACTCTGAGGAAACCATCAAGCGATATCACAAGCCAGGCCATCGCTCGAGTGGAACCCGAAAAGGAAGAGGCGAGTTGGTCGTCAGTGCAAGGGTGACTTGGAGGAGGTCATGTGAAGAGGAGATGAAAACGTGTGGGCAGACTTGGAGTCAGGAGAAGACTCTAGTAGAGAACCGAACGCAATGGAGACGCACGGCTGAAGCCCTATGTTCCTCTAGGAATTAAAGGATACAATAATAATAATAAAAACAAAAATGTGACAAAATGGGATGTATGGTTTTTCAGAACCAACCTATTTCAAACACTCAGGAAGAAGATGACACAGCTGAATTGTTAATCATCTGAAGGACACACCTTACTCTCCGCATTTTTAGCAAAACTTCATCCTCAGAAGTTTCTTTTAGTTTTGCTACCAACTGACTGACCTATATGGAATTATAATACTTCCAGAAACAATTCTCCTAAGCAGCAACATAACAAGTTGATTCAATGTGATATACGAACCTTAACAACACACAAATGATAGCAACTGTCAGTTAGACAAGTGGTACTTTCAAAGGGCGATACTATATTGTAAATGATAAATGCAAACAACTCACATACTGTATATATATATATATATATGGCTCATGCCCTAATATGAGTAACAGCTATTGGCTGTCGAATCGAATACTAGAAATCAAACGCTGGATTTCAGTGCTTGACTAATATGGAGAAATGCTCTCCAACTATATTTAATTTAAGCAGCAAATACTGAATTCGAAAGCCTAAGACTATCATACCCGATAGATTCATAGACACTAAGTGCTGAATAACCAGTGATTATGATGAATACAGACAAATTAAGAGATAGAATGGTGATGAAAAGCACTATCACATACAATTCTAATGATGTTTCAAGTAGAGAGTTTCTTAATTGGTTTAAAAAGTCCTCATTTTTTATACACCTACTCTTGTGAAGTGTACTACTGACAAGCATTTGTAAGTAGCATGCAGCGTGTGTGTGATCTTTAGTAAAATATTGAATAGTGGAGTGACGGTTTAAGTGGCAAAGAGGAAAAATCAAAAATCCTTGTGAAACAACATAGAAAGCATGAGAGGAAGACAGATGAAGCACAATACGATGTGCCACTACCCTGTAATTAATATATCTAATAGGGAAAGTAATACTGGATAGCAAAATAAACCACTTGGAAAGACATGCTACTCTATTCAATACCCAACCAAAATCTACACGATTATTATTATTCTCTTAAGTTCCGTGTGGAACATAGGGCCTCAACAGCACATCTCCATTTTGTCTAGTTCTCTGCAGTCCTCTTTAGCTAGCTCCACGATTGCCCATAAGCTCTCATCTCCTCCTAACACGACCTCCTCCACATTGTCCTCAGACAAACGCCCAACTCGTTGTTTCCAATTCAAGTTCCACTCGAAGTCCTCCCTGTGCGCGATATCACTCCACAGCCTCTTCAGTGAGTGTCAGGACCATCTCCATTTCTCTCGGCATATTTCTTGGACGATAACTGCTCGATTGGTTCCTTGCCAAAGTTTCTTGTTGCTTATCCTTTCTAGCCATCCATTCCTCAGTATGGAGCGAAGACAGATGTTGATAAAAGTCTGAAACCCGTTCTAAATGCTCTTGGTGACATGCAATATTTCTGAAGCACATAGAGCCAATGGCTTGACATTAGTGTCAAAAATCCGAATCTTGTTCCTTCTGTCCGTCTGGTTTCAACATAGAACTATGCACCGATGTGCAGCAGTTCAAATCGCCACACACCATGTAGCACACAAAGCAAGAGAAGAAAGTTGAAGAAATGCAAAATAGAGACAGTAAACAGGGATATGAGACAAAAGTAATAGTAATAACGAACGACAATATAGTTTAATTGGAAATCATAAGTCACAAAGAGTGGATGCATCTGCACCATCATCGAGAACGATTTTGAGCCATATCACCGATTGTTTCCAGCCATTGGTGTTCACCGTCCCGAGGACCCCAACCAGTCAGGAAGTCTACACCTTCCTACGTGGCTTAAACTAACTGTTGTGGATTTCATTGACTGATGAAGCCATGTTTTGGTTTGACCACCACTGGCTCTTTTCCAACCTGACCCTATGTCAGCTAACATTGCCCGTTGTCGAGGAAGGCGATGGCTAGACATACGCAGCACATTTCCTAACTATCTCAATCGGTGCAACTTCACAACCTCGTCGATTGATTCCCTCTCCTTACCTAGCACTCGACGCCTAACCTCAGTATTGCTTACCCTATTATTCCACTTCATACGGGAGATAGAACGCAGACACCTATAATCAAAGACAACTAGCCTTGTGATGTCTTTCACTCTCAATGGCCTGGTCTTGTTCCTTATGCTAAGTGCAGTAGTTTTTTTTATTTCAGCTTGATTCCACACCGTATTTTTTGGTACATGTAAGGAATTTTCAGCATGTGATATCGGTAGCCCAAATTTTGCAGGCCGACCATAGATATCAGGTGTGCGTCGGCAGGGGATCGAACCTCGGACTATGTGCATGGTCGGCGAGAGTCCTAACCACTGTGCCACCGACGCACAGTGATTTTCCGGAGTGATTTCAGAATAATGAAAGTCTGCCTTTGCGACAATTATAAAATAAACTTAGATGACTGTAGAATACTAACTGCATAACACAAAGACAATTATCTCACCGTAAACAGTTAAACGAATTAAAAAATATTGCTCTTTCCTTAACTTTTCGTTTTTGTTAGTACTATTTTATGTGAATTGGTTAGTAAAAGTTATCATGGTAACAAAAGCAACATAAATATACACAGGTGACCAACCTTTTTTGAAGCTGTTTTAACGTTTGTTCAGCAGAATTCAACTTTTCGTGTTTCTTACCAGCTTGTTGTTTTTCAGAATTACTTGATGCATGACAAAACCAATGTGAGAAGCTGGCAACTGAAATGCACAGTAATCCTAGCGATAATGTGACAAAGGATACATTGACCGATGCGAACACTGAGTCTATTTATTGAAGAATGTAAGAACAAAGAAAAACAATAAACTGCTTAGATAACTAGGAGATTAGAAGCTAAATAGATATCTAGTTAGCGCAAATTATGTGAATCTCTATAGATATTACTGGAAAACATGTTTAAAATAAAACGAAAAGCTCAATATTATGTGTGTTGATTGAATGTAGTATACAGTTCTCGCACTGTTGTAACTCAGTCACCCGGAACTGATCTCCCCTGTACCACAGAGACGCTAGCTACATTTATTGTGCGGGGGCTGATGATACCACCCGATTAACAAGAGTGGTTCAGTGGTAAAATACTCGCCAAACACGCTACACGTGATCCGGAGTCTGATCGCTGGTCGACGCTTATTCCGAAGTGAGTCCGGTAAAGAGGGGAGGTTGTATATGTGAGGCTAACAACCTCACCCCGTAAAAAATAAACACCACTGCTACTCAAACTTCAAAGTTCAGGCTTGAAGCCCTGTGTCCCACACAGGACGGTAAAGGATTCCAAACAAGGACCTAAGGCCTGAAAACTAAATTTTTAAGCCACCTAGTGATACATTATTATTATTGACTGGATGCGACTTGGAGCATAATTTAATTACATGTAATACCAAATCAACCCAATCGTTCTTTAATTTGCTTTATTAATGCTTTATTACCGTATGCTATACAACAGGAACTGATTTAATAATAGGATTATACTCCGCTAAGGTGCCGAAGTTCTACTCTTAATCATAAAGTTAGACGATAGGTGAAGTTACAAACTTTCATGTTCTTAACATTTTTACTGATATGTCAATAACTGTAAATGAATGCTTTGTATTCAATCCAAGAGAAAAGAAAATTCGATCAAAGAATATTCTTTTCGACAATTTCCTCTTCCGGCTCTACAATTATATATAAAGATAGGGAGAGGAAGAGGGAGACGGAGAGTATTCTAGAACAATCACCATTAACAATATTGGTATTTTTTAAATAATATCGATTTATTGAGATCAAAGAAACTACAGTTCAAGAAAGATACATAAGCTATAATAAACATACAAATGTAATAGTAAATAGAATATCAAATAAAATTAAAGAAGTCTCTACAACAAATTGAGGATCATTAAAACCTTGATGGTCAGTAGGGCAAGGAGAGTGTCTGAATCATTTTTTTGGATACATATATTAGGCTTCTTAATGTAGATTCCAACAGCCTCAGCAGTATGTAATAGACGAACTCTTAAGGTAAAATTAACATTAGTTGGTATACGGTAGATGACTTTGAAAGTCTTGTTTACATCAATTTTGTGTTCTACATCTACGTGATGAGATAATACAGAACTATAAATGGACTTTGTTTGTCTATTACTTAACCAAACAAGATGGTGTTCGGAAATCCGACGATAAACACGCCTGATTGTACGGCCTACGTGACTAGCTCCACAGGAGCAGTCAAATTGATAGATACACATAGAAGAGGCGAAATTGAACAGTTTATCTTTAACTCCTGAATGCATAACAAAGGTGGTTCTGAAGAGACGGCATACTGCAGCGGCATTGAATGCTGTTTTTATCGCATCCAAAAGAAATTGGTCCAGGCACTGTCCTTACCCTACTGGTCATCAAGGTTTTAATGATCCTCAATTTGTTGTAGAGACTTCTTTAATTTTATTTGATATTCTATTCACTATTACATTAGTATGCTTATTATAACTTATGCATCTTTCTTCAACTGTAGTTTCTTTGATCTTAACAAATCGATATTATTTAAAAAACATCAATATTGTTATTGACGATTGTTCTAGAATACACTCCGTCTCTCTCTCTCTCTCTTTCTCGATATATTTATGTACATACATATAAAATTGTAGAACCGGAAGAGGAAATCGTCGAAAATAATACTCTTTGTTCGAATTTTTTTGTCTTCTAAATGTCTGGATGAATGTTTAAATCCAACAGCAAGATAAAATTAGTGGCCTCATAGTACACTGACACTTTCACTACACTACGACCTATCTGAAACAATCGGTTAAGGCAAATTTTCGAGTAAAAATACATATCACTGGTTAGATAGCCTGGTGGCTGCCAGTTCGGCTGTTCCAAACTTTACACCTACGCTTTTCTAAATATTTATACTCAAATTCATCAAAAATCTCGGTCACAATACTAATAATAGCGAATAATTCTAAGCGATGAATGTATCAAATTTCAGATAAAGTTAATTCATGTCAGCATGTATCAATATCAATAAATATAATCTAAACGTTTTCAGTGAAATGCCAGACCATAGGAAAACAGTCAGTTTAGAAAACTGCATGCATGTGAAACAACCCTGAGTAGCGCATTTCGTCACTTTACAGAGAGATGAGATGAAAGCACATTAGAATTTGGTGCCACTTACACCTTGTTCTACCTTATCTTCTCATACAGTCTCGAGGTTGATATTGATTCAAATTGCATAACACTTATAATAACCTCTTCAGTTTCCCAATTGAATGAAAGTACATAGTCTCATCAAGTGGCTTTGTTCATTTATCTATTAATATACTCTTAATAACAATATTATTTTACAACATACAATATCTACGATAATGTAAAACTATATACTACTTATTGACTTAAATGAGTACTTGTATACTACTCACACCAAACAGTAGTAATTGTTAGCCAGATCGAGGTGATCTAAACAGCTGACGACCTTTTAGCTCGTTTGGGGCCGGGCTCATTAGCGGTGCACCCAGTTTTGACTCAGCTGAGAGCGCCGAGCCAGTTCAAACCACTCGACTTTTGGCTAGCTAATTGGGCGGACTGGTGACACTACAAACCAAATACAAACTCTGAATCAAAACCACGTACAACGCTGATGACCTCTGCCCCAAACGAGCAAAACAGCCGTCCGGTGTTTAGACCACCCTGATCTAGCTAGCAAGCCCTACTGGTTGATATAGGCGGCGTGCAACTACTCCTCTCAATTAACAAGTACCGGCAATAAGCCACAATTGAAGTGTGGTGGCCAGTGACACCATCTAGTTGCTCAGGCTGAAGTAGGTAAGGCGAGACTAAAACCCCACCCCATCGACTAAAATTAGCGCTAGTTTTACGCAATTATCCTTGCTTTCTTGATTACCATTTATGGTATCAAGCAGACCACATACTGTGATCTGAATAATTTTGTTTCTAAAGAAAACTGTGGTGAAAACTTCACCCCTCAAACTGTGTACACTACATTATTGACATAAGGATAAAACTAGGGCACTCTGGTAGATTATAACTCCATTATGAGTACCTTGAAATGACTATTAGCAATAATTTGTGCTCGAAACGTCATCAGTAAATATTACTGTATAACACGGTGAGACTTTATCAAAATAAAATTCTATCCATAATGGAGTGCGTATACTGCAAATTGTAAACTAATTTGCAGATTGTGAATGTAAAGCCTATGGATTTCTGAAGTCTTCGATTTCCGACGATCATGCATCACAGTTATAAATTAGTACGTCTCTACTGATATACAGTAAAAGTTCCCTTCGGTAGATAATTGAATATTCTTGAAAATTGTATGATGCCCCGAAGAATTCGGAATTAAGAATGTCTCATAAACGGTGTCAAATTACACCCAAAAGTGCTCAACAAAGTTTAAATAACACTGGAATACTATGAAAGACAAGACTGAAAACTTTACACAAAATCAATAAAAATAACTAACGCCTTGGAGGTCCAAACAGGATGATATCTAGAGCACGAAGCATTAGTTTCTTCTTGTGAATTGGATTTTGAATCCGCAGTACATCTGTTAAGTAACTCATATTTTGCATAGCCAGGCTAGAAAAGCAAAAATAAGGCAAGTAAACCCAAGTATATCTATCTATCAGGAATAAACTTCATACCAGATAAAAAAAGACAAATATGAAATTCATTTCAAAAAAGCAATGAAATGTTAAAGACGTAATGAGTTATAATTTTAGTCAGAACATATCAAATATGTCAACTGTTAGCTTTCGTCATGAACCAATAGCACTTAGAGACCCATGGAAACCACAGAGTACTGAATGGCAGTTTCTTCCTCCCTTAGAACTCTTCACCAGTACGCACCCCTGACCCAACCAAGGATTGGACGCGGGACCTACAGGTCACGAGACCAAGGTCGTTGACCATTCAACCACGTGGGGCGGAATTCACTGACCCGCGAATTCTTTGTCAATTCGTGATACAGCGCTACCCTCAACCAATGCCCTCGATGAGCATCCACTCACCGTGAAATGGTGGACCCCACTGACCACGACTTCTCCCTACAGCCTCAGGACAATCATCCAGTAGATATTATTGTGCTGGAAATTGATTGTTAGATTTTGTCACCAACCAACGTCAGTTAGAAATCATGAAAACCAGAGAGCATTGGATAACCGATTCGTCCTAGACTGGGGCTCTTCATCAGTATTCACAAACTATGCTTGGTTTAGCTAAACAGTCTTATTGAGATGTAGTGATATGCTGTGTTGCAACAAGATTAGAGTCAGAGACCTTTAGGTTATTTGGCTGAGTGAGGATTAATGGTCAGGCGACTGGAGGCGACAAATATATATATATATATATATATATATATATATATGCTTTTATCATCACGCCAATTCAAACTGGAACGAAGGAAACAAATCCCTATTTATACCGAAATAAAAATCTTCTTTACATGAAAGCAAACGGAAACAAACAGCCCTTGTTATCCAGTTTCAACTCAACATAATAAATGGGGACATCATTGCTTTGAAATAAACTCGACTTGTCTGTCTGTCCAACAGTCCATAAGGTAAAGTGAGGTCATAAACTTCAAAACAGGAAAATCACGTAATGATAGCCAAATAAGAACTGAGGGATTCAATTACTTCAACCTGTAGCCGAATTAGTTATTACAAGTGTTTTTAAACACGATAATTTTTATGTTAAGTTGACAATAAATAGTAGCTTAATATTTTTGTAAGCCAAAATGGTATTTCTTCATCATCACTGTTTTTTTAAGAAGTGGCTGTTCGAGCCTCACAAACTTTATCATAAATTTCAAAAGAGTTGTTGGTAAAAAATGAATATACTTTTCGATAAATTCTTCATCAGGTACTACGGCTATATATCCATAATAGTTTTTTTTAATAACATCAAATTATTAAGGTTAGAAACATCTGTATCTGACGAAATGCATGAATATCAGTTCAACTGATCCCATGGAGCTAGTTATATCGGTCGTTACAGGATTTTCATCATGAGCTGACATTAGTTAGAGAACCATTGGAAAACCTGGGAGTACTGGACAGCTGTTTTGTCCTAGTTTAGGACTCTTCATCGGTACGCCCCCTCACAATGGAGTTCGAACCCAGGACCTTCTGGTTACAAGGCGAGCTCGTATACCATTAAGCCACTGGGACCCACCCGATCCAATGGCCCATGAATTCTAACTTCTGCCAATTCACGACATAGTGCGACCCCTACCCAATGTCTTCGGCGAGTAGTTGTCCTCACACCCGACCTGCTGCACCCTACTGGTCACGACATCTCACTAGAACCCCAGGTAACCTTGTAACCAGAAGATCCTGGGTTCGAACTCCATTGTGAGGGTGCGTACCGCTGGAGAGTCCCAAACTAGGACGAAACAGCTGTCCAGTTCTCCCAGGTTTTCCAATGGTTCTCTTACTAATGTCAGCTCATGATGAAAACCCTGTAACCAATCAAATCCCTACAAACCAACACTTGTATATCGGTCGTTGTTCCAGGAACTTGATAGTTTGTGCTTAAAACATCTATTAGTGGGGTCAAATAAAAGTGTAATAAAATTCATTAACAGAGTATCTGGTGCAAACAAGCCTTACAGCCAGCATTGGAGTTTTTTTCCATCATTTGTCGTGTTCTAACTACCAAATACTCCAAGCAACGGAAGCGATAGCAATTTGTATACATAAGAAATAGGTTCAACCAATATCGCTACCCCAACCCGCTGCGGAAACCATGAATTCATAAATTTTGTATTATTTTTCTGATATTAAATTTAGTGTCATATTCATGCATACTATCGCATACACATATTTTAAACTATAATCTATTACTCTTAAGGATTCAATGTTATTTTAAGGAGACATTCATGTTATCAATAAGGATTACCCTTCAAATATTGTGTATATATAACCGTAAAGCCAGAAGAGGAAGTTATCGAAAAGAATACTCGTTGTTCACTAATCAGTCTTTGTAAATTTATCATGAAACAAAATGCAACACAGTGCAATCGGTAAAATAGGGAAAGATGAAGAGAAGTTAGTAGCCAAGAAATGACTGAAACAAGAGCAGTTGTGATCTAGTTTTTAATTCTTCTTCTTCAGAATTCTTAACATCGCATACTATAATGATTGCAGACATTTACTCAGCTCAAAGTAATAATGATCTTCAAATACATAACAGTTCTTACAACAAAGTCGATCCTGTATAAAGAAGAAATATTTTGCAACTAAATACACTGAGAATTTCTGTACGTGTTAACATACTGTCTAAAATAAAGCTCTTTTATTATTATTATTATTACCATTACTCATTACTTACGAGAACAATATTTCATTATTACAAAAGGTAGGATTTGAAATATCTACTACATATGCGGCTGTACTTTTAACAAATGTATTGAAAGAGAAATGCACTTGACCAGTGTAAAACAATCGATATAAGACATTCTGAATTGTATTCATTGTTAAAAAGATAAAATAAAACAAAAAGATGACCTAGGGCACATGTAACCTCAGTCATAAGTTTCAATTCATCCATTCAACTATGCATTATTCATAAACCGAAAATAATATGTGAAAAAGATAATAATAATGATAATAATAATAATTATTATTATTATAACATCACAGTAATACTGGGAATTTACCGCGGTAGTGAACGTCCATCCACATGATGTTGACGAAATATATCAGCATATTGAGGAAGATCTACTGGACCTGTTAACCATTGAATGGTATCTTTCACAGTCCAGTTAAATGCTGTAATAATGAAAATTGAAACATCAAATATCAGTATATTTTCTATAGTTGGTATGTAAGAATTAGTTTTGTTTTTACGAGTTGATCACGAACTGATATCAGTTAGAGAACCATTGAAAACCAGGGAGTACTGCCAGACAGCTGTTTCGTCCTAGTTTGGGAATCATCGGCAGTACGCACCCGCTGCGGTTCGAACCCAGGACCTTCCGGTTACAAGGCAAGCTCTTATACCACTCAGCCAGTGGGACCCGATTGTCGATGAATCCCAAACTAGGATGAAACAGCTGTCTGGCAGTACTCCCTGGTTTTCAATGGTTCTCTAACTGATATCAGTCCGTGATCAACTAGTAAAAATCGGTATATTTTAATATTAAGAGTGAAACACTTATTATTCAAAGACTATTCTAAAATACAGAGAATGCAAAATTGTAACGCTAAATACTCATCCTTTTTAAACAGAAGACATAACATACTCCTAACTAGTGTATGACATGGTCATTGAAACAGGGAAGGTATGAAAATGCTGTTTTCAACCACAGATGTGTGCAGTTTTTCTGCTGTGCTAAGTGGTATAATACGATGAGTAATATTGAGGTTCACTGTAGAGTGTCAAATAAGAAGGCAAGGTCAGTCAATAAGGTTGTCAAGCTACATTAATTGAGATGGCTAGGACATCATGTGTTGCTCATGTCGAGTCACCGCCTTTCTGATATGGGATTGAGTTGGAAAAAGACTAAAGCGGGTGGTCAAACCAAAACCTGGAATCAGTCCATGGAGTCTTTGACAGTTTGTGTGAGCCGCATACAGTGGCGTAGAGTATCTGATCATCGTTCTCAAAATGCTAAGAACAAATGCCTGGAGTGTCACTGATAAGGCCCGAAATCGTTATCAGTAGTACAGATATATTCACTCTACTTTTCTTTTTTCCATACATTTCTGCTTTTATAGGTTTTTTTTTAAATCTCTTCTTTTTTTGTCTTCTCTACATTTTTGTGCAACATAGAGTGTGGCAACTTGAACTATTGCACTTATATGCAAAGTTCTCTGTTGATACTTAGTAGGTCAGTATTTCCTCTTTCGATAAACAATGACCATATTAACTTTGACAAGTTGATGAACCCATTTTATTTAATACTTAAAAGTTTGTTATTGATTTCCATCGGACAGAAAATCAATAAAAATTCATGAAGAAACTAGCGATTTGTCGCCGTTCTAATTTATAACCATTAAAAATCAGCACTCATGATCCTGCTAGAGATCACAGTTTAGGACTGTCAAATTTCATAAAGTGCACGTTGTTATTTAAATAAGTAGGTTAGAATCCAATGACCTGAGTGCGTATTGCCTAAAATCTCATCACCACTAATGAAATGATCCTGTTTGCCTAAAGCATTTAGATTGTAACATAGTGATATGCAAGAAACCTCAGGATATAAAATAAGAGGCGAAAATTCTATAAAATAGAATTGGATTATTGTGTGAAATGGAAAATGAAGTGTACAATAAGCCTGAACACTTGTGTAAAACGGATATTTACTGACAGCTATGCCTCGACGTAAGCGTCAGATACCATCACTAGTGAATTAGTCATCTATTTTAAGAGAGATGTATTGATACTATATCAGCATAATAGTTGGATCTAACATCACTTGCAAACACCAGTAGTAATCAAAAGAAACTTCACAGTCAAACTTTTGCTTTAGGAGAAAAATAAGTAGTCCACTATAGTCCTGAATACAAAATTACATAATCCATATTCGAACGCGCCTATCACTTTGCATAAGTAGATAAAAGCAAAGGAACAGGGTTAAGTGTTGAAAATTATTGAGACATTTACGTAAAAGACTATAGAGACAGTTACATTGCAAAGCTTAAATTGAGTATCAAAGTAATGAAATTCTCACACACCTACAAGTTGAAAACTAGTCCACTGATCACAATTTACTGACTAGGGGATCAAATTTTTATTTTTTTAAATTTTGATGACACCGTATTTTCAGTACAAATAAGGAATTTTCAACATGGTAGCCCAAATTTTGCAGGCCAACCATAGATATCGGGTGTGCGGCGGCAGGGGGTCGAACCCCGGACTATGTGCATGGTCGGCGAGAGCCCTAACCACTGTGCCACCGACACCAAGAGTTCTGATGAGAAGTTATAACCGGTGAGGTGTGAAGACATGCTCATCAATGATATGCGTCAGAGTTCGTGCTATGTCACCAATCGACGACAAATGATTTATGGGGCCACTATAATTCCACCCATTAACTGAAATGGAATACATTCGCCTAGTAACTTGTAGACAATGGGTTCAATTTCTGCTGGTGGCATGGGTGTATACTGAAGAGTCCCAAAATGGGATGAAACAGACGTTTAATGCTCCCTAGACTCAATGGTTTTTAAACTGATGTATGTCGGTTAAGAAATCTGTGCTGAATCGGTGGTATTGCCGTAAACTTAACTCCTGAAAATAATAATTAATAATCCTCATTAACAGAAACATGAATTGGGAATAAAGCCGACCTTATTACTGCCTTTAATTCACTGTATAAAATACATTAAACTCGGATACTTCGCTTTCCTGGGAGATGATTCCATCCCATATGTTAAAAAGGAATCGTTTTTCACTCTTAAAACAACCTGGTGATAATACGAAGTGGGAGTGGTTTAGTAACATTATTCGATTAACTGATCCTGTTGACCTTAAAATAATTTCATTTGTATAAAATGCTTAAACAATTAAATCTGACTAGAAACCCGAGAATTTGACCTCAGAAAACAGTGCATAACTCAGACACTTTTCCTTCTTGATAAAGTACACAAAAGACAAAGTAGTCAAACCCAAGAGCTAAATTCCCTTAGGAGACAACTGAAATTTCAGTATACCAATAAAAAATAAATGGTAACTGAACAGTCATCCCAACGACAAATGGGCTAAATAGCAGTATCTTTTAAAATATTTGAGGTTATTGTTGTTAAAAACATTGATTCAAGAGCAGTTTTGTTTTCACTGTGATAAAATACCATTGAATATCACAGCTGGCAGTAAAACCTCATAAATCATTGAATCACCGATGTTGCTGAATTCTCCCTATGCTACTAAGATGTATTAATCCTATTCGGCTAGTTATATAAGCAATTTCAACAAGAATGCGTCAAATATCCGGTCTTCGGGATTCTGCTCTACCAGTACCGCCGAAGCATGAGCGAACTGCGCAACAGCCAACTTCTGTACCCTAGCAACCTACGACTACTGACAGATATTTTCATAAACAAATGCTATCATATGATCGTCTGTATATATGGCAAAACCATAAGGCTGAACTTGAGTCTATTTTTTTAACCATAAAAAAGTAAATCTCTTGATAAAGTGTAAATGTATACACACTGATGTTATTCACCACTGTTTATTCCTGTGAGATGAAGCAGAGTCAGGCAAAACACAGTCAGGAGTGCTTAAACCAAGACATATTACCAACAATAATGATAATGATTATTAAAGTGAGCCGTGTCTGACTGATTGATTTACTAACGCGCGATGTTCCAAAAGGTGCATCAGTTCAAGCTTTCACACTTCAGAAAAGCATACATATAAAAATTAGGGAAGGTAATGTTATGAAATATCAACAGACGAAGACTTCAGAGACACAGAATAGTCGAATTAAGATTCGTGAACATTTTCAGTATCTCGAAAATGATAAGTGAATGCATTTGCGCCACTGTAAACAATTTTGAGCCATTTTGTCAACTTTTGTTTTTTAACACATCAGCAACCACAGTCAGGCAATCTATAACCCCCCCCCCCCCAAAAAAAAAACATCTCAGACTAACAATCATTAACGTCCTGCATTGCTGCCGTGTTTTGGTTTGACCACTTCTAACTTTTTTTCTAATGAAATTTGGATTCAACTAGCACCACGTATCACGAAAGAAAGTAGCTCGGTATTCGCAAGACATGTCCTAGCCACCTCAATCAACGAAATTTATCGATTATGTTGACCGACTGGTTTTCTTTCCCTAGCAATCTACACAACCAGTCAAGTAGAACAGGGTGAATCGCCGAATTGTACACTCCCTTTGGTAAGTAGCCGAACATCACACCGGCCTCAAAGATGACGACCTTCTTGTATTTGTACTGAGATTTCGTCAGCATTAATTCCATTAGAGGTTCTAAAATGAGTGGAGTTACCTAGATATTGACCAAAATTGTATCCACCAAAACATTTGCGACGAAATTGCACAAAAAAACGGCCAAAATGTGCATTCATGACGAATAACACTGGTTTTCTGTACTTGAGATGGCGAATTTTAAGCTTTTACACATCTGCATAAATTTGAGTAGTGCCCTAAGGTACTAAGCTTTCACTCTACCGTCCTATAATATCAAACACTGTTACAACATCTCTCCGTCTACGCAGCGAAATATGGACAAAATCCAAAAATATGGCAGGTATCAGACTCTCTTAAGTATAAGTGTTTTAGAACATGTGAAAAGGTGGATATTTGATCAACGAACCCTGGTTCAGGCCTGAAACTTGGTTAGTTTCCTCGTGTTTATATCCTCTCAATATCATTAAATCGTCATATAACTGTGGACCCTATGACTTTAGAATCTATGTTACTCAAACTGATTCCTCTGCGATTACCATAGAAAAAACTTGTTTCCCTTCTTGTAAGCTACGATAATCCATTATTTACATTACTTTATGGAAACTGTCTCGAGTTCCCATGCGTCAGCTAGCCTTTTTAATTCCTTTGCATTCCGAGTGAAAGATAAAGCTTCAGTTTTTAAGGAGCGGAGCTGCCAGCCTCATATCGAACCTACCCTCTTCTCTCGACTTACTACCCGTTAGACAAGGTTAAGGAATACGTTATCTTAGAATCAAACCTGGTTGTACCACGTACCTAGTGAGCAGTTACAAGAAATGTTAAGAATGAATTAATTGAAGTCTTCTGTGTGACGTCTGAAAAGCAGCCGCAATGATGTTGATCTATTTATTTTTACCATTAGCATTTTAAAGTTATCATTAGTCTTGTTCTTTTCCTTCTTTTAAGTTCTTTTAGAGACTTTTAACAGACTGTAGCAACGAAAACCAGACATCCGCGGATCCATTCTTGCTTGCAATATTCGCTTAGCTCTGTTTTCCGCTCATATACTGTTGTGGAAATATGAAATCGAACCGCTGCACTGTAGTTCTAAAATTTATATTGTATAATCTCTACCAATTATTTTTCGCACATTTAAATAATCCTAATGCTTTCTCATAGGCAAATATTCTTATTCACTCATTTCATTTTACAAATATCTGGTGTTCAAATATCAGTCTTAGTTATACATAAAATGGTATGGTTTTATTGGTGGTCTAATGACCTCAACTTTTACATTTTATCATATGCATCCTCTTGGAAGTACTACGTTAACTCGACCATGGTTTTCATTTCATAACTTAATGAACAATTATTATATCTTCAAAGTTTCCTTCATTCTACAGTTTTAATGACAGTCACACGTTTGGAATAAAGAAGTCAACAGTCGATTTTACATATATTGTCAAAATTCTTTGAGTTCATAATTAAAGTGGTTTAAAATAAAATAAGAAATATCAAAACCCGTTAAGTTACCTGGATTGTTTCTCCACATCTGCCACAAATCCGTGAGACTAATCAGAGGATCATCACTATTTAGTATGCGGGATTTTTTAACCGCATCAGCGGAATTGAATTCCTTTCTTAGAAACTGAAACCATAAAATATTTTATTTTCTTATCAGTAGGAAAAACGACTATTCGTATTATTCTTTAAGAAATTTCATGCAGAAATCAGAACCAACTATCATAAGAGGCTTACTGAACACTTGTACTTATTAAAAACATTGCTTTTAGCACTGGACTTTATTGTCAGTACCGACAGTGTTACGATAGTTACTCACTAAAGTTAGAAAATTCTCTGCGTAGTGTGTACCGACGAATAGCCATTTCAACATCCATTTTGAATTGACGAAAATTATTAGATATATTCTTGAAGAGACCGCAGTGTATGATTCTTGCAACTAGTCTCCGTACTAGCGAGAACACACAGCATAGAAGGCTCTGATGCCTACGTGGGGGATTATCCACACTATAACAGTTAGTATTCTATTACTTATCGTACTAAGTCCCAGACATACTATTGGTAGTCAATAGGTATAAACGCATGAAGACATAGATAATCTGATAATTTTCAGCTTAAATAAATTTTTACAGGCGCATGGTATTATTTTATACTGAAAGTTAACATATCAAACCATCAAAGGTCAAACTTTAGGAACAACCTTAGATTGTAACATTCAAATCTGGCCTGTCATACCCCTACCTTCACTCACGTATCAGGTAAATATGCTTCTGATTAATTTTAACATATCACCAACACGGATAAGTGGGTCCATATATCCCCACCAGCCCCACAAAAGTATTTCGTACTTCCGTGAGACACCATATTGCTTTTTTCATATTACTTTCTTTTATTTGATCAATCTTTCCTGTGTTTTGCATTATTGAAAAAGTTTTTGTGTTCATTTCTTTGTCTTCACACATTGCTTTTAAATTGAAATTCAAACGTGAGGCGTAGCTATTTCAGCCGCTATGTAGTACAACCAGGGCATCCTGTTCATTTTCATGCGTACACTGGCTTCAAAGTACTAGCAAACTTAGTCCTAAAAAATAAATACCTTTTTGAAAGCCAACAAGGATTATTCCCAGCCGTTATGTGAATGGCTAAAACAAAACTGTTTAACGTCATAAACCTAGCTGCTCCTTTCAGTTGTAATCATAATCGTGAGACTGTACGGGACAGTCTTGTATTGAAAAACTACTAGTAATGCTGAGAGACCCAGCTAGACAGCAAATGTTATTATGTGACATTGACAGTTACGTCGCAGTCATTCACATGACAGCTTAGGATAACGTGGCGTTTGCAGTGAAATGAACTAATTGGCAACTAGGCCTAGTAACTCAAATGGTAAAGCGTGCTCCTGGGATTTGGGGAGCTGAAGTCTTACTTTAAATCAGGCTTTCACTTCATTTTTTAATTACTGCCCACCGAATCAGAAACAATTCGTCAATCCACAATTATCAAAAATAGTCTATTGTATCCACATATGTAGGATAGTCCGTAGTTAGGCACCACTGACAGAATCTTATTTGCTTCCAAGGGCTGAACTAACCTAGAAACTTATTTAAACACTATTTTATACACAAAAATTAAATTCTGAGTCCAAAGGATCTAACAAATTGTATACTTTACCTTCTCTGTCTCAGAATAGTCCACTTCCCCATTTTTATCGCCATCAAGATTCCGATGTATCTCTCCAATCGCTTCAAAAGACAAGATTTTAGTGAAGCAGGACAAAAGTTCATCCGTCGGTTCACATATCTCGCTACCAACCAGCAATGAAAATACTATTCAACAGATATTACTCAAAACTGATTAGCACAACTTACAACACCAGGTAAGTAAAATTCCAATCAAACATCGACGACTCATAGCACGCAAAATATTGACATGAAATAGTATCCAGATGCTAAGAGATTTTCATACAAGCAGTAGGTACAGCTACTGTCATATATGCATGAATATTTCATGTCACACTACTCACCTACAGCAGGAGAATAAGAAGAAAATGATTGGACACTTTAGGCGGCAGCTGGTTAAAAAGATATAATATATTTCTGTACTTTTTACACATTAAGAAAACGGCTGAGATGTCTAAAAATTAAATGTTGCTTCTCATTTTCACAAAATGCGGGCAATGTAAATGCCCTTAGACAGATATCATTTAGTTGCTTATAACAATCTGAAGCGAAAATACATTATGTGAGTTTCCACAGAATTTTGAGTTTTTGACGCCGTCTTCTCGCTATTTTAGGATGTCTTTTTATCCCTGAAGGATTCTTACATACAATATAAACAACTGAATCCTGTCTTCAAGAGTAAGGCCGGTACTAACATGGGCATATATATGTCGATAGTACAGTTCATTGTATAGATTCAGATTCAGATTATAAGGTTATAAGTCTCTTGCTGCCGATGTTAGTCCTCGTGATATATATCTCTGCAGACATTCAGTTTCTCTTTGAAAGCGTTCACCAATGGAGCTGTTACTACTGAATCAGGTAAGGAGTTCCAGTCGTTGACCACTCTGTGAGAGAATCTGAACTACAAACGTATTTTATTCCACCTCGGTTTGAGCACCTTCTTCCGGTGACCCCCTAAATGTATCCTAGAGGGGGAGAAAAGGTTTGAAAGGTCAATCCCTAAATCACCCTTGAATATACGGTAAGCTAAAATTAAGTCGCCTCTCCTCCTTCGGTATGATAATGGGAAGAGATTTAAATGCTCCATCCTCTTATCATAAGGAAGGTGTGAGATACCACTAACTAATTTTGTTCCTACCCTCTGTACTCTTTCCAGGGTTTGTGCCTCCTTTTTGAAGCATGGACTCGCCGCTTGTATGCAGTACTCTAGATGAGGCCTGACATATGTTGCATAGAGTACTTGGAACATACCCTCGTCTAATCGTTTGAAAGCCCTTCGAAAGCCCAAAGCATTCTAAAAGCCTTAGATGCGGCTCGATTACAGTTTACCGTTGTTTCTAAGTCATGGCTAACAATAATTCCTAAGTCCTTTTGTTCCCTAACATCTTGCGGTTCTGTGTCCCCTGTGGAGTACGACGTGTAAGACTTCTGACCTAGGTGCATTAACGCGCTCTTCTTGGAATTAATTTCCAGACTCCAAAGGTTAGCCCATTCGGTTAATTTGTCTAGATCATTTTGTAGTACCAACCTATCATCGCTACTATTTACGGTTTTCCATATCTTAATATCGTCCGCAAATAAAAAGGAAGATGGGGTAAGAATTTTTGGCACTTCATTTACGTATAATAAGAATAGCAGGTGGTCAAATACAGTTCCCTGAGGTACTCCACTTAGTACTGCTTTCCATCCTGACAGTACACCATTAACCCTTACCTTCTGCCTCCTATCCATCAGGTAGTCACTAAACCACTCGCATAAGCGTTGGTCTAATCCAAAACGTTTAAGTTTACTAAGAAGACCTAAGTGGGATACCTTATCGAATGCTTTACTAAGATCGACCCAATCTTCTCTTGCTAACAGTAAGTTTGTCAAGCAGGATCGTCCTGGTCGGAATCCATGCTGTTCCACCGCCAGTAAGCCACGTTTTTCGGTATGAGCTAAGAGCTGGTCCCTTATGAGTTTTTCTAACACCTTTGCTATAATGCAGGTCAGACTTACAGGCCGGTAGTTAGATACTAACTGCCTGTTCCTATCTTTGAAGATGGGGCTTATAAAAGCATCTTTCCAGTCTCTGGGTAACCTGGCCTGGGTCAGAGACATCTGAAAAATCTCCGTAAGTGGAATGTATATTATATCCACCAGGGAGATTAGCAATCTAGGGTGAAGTCCGTCTGGCCCAGGTGATTTACCTGGCTTCAACTTAGACAGTAGTTTCAGAACCATTGCATCATCTACCACAATTGGGAGCATTTTAGGGACTACACCCCTGGGTGGTACGATTAGGCGAGAAAACATCACGGAAATATTCGGAAAGCTCCTCAGCTTTTGTTTCGTCTGATTCTGCAGCCTCTCCTGTGTTGCTAATGAGGGACGGTATGCCACTACTAGTTTTAGTCCTGCGTTTTATATACGAGAACAGTCTTTTTGGATAATGCACACAATCCAGTACTAACTGTCTCTCATACTCTATACGACTTTTGTCAATCTCATACTTGCAAAGGTTTCGAACTTTGCGGTATTCTACCCGAAACTCATCCCTCCCAGTCACAGCAAACCGGTCCCATAAGTTCTTTCGTTTTCTTAGTAACCTCCTTATTTCATTGCTAATCCAAGGTGGCTTATGAGATAATTTTCGAGGCGCAGACCAAGGTACGAAGGGTGCAGTGACGCACTCTAGTGTATTCCTTAATGACATCCAAGCCTCCTCAACAGTCTGGTGTGTATTAACAGACCAGTCAGCTAGGGTTGCTGCATTTCGGATTGCAGGTATATTCGCTTTCCAAACGTTTGGGCGAGCGGCCGTTGACCTATGTATGACGGCCTGGATCCTGAACATAAAAGTAATAACTATGTGGTCACTACTGCCTAGCGGCGCCAGGCACCTAATGTTACCAACATCCTCCTTCTGGTGTGTTAGCACCAAGTCTAGAGTGGACATACAATATCTATACCACTGCATGCTGTCACTATGTTGAACGCAATAAAAGGGGCAACTTTACTTTATTTTAAATGGAATTTGTGGTTTGTGCCGGACTAGGAGTTGTTGAAAACGCTTTTGTTCACATTTCATAAGCGTCATATGAGTTACCATTCCAAGGATTTTTACTGCTGTCCTAGGAACACTGGTAGGATAGTAGTCTGAAAATAATCAGCCACTCCGCGTAGTGGCTCAGAGGTATCATTACCTCCTATCGATTATAGCATGATATTCCCACACACTGAAACAGCAGTGAGTCAGATTTATACTTTGATGGGACTCTCTACTAAAGAGCCTTGAATGCAGTTTCTGTATCGTATAGACTTATCAGAGAGTTAATGCAATTAGTATGCTCCCTTGCAGGCTGGTTGTTGTGCTTCGTCAGTCATACTCAAGATCCGTTTATAAATGCTACGACTTACTTTGACCTGCGTTGGGAAATGTGCTGAACATTTTTAGGGAAATGTGCAGTGCGTCTACAAGATTTAAAGAGCATTTCGGGAGGCAAACTTAATAACTGTCCTGACGGGGTATGTAAGTCCTGATTTCGTGAAAACTTCTTTATTGTTGCGACAAAAGTATCATCTCTCTCTCCTAAATTTTTTAGAAGCTGCTCAGTATCTTTATTCAAATTTATGACTTTTAATTTTGTTGTGGCTTTCTAACAAGTAGAAAGGTGCTAACTCACATCGGAAGTGTATATCAATGCCTGCATCTGAGCATTCTTTGAGGACAGCGGTGATATAAACCGTGGCCACATGTTGAATGCCGAAACACTAGAATAGGGTAATGACAGAATAGTTGATGTAGACGAGTCACCGCTGTTTTTTCGAAGAATCTAGCTTTCCATTTCAGTAGAGTTTCCTAAATTTGGAACTCTCAATTACCCCTCAAGTTTTAACTTCTTGGCCAATTAACTGTATCCATTGCACGAGCTATTCAGAGGGAAATAAAATGCACTATCACACACGTCAACACTAGTACAATCAACCAAAGATTCAGATAAAACTAGATTACCATTAAAGCTCCTGACATTCTAGTTGCAGTTATTCTCAGTTTACAGGTATTTTGATATCCTAATACACCAGACATTTCTAACTAGGATGTACATGACCACTCCAAAGGCGTGAAGCATCCCAAACAAAATAATCTGATCAGATATGAAACGGTCGAAGAAGTCTATGTTGTATCCAAAAAACAGATAACTGGTTCCGGGAATGAGGAATCTGGCTTCAACAAAAGATGGTGGCTTTTTGATTGGACACTAGTAACAAGTGTGACGTGTCTAGTCCTTCCTAAGAGTACTAAGAATAGGAACACTAAAGACATTGAAAGATCGTTTTGACTAAAATATAAGTAAAACCTCTTAGTTGACGATTATTCGGCTGGGCGAAATCCTGGCAGATTTTAAGGGTGTGAATTCAAACAAATGATATACTACAGTTCAAGATGAACAAAAAATTGCTTAATTTACATAAGGAAATGACGAGTGATTTGTGAAAGTTGATACTAGTATTTGATAGTACACTGCCATTTGTAACAAGAAAAATGTTGCTTTTCGTTTCAGTATAACTCGTCATAACCTTGTCCATGTTTGTAACCTATACGCTTGTCACACCGACCTTTTAAATAATGACATATCTTGTAAGAACTTCTGAAACCTTCATTTTTGATGTGTTACCTGCTCTCACTGTTTTCACTGAAACCATGACTAAAATTAAGTGATAGCTGATTGTCGTAGAAAAGATGTTTCCAGTCCCCTGAGCACATTTTTCTTTACTGGTAAGTCCGAGGGAAAGTACACGGTTGGCCTTAAAGGTCTCACAACGCATATTACAACTGTTAACTAACTTATTTCACTCAAAAGACGTTCAGCTGGTTCACTCACTGTCCTTAAAGTGAAATATTAACTATTACATGATAAATTAGCATACATAGACTGGCATTTGGACAACACATGTGGCTACCTCCTTAGAGTATTACATCCAAACTTCTGGCCAGAATACCTGGAAATTTCCAAACAATGAATAAGAATACTTGTATTCATATTTATCCAAAGATTTTCCAGGCAAATAACTTGTAATTACTGCCATAAATGAGCATCCTTAGTTTAAAGTGCACACGGAGCGTTTCTACCTCTTATCAGCGGTAATACTTCACAAAATCCATCATTCTGTTTTTGAGTAGTTCTAGAAGCATCGCTGGTAACTAAGAATGTCACCTTTTGAGATTTCCGTAAAGCAGTCTTGGACAGGACGACGTATTACTTTGTATGATGCTGCTGCTCGTTTCACTAAATCGAAGCAGTTCTACTATTCTCATAATCTTTTGAATCTCTTGGTGGTTTAGGCGTCGAAGTAACAACAGTCCAGTGTTGTACTGACATTTGTTTTCAAAAAGTCTGGGTTATTTATAACAGACGTAAATAAGGCACAGTGCCGATCCATGTTTTACCTTGACATATTATTCCCACGCTATCCTCATTTCGTTGTTCTGTGGATATTAGGTTAATAAGAAGGTAACGTGAGATTTATAAAGTGTTAATAACTTCAAGAATTACTGGAAAGTCACATAGACTGACTGAAGACTTCAGTGAAGGAACAGTTTACAAGCCTGAATGCAGTCAACATGAATTATAAAATAACATTTTAAGTAGGATGTGGTGAAACTGGTATCCACTCTATAAGAATCATAAATCTGTTAGCGTAGCGCTGTTAGAAGATTTTCAAAAGAGAGTTTAGAAACAGACTTTTCCATCAAAACGATTACTCAAATTACCCACTGATGACCTGTAACATTGTAGGAGACCAATGGTGTTTTTGAATCTTATTTTCTGAAGCACGAAAAAGGGTAAGTGAGGCGGGGCATACATATTCAAACAAACGGAAGGGCATTCATCATTCAACAGACGAAGAAAGCCCTGCAAGTCATAAAGGAGATGTAGTTTCATCCTTCTGGGTTCCTTAATCACTTATATCATCTGACTAGCCACATAACACCATGCTATAGAGGCCCTACAAGTGCAACTTTTCTTTTGAAGAGGAACTGCTGGCGATCTACAACGGCAAGTTTCGACATATTTTTACTGTCCCTCTTAGTACAGTTAAAGTTCTTTTCATTACTGACTGACTGGTTTCAATATAGAATACTGCATGGAACTGAAGGGCTATACTCCATGTAGTACACAAGCGTGACAAAGGATAGAAGAAAAGTTTCAAAGCAGTGGTAAGAAGAGGAAATGTGATGGAGGTAGTTACTTGAAAAACAGTAGGGTTTATTGGATATTTAAGGCTACGAAGAGTGAATGCATCTGCACCACTGATGACTTCTGGTCATCTCCATCCACGGATTGAAGCACATGGTGAACTTTAAGATTAGGAAAACGAGAAATTGATGACTGGGTAGTGGCGTGAATGTGTATCCCTAAACTCTCTTTCAGTCATCGCCAATAAATACGCTTCTGAGCAGTCTCAAGTGCTATATTCGCCATTCACTAGCCTGGGCGGTATGAACAACGACGTGGCTACCAGGTTACGTGGGCCAGTCTGAGGAATCAGCAGGTTGTGTGGTCAGAGCTTATGTTCAGCAATATAGACGGCCAACATATAAATTCCCGAAATACAAATACATAGTATGAACTGGCCCCTTTAGATAGGCGCCTAAGTCTATATGTCGGAAAAACAGCATATATTACTAAGCTCTCGCTTTTCTTCTACGTGTATCACGCACTTTGATTTTGGGATTAAACTCCTTTTTCTGAGCGTATATTTACCATCACTCCATATAATTAGGTGCAGTAATCCCTTTTTTCTACTTATACACACTTAAACTAACCGTCAGGAAGAAAGATTTCGAAATTTCAATACTAAAACCCATCGATAAAATAAAAATCCATGAACCCTGAGTTTGCTGTATGCTGTTTATTTTTAAAGAGTAACACTTGTTAGATATCTCTGCGCCTCTCTTGTGGTTTTCTTTTGTCTTATTCTTTTTTCAAAGGCCTTCAACAAAAGGTATCGATACAGTGATGCTACCCTTTACGTTAGCATTACTCGAATGGAGTATTGGGATCACTAGGACCTACAATTTGCAGATATTCAGAATATTGTTAGCACATCTGACGAATGAAGGAACCATCTTCTTCAAGAAACCTGTTGATCAGTTCAAAGTTGGTCTCATTTAACTGCCAACGTAAAAATTATGCTGTACTTATCATCGAATTTGGAATTTCCGAACACCTCATAAATCATAAAGTTAAAATTCACGTACATTCTGCATCCCTTATGTTTCACTTCGGCCAGTTCTCCTACATAACTTTGCTGTGTACAGCATCAAGTTTTTTCTTGATATACAACCAAATGCTGCATTAATTTAAAATGGGCAATATGTGTGCATAGTTTTCTCAGCATTGTCATCGTATGGCAACATCAGAAGTGAATTGTACCTCGTGCAGGCGAATATCAGCCATTGCCAGGTAGACTTGTTTTACTGAACCAAAGTCGGCCTATACCACCATTTGTAGCTGCATGATGTTCTGTGTGAGCAGATTGGTTAAAATGTAGTAGACCATTTGTAAACCAATTGCATTTTCACTTAAGGCCATGGATACTGCTCGTATAGGACGTTATACAGAGTCCTGATATGGTTACACGGGAATTTTTAAGGATGCTGAGTTATTATTGGCCAACAGCTTGAAGGGCGATATGGTACATATAAGTAAGTAGCTTCAAGTCCTGTTCAAATGCAGTCTTACTGTAGACCTGTGAAACTTCCACCACAAGGCAGACAGAAGAGAAGAGGTGAGCAGCAAAGTACCAGAGAGAAAAAAGTATGTGGACACGGATGGAACTTTATTGTCAATATGTATATACATGTTTGTATTCATTGTACATCGCTATCTAGTAAAAGCGCGTATTGATATTGCCTTAGCCTTTTTGTACATCTATGCGGCTAGTCTGTTTATCGTTTATGCAGAGTAATTACTGAAATTTTATGCGTTCTCTAGACATTTAAGTCTGCTAATATTTGATTCGTCCTGGAAATTAACAGTTTGTTTTTGTAATCAGTAGGATCAAACAGTCTGTGCAGGTTCTGATTTCCAGGGGTTAACTGTTCCATATTTTAGAATACATGTCTGTGAAGAAGTTTTCATGAAGTGATGATCTAAAGGCTTTTATAGTCACTGTGCACATTAGTAACCACCGACAGGGATGTGGCGGATAAGACATTTTTGGTACCTTGTGATACCCATAACTTATTACTTTCTGCCTAATGTTTGGAGACACTCTAAGTGTCCTTACATGAGTTTCATCATATGCACTGCTGTAATGTGGTTTAATTCCCAGAAGACATGTGCTATATATTCTGTTGAAGTTTGTGTGTCATACTTTGAAAATCCAGAGTGTTGGTAGCTGAGAACTGAGTGTTGTCATTTGTACCATTTCTCGTGATGGTGTTGCTGTGCCAGCTATTATTATGGGTTTGAGTGTGACTTGGCATATTGTACGCGTTATCTCGCGTTATCTCCCGTGGGGATTCTAGTCTTATTTCTGTTATTAGCTTGGTTGTCAGTATAAATCTGTTTTATTTCCCTTCCAAAGTGGATTATTCTTGGAAGGATTTTGCAAATGTCGTCTATTTTTTTTACTAGTGGTGTATTTCTGTATGTTTTGTTACCGGATTGCTCTTTAATTCTCGGGTTATGGCCATGAGAGGATAATGTTGACTTTTGGTAGGCACTGGTTTTTGTCTAAGAGCTATCTAGTCACGTGTCTAGATCCATGATAGAAGGTGGAAGGGCTACATATGGAGAGAGATTATGATCCAGTAGCCTCTCGTCTAGTGTCATGTTCTGTGGAGCTAATTTTGTGAGATTTGAGTAGAGAAAGACCATGAGCTAACCCGTATTGAGCATAGGCTCATCTGTTTTGGTGACTTGCAGAGTCTTATTATTACCATTAGGCTTGGTGAGATGTCTGTAAGTGCGTCTTTCAATTATCACAACTTTTATTTGTTTGTAGATTTTATCCTCTAATAAAGTACGTTGCGAATTAATGAATCTCTTGGCCTCTGCCTGAGATCGAAGCGAAGGCGTGTAGGACATCAGTGGTCGTGACGGCTCTTTCTCAATCTACGGTACTAGAAGTTCTGCAGTTTGGTTTGGACGATTCAAGAATACATTTAAATTATTTTGTAATATTGGCTGTATATTTTCTCTGGAAACTATGTCAGAAGAACTGAAACCCGAATCCGCTTCTAGCAGACTCTTCGCTATGGTGAAAAAGATCATACCCTTGAGGGGGATTTGGTTTTACTTAAACTTTTGGTTGATGAAGTTATTGATAAAGCAAGTTTTCAGGGCGACAACATTCATTTGCATGTTTTAAATAATGGCTGGATTGATTTAAAGGTTTTTCAGTTAACTCGTAATTAGAGGATAAGCTGAGAGGAAAGTTAGAATTAGAAAGGGAACTGATGCAACTCAGTTCAGAGCTAGTCAGTAGGTATGAGTTCATGTCAAACTTGGAGGAATCTCCGAGCTGCATTTTTAGTGATGTGTGAATGTGAAGCGTAGATATTGTACACTTCGATGGTAACCCTGGTCAATATAGAATGTTTAAACAGCAGGTTTCGGAACATAAGTTAGAATAAATTGAGTGGTAATGTACAGAAGTTAAATTATCCTGTGCACTTTTGTCAAAAGGCGAGAAAGGCTGTTGAAGCGTGTGTAGCACTTCCTTTGAGCTCGGCTACGAAGGAGCCATGAAGATACTGCATGATTCTTTCTTTTGTCAATGAAGTTATCAGGGATTCTAAACCCATTAGCGCGACTGGGGTTGATCTTACTGACTTTTCTACGAAACGCCGTAGCGCTCACAACACACTGAGTGACACCGGATGCATTTATTATCTGAACTCTTCCATAAACCTAGAACGAATTACCAGCCATCTATCTATGCTAATGCAGACAAAATGGGCCACTGTAACTAACAGAACTTTGGCGGCCGGCAGACAGCCAGAGTCCAAGGACCTAGTTAAGTTTATGGAAGAGAGAGTGCGAGTGGTTCGAACACGTTTGGGATGTTACTTAGGCTCAACGCAGATGCGAAGGAGAAAAGAACTGTCGAGGAGTATCCTGTGTCTCACTGTAATGTGGTTTAATGGCCTATCACAAGGGGAATCTAAGGAATACGTTTTTGTGCAAGCTTTCTTATAGCTTGGCGGAGTTCCCCAAAGTAGAGGATATGATCTTTGAGGAGAGGAAATACTGTTAGGAAGCTAAATGTTTGTCACG
Source organism: Trichobilharzia szidati (assembly GCA_944472155.2). Lineage (NCBI taxonomy): Eukaryota > Metazoa > Platyhelminthes > Trematoda > Strigeidida > Schistosomatidae > Trichobilharzia > Trichobilharzia szidati. Next base: position 57,404,808 of record OX235274.1, read on the forward strand.
TTTGCCTCAAATCAGCCCATGCTTTACGATATTGTACAACACCACTCCTGTTACATTTGGAAAACAATAATAAGGCGGTGAAACCGGTAGCAATTTTTGGACATGAGAGCAGCACTAAGAGAATCCACCTTGGTCTAGTTCCTGTGAAGTTGTTTGAGAGAAAGGTGTCTGGAAACGTACGGTGTCCTAGACATCGAGTCAGACACGTCCCTGATTGAGATAGGATCGTAAAAATGTTGGGCATTAAGGGGGATAACTTAAGGCTCAATATGGTGACGGCAAACGGAGCCTAACAGCATGACTTTGTTGAAGTGACTTTAAAACCATTTTCCTTGGCTGAAAGAGAGTCCGTGAAGATAAACAAGGCCTGCACGATACTCCACCTACTAATACGTAAAGGACAAAGCCCAATGGAGCAAGATTTGAGAGCCTTCGAACATCTGAAGGACATTAGGCTGCCGAGAATCACGGATGGCCCAGTTAGCTTCCTGGTTGGTCATGATGTTCCAGACGCACACTGGACTCTGGAACAAAGATTCGCAGGGAGGAAGAAGCCATTTGTTCTTAGAACCAATTCGGAATAGATTATATCAGTGTCGAAACAACGTTGTGAATCGGCAATTAATGCTTTATGTTGACATATCTCGTATGACCAAGGAATACTGAAAAATCTTGAGGGCCTATATAATCATGAATTTAAAGACACGGTCTGTCTAAGTTGGGGACATTCTAAAGAGGACGAGGAGGCACTGAAGATGGCTGCTCGTTTCTCCAGACTTTTCGGCAGCCACTTCAAGGCGGGATTGCCATAGAAGTATGATCGACCCAGCCTAGTGGACAATCACGAAGTGAGGAGTCATTGTGTCTCAGTTTCTTGCATGGTGTCTCTCTAAAGACTGTCGTCTACTGACGAATAGGTATAAAAGAGTCATGGCTGGAAATTTATTGAAGGGACACATTGTGGAACTGGCCTGAATGCATGCTCATCAGGCAAGGGCATAGTGGTATGTACCTCATCATCCGGTCATGATACCGGAAAAACCTGATAGGCTTAGAGTGGCTTTAATGTGCAACTAGACACAGTGGTGAGACTTTGAATGTTCAATTATTACACAGACTAAATAGTGCCAGTAGTTTATTTGGAATACTGGAACCGAAAGACAAGGTATAATTTCCAGATTTTTCAAAAGGTGTTTCTCTATGGACGACTATTTAGCATCATCAGATAATCTTGAACAGGCTATTTCCCAGGCTTGACAGATGAGGTCTGTTCTTGCGAAGGGATATTTTAGACTGACAAACTGGGTCAATAGTGACACGCAAGTAGTAAAGTCCATGCCGTCAGAAGAATCTCACCAACAGGGAGAGAAACGGATTTTGAGAAACACCCTATTGAGCGTACGTCGTGTTTGACACAGATATAAGGGGAGGTTCTTTTGTTTATTAAATGCATATGCACAATAGCCTCATAGCCAGGCGTGGAATTTTGTTGGTGGCAACCTTACTGTATGAACCTTTGGGCTTTTTCAAGCCTATAGTCTTACCTTAATATATGCTTAATATGCTTAATATATGCCATTAAATCCACTAACTCCAATACTTTCAATAACCCAACTACTGACAAACTCCCTGAATCTAAGTGGATAAGCATCCACACAAACGAAAATAAAATTCTCGTGGGATGTTTATACAGACCCCCTAATAGCCCTGAAATGACTGATATAGCTATTGGAGAAATACTAGAGCATGCAGCTACGCTGGACTTTGACTACAAAGTAGTCTGTGGCGATTTCAACCTACCTGGAGTAAACTGGGATACCTGTACAGGACCTAGAATCCATGACGAGCTACTACAAGCTATAGACGTAGGCGGATGGAAGCAGTGCGTACGCCTCCCTACAAGAAATGAAAACACTCTTGACTTAATCCTTTGTCATGAAATTGAGCCCATCTCGATAGAGGTAGGAAATAAACTTGATAACAGTGATCACAACATATTGTACTGCACGCTACCATTCCGACTAACAACTAAACACACACCTAAAAATTCCCCGGTGCACTATCAGTATAGGGACTATAAGAATGCCGATTGGGAATTCCTATCAGATCTGCTGAGAAGTTCTGACTGGGAAGAATACTTCATTAACAATAACTTAGAAGTATCACTCGATATTTTCTACAAAACAATTGGCTCAGCAAGAGACATAATCGCGCCCCTAAAATCTGCTCTAAAGACACCAACTCCATTTATCGACCGCAAAACGCGACTAAAACTAAAGAAATTGAAAAGGAAATACCATGTATTTAAGGAATTTAATGCGTTAAACCAAATACATGAAACTCTTAAACGGCTTGAAGAGAAACACAAAATGAGGTCACAACTTGAAGAAAATAAAGCGCTTGTGGGTAACTCCAAAACTCAGGAACTTTGTAGGATATAGCAGAGACGTCTAAAAAGTAGTAAAGACAAAACTGTAAGCAGCTTGGAGCATAAGGGTATAATACACAATGATCCCCAGGTTATAAGCGAACTCCTCAATGAGTGGTTTTGCAATGACGCCAGAGTGCACCCAACCCCAAATTTCCAAATGACTTGCAAAAGCAACCACAAATTAGGCGGAATAGACTTTAATATACAAAATATAGACTCAGCGATTAAGACTTTGAAGTCTAACGGTAGTACTGGAACGGATGACATACCATCTGTCATGTACAAAAATGGTAGCACGGAAATGGTAGTCTTGTTACTTAGAATATTTACTCTCTCATTAGAAACTGGAACTTATCCTGAAGTGTGGAAAACCACATACATATTACCTAAGCACAAAGCAGGGGCCAAAACCAGTGTATGCAACTATAGACCTATCAATATAACACCGGTAATATCCCGAATAATGGAGAAAGTGGTTAAAGACCAAGTGTCAGACAGCTTACTAGAACATGGACTTATCAATCCATCACAACACGGATTTCTCAAAAAGAGATCATGCGTGACCTGTCACATAGACTTTTTCAACGAAGTTACACGAAGTAGGGACAACAGAGAACTAGTAATTGTGCTTTATTTCGATATGACAAAAGCCTTCGACAGAGTTCCCCATAATCTGCTAGTCAGCAGGTTATGCTCACTAGGGATATGTGATCCTCTCCTGAGCTGGATAAAATCATTTCTCTGTGGCCGAAGTCAGACAACGAAAGTTGGCTCGATAATCTCAAGGCCTAAACCAGTAAGTAGTGGTGTAATCCAGGGAAGTGTATTAGGCCCACTCTTATTCATAATATATATAAACAGTATCTGTGAATGCTTTAGTGTAGGTAAACCAATACTATATGCAGATGACTTAAAAGTGACGTATAAATGCAAGAACACAGATCTTGGAATAACAGTAAACGCCATACAGCAAGAATTAGAAAAAATGGATAGATGGTGTGACACCTGGAAACTCCAATTTAATGTCGAAAAATGTGGCTGGCTCTGCATAGGTTGCAACAATTTAGAACTTGACCTGACAATTCAAGGCCATGCACTTCAACGACTGGAATCTGTACTGGACCTAGGGCTGAAATATTCACATAACTTATCATTTTCTGAACACATCTCCAAACAAGTGTCAAAGTCACGCAGACTTATCGGCTTTCTACTCAGGAACTTCTACAGAAATGAGTCTAGAATTCTGTTGTACAAGGTTTGTGTGCGTCCTTTATTTGACTACTGTTCATTCGTGTATAGTAGCATACGCATAGAGGACAAATTGAAAGTCGAGGGAGTGCAGAGGTACTTCACGTTAAAATTACTCGGAACCGGAAATGGTACGAACTACTCCACTAGATGTGATACCCTAGGACTAGAAACACTATGGCTAAGACGCCTGAGACTAAACTTGACACTTTACTATAAGCTTCTAAACCACTTAGTTTTTACCTCTACTAATGGCACTCGACTTTCAGATGACAATGGCTACAAACTAAGACACACTAAGGGTACAGTAGCTATCGAACAATGTAAAACAGCCACCAGGCAAAAGTTTTACTTGATTAGGTATGCACAGATATGGAATAAACTGCCAATGGAAATGCGTCAAGCAAGTACATTGGCCTCCTTCAAAAAGGTGCTTAATGACAAACTACAAGAGTTTGCAAACGATATTAGTTCTAGTTCCTATCTGAGAGCCTCCGAAATTATAGGTCCATTTAATGTATAAGCTTAAATACTACACCTGTTGTTTTTTGCCTATATTTATAATTCTAGATAAAACATTAACGGTTAACATACGTATCCTCAAACAGACAACAAATCTCGTTTGTAAAACTACTACCCAACACAATAAGTGGAATAAAATGGACATAAACCGACAACATGAAAAAGGTATAACTCACCACAACATCACAAGGACAGATGAACGCTCGTTGGGTACCATATATCCCTCACCAACTGCAACCCACCTTTCCTTAGATAATGTGATGAACTTATACCCATAATGTTGCTGAGCAGTTAATATTCTCAACTCCTGTCGGAACAGCTGAAACTCATAAACCTTCCTAACGCTAAGAAAATACCCGTAATCAGTAGAAATCCATTAATTAATGCGTCCGAAGCTTATGTACTTACTCCCAACAATGACATTGCAGATCAAAAGAGATAAACACATCACTGATTTCAAAATAACACATCAATGAACTATAATTCGAGGACTCTGCACACAACAAAGTTATGTATGAATATTTACTTCAAGCTTTATTTTTTTTCCCAGGCACTTATAATCCATCCACCAAAGACCTGGTTTTTTTGTTAATGCGAAGACAATACTCCTGTATTTCCTGTTGTGTTGCACTCACTGACAATCTAGCAGATTTTTCCAACTTTGCACAGAAATGATTGTATATAAGTGAAAAGGCTGTTTTATACTACTGGAATTAACATTTATCAAGTGTATGTATAATCTCTATCGAACATGTAAAGCATATCTTGCTACTGGCTGTAAATTGTGATTAAATTATATGGTTCTATTTCTGTAACAATTTGATGATGCCTGTAAACTGGCGTCCCTCATGTACTGTACTATGAGAATAAATTTATTTATTTATTTATTTACTAAGCAACTGCCGTAAAGGTTCTGAGAATCGGGCTTGGATTGGGATGAAAAATTATCTAGGAAGGAAATTAGTGTCTGGACAAAGCTTCTGCATAGTTTTGGAATGGCTGTGAACGTATCATCCCCTAGTTTCTTACGGCCTTTGTATACGAATCGGTCAACTAAGGAGTCACACATCCTTTGTTATGCCTCCGAAGGTGGCTGTTGAGCGGTGGCATTCACATTAGACGTTCTGAAGAACACAGAAATGCTCGTTGTCGTCTCATCATAGCGAAGACTAGGGTAGCACCTCTGAAGCTTCAATCACTGCCAAGGCTTGAATTAACTGCAGCCATCTCGGCCGTTGGCATCGGTTTTTTGTTACCATCAGAAATAGACGTTATGTTTCTAGTGGTGACATGTTGAATCGATTCGAAAACTGTTTTGTACTGTGGTGAGAACTGTGTGCTAGACAAATTTGTAGACAACAATTGCTATCGATGTTTGCATCCAAAATCGGGGTCATGAGAAAAAACAAGAACAAAGCTCAACTTTGAGGAACTCAGCAACTAATCACAACAGGCTTCGCGTGGGCAGATACGATTCGCAGATATATGACCGGACTGTCTAAGAAACGGCAACAGAAATGACGGAATTACCTTCAGCGGGACACGTCATTACTAAGTTCTCCCAGGACTAAAGGCCGTTATTCAACATAACCATGCAACCAGATGACAGGCGAGATAAAGACTTCAGCGATTGTAAATGTGACCCTCATTGGCTGTGGTTTTAATCGCGTTCTATATCACTTTTCAGATTTAACCAGGTTATCGGAGGCAATTGCTCGGATGGCTCGATTCAAATGCTTATACTGCATCTTAACAGAATCACTACATCTCCTAAATAGGACCTACTGAAGGTATATGAGTTACAGTGCGCCACTCAGAAGATCACAAGAATGTTTCAGGCGATAGAATTTAGGAAGGAAATTAAATTGTTAATGATATCTGGTAGTTCAGGAGTGTGAACATTCAACTCATCTCTACACCAACTTCATCCTATCTTAATAAATTGTTTTATTTCTCTGGGTGGCGGATTGCGGAACGCATCATGTCCAATGAATTGAAACACCTGGTAATGCTCCCTTCGAAAGATTATAATAATACAGTATATATTTATTCCTATGTCGCAGAGCTGATTCCAAGACATTACCACAACACAGAAAAGGGTGTAGGTGCTACACAGGTACCAGCAACTGTTACAGAAAGGTTTTGGATATTACGAAAAGGTGTAGCAATGAGGAAGGTTATCGGAAATTGTATACTTCGTAGGGGAAGCAATGCTGGGCCATAGTGTCAGCTAACGACAACCATGGCAACGGCTAGAGTTGAGAAGGGCAGACACTCCTTCTTGTCAGTAGGTGTAAACTGTTTTGGGCCAGGAACAGTGACACTGGGCTGGACACATAAAAAGCACTATGTTTATGTTTTTATGTGTTTGAAATTACAAGCTGTGCACCTAGAGGTAGTGCACAGTCTATCCACGAACTTCTTTGCAGTGCTGATGATGAAGCTTGTTGATGGGAAATATTTAGCGACAACGGAACCAATTTCTTAGGAACGAAAATAGAATTAGATAGGTGCCTGACAAATTGGAAACGAGAAAGAATACAAGGCACTTTAATGATTGGGAGTATGGATTGGCATTTCATCCCACTGGCCGCGAGCCACTGGGATGGTGTTTGGGTACGCACGATTCGTACTGTATGTAGGGTTTTAGACGAACTGGTTAATGAACAACCATCGACTGTTGAAGACCTTATGACATTATTGATAGGAGCTGAACGCATTATACATAATAGACCTCTGGTTTCGTCCAACTCGTACAGTGAAGACCTCGAAATTTTAACACCGGCTAGACTACTTCTACTTAGGTACGGCTCTTTAAGTGTAAGTGTAACTCACCTCGGTGTCAAATTCTCAAAAAGTTGGAGACAAGCCAACCGTTCAGCATATGTGTTTTGGAAACGTTGTTCAAGGGAATATGTCCCCTTATAACATCAATGACACAAATGTATGGACACACGTAGGAATGTGCAGGCAGCGAACTTGGTTATTGTAGCATCAGACTTCACCGGAAGGAGTCAGTGGTTAATCGCGTTGGTGCACCGGGTGCTACTTATTGAGGGCGGCCTAGTCATACAAGTGCAAGTGAAGACGGCTGAGGCAGTACTAGTACTAGATATCAGAAACTTGTGTCCCTAGGAAGCCAGCGATGACAAGGTTCATCAGGGTGTTATCTAGGTAAAGTGGTATAAGTACCAGGAACCTGAGATAAATAGCTGGATCAAGGGGTTGCCAGAAGCTCTAGTGTAAGTCTTAGTAACTAGGGTGGTGTGTATTAGTTAGGCGTGTGTTTGTCCGTGCATTGTGCAAGGGTGGGTTGCATAGGTACGGGGAGAGCACATGACTTGCTGGTGAATCTCTTCTATTTGTTTGGAGTTTAGTGAGTGAGTGTGTTGTGTAATCATTCACCTGGATGAATGGATATTATTGAAAATATTATTTTCCCTACGTGTGAAACAGAAACTAACTTTCAGTCTGGAGTATTACGTCTAATATACCATCCTTAAACACGAAAGTTGCGCTTTACACAACATTTTGCACTTTGCGTTAATTAAGTCGTTTTCCATTCATTGGACTCTTCTGCACTTCTTGTCTGAACTCAAATTTTGTTGGTCGCGAACTAATTTTGGGTGTGTTTGTGTTTGGATGACGGTTAATTTCACATTTGAAGGTTTGTACCATGTCGGCCTGCAAACTTTGGGCTGCCGATATCACATGCTGAAAATTTCATACTTGTATCAAAAATACGGTGTGGAGTCAAGCTTTAATAAAATAAAAAATTAAAAAATAAATTTTCATCTAGCACACTTCGTTTAACAGAACAATAATCCCGCAGTCCTTCCACATTCTGTTATCAATATAGTTCTTTTTGAAACCATTTTATTTTGCTTTGAATTTGGTCAATTGTAACTGGAACCTTTTGGTTCGTTTCGGACTTGGCCGAGTTTATTTATGACGATTTAGTTTTATTTCGGTTTGATTGAAGACTGTAAGTCCGGATCCCCAAGGGTTATTCTCATGGCTCCTGAGATAACCGTGTTGTAAGGGCCCTGCTGTATAAACATCCAACACTATGACAGTAACTGCTTTTTAATTAATCGTTATCCGGGGACTCTTTTTGGTATGACAGGACCTTCGGGAACACTAGTTCGAACCATTGTCGGTAGTAGTATCACTGAGATGCTCCAGGCCGACCACTACTTCAAGGTAGCGGCTATTGGTTTGGTTCTTCCCGAGAAAATATATTAAAACTAGGGAAAAGTTTCATATGGTGCACTGACACATTCAAAATGTTTTGAGTAGACTTTACCTACATGACTTCGCACAAAGTTGAAAACAGAAATTTAAAATTGCACCTCATTAACATTTGCACAAGTTAAGAATCTTGCTTCAATATTCGAAGTAAGTTTAGTTGCAAACATAAACCGTACTTTTGTGGTATCAGTTCACAGGTGTGTAACGGGAAGGTTATATTGTTTTTTATCGTCGCAGCAGCTTAAAAATGCGGGATAATGGTGTCCACGCCTGGTAAGATGCGTACCACTAAAACAAAACTTAAAGCAGCCGTAGCAGCGGGTTGGCTGAAAGTTTATCCATTTAATTCATTTTAATGTAGTTGTTTTAGCTTTAGGGCTTTTGTGGAAGGTAAAAACATTGGAAGGTGACATTGCAAACTGAAATATGCATGAATTCTGCAAACGCGTCAGTGCAGTCATAATAAAAATATGAAGCCAAATATGCGAAGATGCTAATACAGTCCAAACGCATATGGCAAACCGACCTAACATTCGGAATAAAAACAAGTTTGGCATTAGTGGATATCATTATGCACTCTAGGGAAGTACTTAATAAAGGCGCATTTTGCAGTACTAAAAATTATCCACTATTATATGTTCACCATTATATATATTCATCGACTACCGGTGGGAGATATTTGCAATATCGCTTGGGTCTACCTTCGTTTTGATAAAACCGTGTTATATGTTATCTGGATTGATGGGAAATCTCATTTCCTGAATAGTTACGTTGGTGTCCACGTCATGTGATCCGACTGCGACACACTCTTAGCATATTGGTTGCAATGATTAGTGTTTCAGGCAGACTGTGTCAGAATAGCGCTATAATGAGAGAATGGGATAGTTGGAGGGAAATGTCATTTACACAAATAGTCTACTCAATATATAAGATGCACCCTTCGGCATAATATAATTCAATGAAGACTTCACATCTCAGGATATTAATTTAGCCTATTTTCGCGTGAAGGACAGGCCTTTTTGACAAAAGAATGCTAACAGCAACGGAGGCAAAATGAGGTGAAACGCAACATTTGTAAACAATATGCATCAAGATAAGTTGCGAATAACTGCGGGATAAACGTAAACGCCAATGTGTAAACGAACGGCTAAGGAAGTGCAATCCAACATGGCCGACAAATATGGACAAATACGACCTTCTGGTGTCTCACTCCACCAGTGAACTTGGACATGACGGTCAATTTCAGCCGTTTACACTTGATCGTAAAGGCAATATTGAATATTGATACTATCATTCACAGCTGTTTTTAATTGTGGTGCTACGTCGTGATGTTTGCTTTCAAGGTAAAGAGGCTAGTTGATTGTCTCCTTGTTTTGTACCCTTTTTCATAACATGGGTTAAGTCTGACTTTGGGTGACAAAGATCATTAGCGAATCCTCACTTCTTCGACTTCTAAAGTTCAATTTTGGCGTATTATCTAGCCTGTTATTTTTTGTAAGCCTTGAACTAACGAAGTTATTAAAGTCACTCTCTAAAGTGCCTAAGATATCAGTATATTAGGTTATACCTTGATGCTTGACTCTACAGATAGATGCGGTCACAACTTCATGGCAAATTAATAAGATTAAGTCTCACTGTTTCCCCACTTTGTCCTTTTGGATGGTCACCCGATTTTATTGGGAACTGTCAGTTTACTGACATGCTGATTATTTCACACGAGAATACAATTTCTAAGGCCCTAATCTTTGAATTTATGACATTATTGTAGCACAAAATATAGCTATTCTTAGATGGTTTTTCGTCTCATCAGTATTTGCTTGAATAACGCTCAAAATTTTCAACACACTTATACTTGGCAACTGTTGAAAGTTAACCTCAAGGTCTTTTTATTCGATCCGAATACATACATACTAGCAGCCTACACATAACTTTCTTTCTTTAACATTAATGTACTTTGATGCGTACAGGCACAATTGTTAATAATTGAGGGACGTAATTATTTGAAGTCTATATGTAAAATGGATGGTTTAAATACTTGTATTTGTAGCAGCGGAAAGATAGCATCCACTTACCAGGGCGTACTGAGCAGAAACGTTTTTCCCCAGTAATCTTAAGCAGTACTTTTTAGGAGGATTGTGGAATATTTAGTATTTCTTATTGCAACAAATGTTCAAGCATCTTCCAAAGAAATGGCCATAGGGACTCAGCAATGTTTTTCATTCTAATGTAAGTAAGAATGTATGAGTGGTTGCAAAAATTGGCTGAGAGATACGGAGAAGATGGAGATTTTGAAAATAAATGTGAGTACGTTATTGTTTTCGACCATATATCCTAATGGCATCGGTCGTGTGTTATACAAGCTCGAAATAAGCTGTGTCCTAATTCTACGTAAGGATGTTTGTTATTCCTGTTTTCAAAGTTTTGTAAAGTTAAAAAGGACAGTTACTTAGGTCCTGCATTTATGATTACACCTAAGTGCAACAAGTTCAAGATTTTACAGTTGACATTTAGATGTAGACTGCGAATAGAATCTACTGTGTAAAATAGAGGGACAGTTGAATATACACCAATGATGCCATTTAAATTTTTATGGACATAAGGAATTAACACATCTGATCTGTTCTTTTTTAATTACTGACTCACAACAGCGGGAAAACTTCAGTCAAGTAACCTACATCATTTTAAATAGGACAAGGTTTGCAGTGCTGTAAAGTTAGTGAGCTTCTGATCCATGCTAAAGCATGATACTGGTGAATAACAGAGAATAAAATATCCTTAAAGTTTGACTAAACACTTTTCAAAAATTAACTTCCATATTTACTTAATGTTGTATAAGCTAAACCAACAGACTGGTTTTAAACAGCATTGTATGCCCGAAAAAGTTAGTCTACATGTTACTGATGAACACTGTAAGTTGTTAAGGCATCATAATAGACAAAAAATAAAATCAAGACAGTTGTAAACTTTATTTATTCAGTTCTGTAAAAATGCCTTTCCCTGAAGAGTGTGAAGGAATCAAATTGTCAGGGATGATATAAAATAACTTCCTTGGGATATTTATACAAGAGATACTTACACTATTGGATTATTTTTAAAACTTCAGTTAAAGCCTAATTCTTATCATTTCGCTTGATCTACGTATTAAAAATATCTGTCGTATGAAGTATGGCAACTTCAGTTGCTGTACTTGTGTGCAAAGTTCTGCGTTGAAAACGTCGTCAGCAGCACTAACTGTTTATGAGAAGTGCCCTTCCTTCTCAAAAGCATTCTGGCTGAAAATGGGTATCCGGTACTGTTCATCAAGAATGTCAAACAAAAGCCACGAAGCGAAAAGTTCACTGCCAAAGAAAATACCATACAATAGCCTAGAATTCAGAGAGACTTATTGGCAGATATCCTAAAAATAATATCTAATTCTCTAAACAAGACTTTCTGGAGCAACCCTAATAGTGATATTCTGTAGTCGCTCACCGCTTTTAAATATTTTAAGGGACAAACTCCCTCACATAGCCACTTCATTGTGTATATATCAGTTCACCTGCTCCTATGGTGTTAGGTATATGGGTCGTTCTAGGCACGTTGTTTCGAAACGTGTTAATGGGTACTACCCAGCATGGCTGCAAAGAGGAGGCACTTGTTCAATCAGAAGCACTATTATGGACACTTCGTTAGCACCTTTCACCACATCTCAACCGAATCATCACTGAGTCAAACAAAAAATAAACACAGACCCACCGAAGACAGTGTTTCTGACTTTCTGCGTTGCAGAAACCCTTGCCATTATGAAATGAGAAGCTGGAGCTGCGTTGAAAACAAGCATCTTTTCTGGACGTAGTCTCGCTTAGTTCCTTTACCCTGAGTATATTCTCATGTCTATTTACGAAGTATTTCACTTTGTTCCTACTCACAATCTGTTTTTGACAAAAGCTACTTTTCAATTTAGGCAACTATCTTCATAATTCCGTATCATATTAGCTTCTACACCCTTTTTGATTTACATTACGGTGTCACCACATTTGCAAGCCTCCATATCAAATTGAGAATTATCTCCTTTAAATTTCACTTTATCTGACATTTTGAATTAAATAATAAGTGTAACTAGGTGAGCTTATTTATAAAAATGTGACTGTACAGCTTTTCAGTATGAAGTGGCCGAAAAGACATTGATGAATTTTTTGTTTTCTGTCTAATGTTGTATGTATGTATTTCTCACAGTTCGAAAAAGACATTTACATTTGAGTACTGTTGTCAAGCAAGTTAGTATTAAGAATTTATCAATATCAATGTTAATAGAAAGTCAAGTAATACTTCAGTTTTACTGGTTTAAATTTACAAATCGTTCTTGCCGATATTTATTTTCTATAGGAGTGATAAATATATATCTTCTTCATTCTTGGTTGTCGCTGTCACGATTAACCGGTGTCAAGATGTTGCTATCGAAAGGAGTATCACTGATTCTGAGGTTAGTTTCCAATATTAGGTTTTTAAAGCTGCTATATATATATATATATATATATATATATATATATAGTGTAATCAAAATGTTCAACATCATAAGAATACTGCAACTGTTCACAAGTGTGATTAGAATAAACTTAAAAGTTATATATTGAGAAATGGACTTTAAAAATGCTTGTTAGAGTATGTTCACAGATGACCAACTGTCATTTCATTTCTCATTCCTATTTAGTTCACTAGCACCTATTGTGATGTACGGCTTTTGGACTTTTCCCTTATTACCTCATTTTGGAAAAAGTTAACAATATTTACTGAGTTGTGCAATTGATATTTACTATGGCTTAGGATCACTCGGTGGAAATTAAACGGATGTAATTTTCAAATATTGCGCTGTAGGGATATGACTGATTTCAAGGCAGACTTCTCTACAAACTGACGTCAATTGGTGGACTGTTGAAAACCAGAGAGATTTTCCTTTGACCATAGCTGTTGAATGGATAAATTGGGTAGATTTTTCTGTGTGATTATAGGTGAGACATTTACATTATTCTTGGTAGATTTTTATTTCCCAGCACTTTAAAGTTATGCAGTGTCCAAAATTGTTAGGGATTTAACGTGTTAATTCGACATTTAAAGCTTCATACTCAAAATAATTTACGGAGTTCTGTTTACTCTTAAACCTGAGGTTTAGCACGGCAAAATCCACCTATTTTCATAATTTCTTACTCGTAGGGTTATAAATACCTTAGTACTGAGTGGTTCAGTGGTAAAGTGTTCACCAACCACGTGTAGTTCAGGTTCGACTCCCGGCCGACACACACTTAAGCGTCGCTTAGCCGGTGATAAGCCCGGTAAAGCGGGAGGTCGGGGGTGAGGCTAGAAATCTCACCCTGTAATAACAATACCTCTCCTGAAACTTCAAAGCTGAAGCTTGACGCTGTATGTTCCACTCGGGACTCAAAGGAATGAGAAAAAAACACATTACCTACCATAGACCATAGCTTTGAGATCTTAAATGTCTTCAAAGCGACTTAAGATATAAATCATAGCTTCAAGTACTGGACTTTCAATAATTCTGGTATTGAAATTTCGCTCCATCCTGTAATAACTTACACACTAAGGTTGACTCATCTTATTAAATTCAGCAAAGAGAATATGTCTAAATACCACATAGAGGTATTCATTATGGAGAAGTTTAGCACCATATCCAGTTTTCTGTAGAAACAGCTGTGAAAACAGTTGATGATCTGCACAAATATCGGTCAGTGGTATGTCTCTTTCCAAGGGTTTGTAAAATTTGTAAGGACGATACACTAATTGATGAACTGAAGTACATCGTAATCATCTAGCAACATTTCTTACACCGTGAACCTTGAAGCACACAGGTATCATTTTTATGAGCTAATGTATCCTGAAAACTTTATTGTATTCCACAGTAAAGGAAAATTACCCATTGACAAGATAACTCTCTCGTTTTCATCAAACTACTATTCTAAGGCAACTAAATTTATGCAAATGATAACTTAAAAGCTTCGGTTAGCTATTAAGTACACCTTCTACACATCACTATTACAAATGATTGTTTCTCACTTATTTGACATAATTCCAATTCAGGATTATTAATAGTGATGGAATTACTTTGGATTAACCACATATGAGAAGACAGTTGATTTCACTTGTTTGCTTACGCTGAGTTACACAGCCTGTTAAATATAATTTGTTGTTAGTATTTCGTCTAAGCTGATATATTCCATTGCAAATATTTCATTACTGTCAAACATGCTAGTTGTAATGCTATTGCTAGGGAACTAAGAAATTATATCATCATGTAATATTTGTCTTCTGAATGCCTTATTAAAATGTTGGCTAAAATCTTTTCCTTTTTCAGGAAACCATTCCAAGTTACTTCAACTCGCTTCTACAAATCATCAAAAGAATTAATCGAAAGGTAATTTTTTCCCTGAATAAGGTTATTTTCCTAGTGGTGAGTCAGCCATTACTATTTCCTCCGATGGAGCAGTTATTATATGCTGGCATCCTGCTAAAACTGTCCCTTATGAATGTACTAAAGTAGGTTTGTTTTTGTGTGCTTATTTTCGCTTTCTTTATAGCCTATTTCACATGACATAAATTCACTTCGTGCACCGACCTCTCCCTTAAAAATCAATATGACGGATTCACTGTCTGCAGAATTTAAAGAACCTACTGTAGTAGAATTATCCAAAGCATTTGGCGTTCCATGGTTTCATTTCCGACCTAGGTATGTTAATATACAATGACAATGAAGTTTACTCCTTTTATTTTTGTAGAAGAAGACAAAAATCCTTTTCACCTTACTTTTGGGCTCCAATTAAAGAACGAAACAGTTTGTAAATTTCTTAGTAGTAGTATGTATGCTTTAATTATAAAAAGAAAACAACAATAATTCGTTTGCATAAATTATTTTTGTTCTACCTGTCTTACACACACACACACATACACATCTATGATTAGATGCTATAACAATATATTTTACAAAGATTTGTGTTGGATGGTAGTCTGTTAAAATGTAAGAATAATAGTAGTAATAATAATTTATCAAGATTGTGTACACAGTTAAGTAGTGTGATATTCTTGTGTAAAGATTGTACATAGATGCAAAGACTGACAGTCAGTCGCTCAAATAGAAAGATGGGGTATATTATTATTGTTATTATTATTATTGATGAAAGATTTGCCTGTATATTTAATGATGGTTGCAGTATGCTAGAGTAAAAGAGAATCAGTAGTAATAGTGTGGCATCAGCAACAAGAATCACAGTTTATTATTCACACCAACAGACTAGCGAAGAAAAATACTGTCGATAAATTGTAGACATCATCACACCTTAAAATCTATAACAAAAACAAAAAATAGAATAGCCACCTTACCAAAAACGTGTATGTTAGTCATTTAAAAATTTTCATGCGTGGAAATAGCAAAATCACATCAAGATGATGCACTGAATGATGAAATGATTAATTCGGTTAGCAGGCAAAAAGGACAAAACTTGTGTGATGATTCGCACGTTAGTTTGCCACCCAAGATTTTCAATATTATCACAGATCAGTTCAGTTCTTTTGTTCTCATAATAAATAGTTCTTATTCGGTGAATCTGTAATGTGCAGATTACATTATCATTAAGGGGAAACCCAGTGTAGATAAGAATTCAAATAAGATTTAAACGAGTTTAATGAATTCACGCGTTTAATTTGAACCATGATAAACAAAATTATCTAGTGGAAAAAAACACCGTGTAATTTATGAGAAAAGGTGTGTACAAGTTACATTTTTATTTAGATGAATTTTAAAACTTGCCAATATAACTTGCTTTCACAACTATTGAATTTCTTCCTGAAATAAGGGTTTATATTTGAAGAGATATAGTTAGGGTATACGATAAGAGGTGACTTAATTTTTATAGTCTAATTATTATGTAGACTCCATCTTAGTAGTAATTATTGATGTCATCTGTATTAAAACTGCTGGACTTGAATTGTGAACTGTATTTACTTTGATTGTAAGGAGAATGTTTAAAGAGGACTAGAGGTTAGTATTTTTCGGATCTATCGTTGGGTTTTTGACATGAACTCGCTTGTTTTCTTTAAGTTAGTGTTTATCGGAGTTCTAATTTGGCGTCAGGCATATCTAATAACATGGATATAAGCTTTCTTCAACAGCTATCACTTGTAGGCTGCTATTTCAATGTTGTATCTATAACTTACGTGTCAGAATACGAAAATATTTTATTGTACAATTGGAGTATTAAGTGTATAGCATTTTCATGCATTACACAACTGTGATAAGTCAGTGCTACTTTATGGATTAGAGACGGCGTGTAATGAAGACAAACTATAGACGTTCATCAACACCTGTCTTCACTCTCTACTCAAGATCAGATGGCCAGAAAAGATCAGCAACAAGGACCTCTGGGAACGAACTAACCAGGAACCGATTGCACAACAAATAAGCAGGAAAAAATGGAGGTGGATTGGCCGTACTCTGAGAGAACCATCAAGTGACATCACACAAGACGCCATCGCTCGAGTGTAACCCGAACGGGAAGCGGTGAGTTGGTCGTCCAAGGGTGACATGGAGGGGATCATGCCAAGAGGAAATGAAAGCATGTGGGCAGACGTCGAGCCAGGTGAAAACGTTGGTACAGAACCG
Source organism: Trichobilharzia szidati (assembly GCA_944472155.2). Classification (NCBI taxonomy): domain Eukaryota; kingdom Metazoa; phylum Platyhelminthes; class Trematoda; order Strigeidida; family Schistosomatidae; genus Trichobilharzia; species Trichobilharzia szidati. Next base: position 57,421,907 of record OX235274.1, read on the forward strand.
AACGCAATGGAGACGCACCGCTGAAGCCCTATGTTCCTCCAGGAACTAAAGGAAACACAACTGTGATAAGTTGATATTCAACCACAAACACAAAGGATTTTTTCTAGGATAGAGCATCATTCATAATCGATAAACGTCTCGATATAATGCAACTTGCGGAAGATTATCACTGTCGGTAAACTCTCTTCGTTCTCAACTTTTTTGGTCAGACATATCTTAATTTTCATCCTTTATTAATTATTTTTGCACGGTTTAAGTTCAGTAGCCTAGCATTTTTCGAATTCATTAGATCACTCTTACTAATATTTGAATTTCGAGATGTGAAACTGCTTGTTATATGGAAACATAAATTAGTACATACGTTCTAAAATATTCAATCAAAGCAAATAATAGTGGGGCAAATAGGACAACCTTATTAATTTACATGTTATAAACAAACGGGTTCAAATAGTAAATAAATAAAATTAACAAACAATCACTGTTCCATACCGTGCCGATATCGTCTATCAGTCGGCCTGGGTGGTTTTGGTGGTTGGCATGTGAGCTGTTGACGCGTCTTTAAATCATGTTCATGCTTGTTATCATTCAGGTTCATATTCTTTGAATGACAGTTTGAACAGTAGAGCAAATTTCTTCGGACACGGACTTCAACGTCTGATAAACCATCCCCCAATGAAATACCACATCTTGCACATACAAAACATGGTAGGTGGTAGTAAAGATTTAAAGACTCGATAACCATTGAATCCTCAAAACCTGTTTGAAAAGTAGAAAGAGTAGATTTTGACCAAGCAGATTTGCACAAATAAGGAAAACTTGTACTACTGTTATACTAATTAATTGTGGATAAATGTTATAACTTTAAAAAATTTATAGGTTCCCTTCCTCTCAAATAATCAGGTACATATGTGAAGAAGTGGCTGTCAGTAGCAGCAGTAGTAATGTAATGTCACATTTCTATGACGTTTCTATGCAGTTAAAATGAGACAATCCATTAATTAATAAAGCATCATTTGATGATCATCTTATGTATTGTATATGCTGAATGACAGCCGAATCAAAATAAAACTTGACCCAGAAGTTTGTCAGTCCAAATTACTATACTACGAGAAGATACATGTACATTAAAGAATAAAAACGTAGACAAACATTTTTGAGGGTTAGCATAAAATTTTCAGTATCTGAATATAAAAGGAAAAGAAGATGTTCACTTGATGCCCTCCATAAGCGAGCTGTTTAGAGTTGACGGCATGTTTGAAATGTCGCCTATACAAACACCCTACCGTAAAATAGAAACTATAGTTGGTCGAGTCGGCATATGCAGTTATTTAGGAATGACAACCTGTAACCTGCCCTCAGAGCAAAATATGCAATATAGGTAGCCTGATGGTTACCTCGTGCTGTCGGCAGTATGGCTCCGCACCATCCCCTCATTATAACGGCAACTGCTCCCAGTGTTACCTCTGCCCTTACCACTTTTGTAATATGATGGCAGTCATTTTGTCAACCTGGCTCATTAGGTCATTGTGAAACCAGCCGTTACGTGCAAACAGCAGTTATTGTTCGTGTTGGTTACACGTGAGTTAGTGATATTGCGTATACTGAATGATAAGTGAAATTAAAGTTCTGAATTGCAAATAAGTTCCCCTCATAAACTACAGTAAACAGCAGGACCAGCTAGATAAGCCTTTGTCAATATTTTTTTACCAAGTTGTGAGAATTAGTTATAAAGAAAGCTGTAACTTGATATAACAATAGAACTTGTGCACTGTGGTAGATTATAATTCCATTATGGGTAAAATTTATTTTGATTAAGTCTCACAGTGTTTAAAAAGTAATATTTACTGATGACGTTTCGAGCACAATTTATTACTCATTATCATATCACACCCAGTTTTTTTGACCGTTTTAGTATTACGTAACCCCACCCAAAACTTACTCATTTTCACCTGTTTAGTTAAAATAACCATAAGATGTGATATTCAATAAAGTAGTGTTTGATTCCGGTTTAAAACATTTGAAAAGGTACAGAATTTTACAATTAGTTTTAATCCAGCTAACAATTGTATCATTCATTCCTGTGTAAATATTCTCGTAATAATAAGTGTTGAAAATCAAAGTAATTTCAGTATGTGAAAACATCTCAGACATTAAACAAGGATGGAATCTTGAAGTAATTTGGTAGGTGGTGAACAGCAGTGAAATCTGGAATGCGCATTTCTTCCTATTTTAGACTCGTTAGCTGGATGTCCCTGCATTCTCCAATGAGTGATGTTCTCACTGAGACCCGAACGCGGTACCTATCTTTTCGAGGACCAAAGTGTTATCCACTTGACCACTTGGGCTATGAGAGACACCTCCTGTGCAACAGTAGCAGTTATTATTTCTTTAGGTAAATTTTGACTCCCTCCTTGACTGGTTAGACTTCGTCCTGTCTGGGTCTCGTCACCTGCGCGAACATTTTGGTCCAATCAATCAACAAGAAGTCACAATTGGCTTAAAAATATAATGAGAATAAAATCTGGTAAGGCGGTTCTTCAACTAAGAATAATTTATGAGGAAAACAATATTGGCCAGCGTAATCGCATGCTACAATATTGTCTGTTCATTCATAACAGTCCAGCAAGTTTAAGCTGACTCCACTTCTACCTTCTCATTAACTTTCGTATATATCTGTATGGTGAATAAAGGATTTAATAAATCCATGGGATTATTATAATAGCTACATGAAATATGCTGACTAAGAATGATATGCCGAGTAAGTAAGTTAAGGAACTGATATGTTAGTGGTTTGCACTCACCTAGTTTTGCATTACACGCTGCACATAACTGATCAAGATCAACTACTCGTACACGTGGATTTCGAGGAGGTAAAGGGGGAACTTCAGCTTCTAGACGAGCATATATTTGAGGTGGTATTGGCAGTGGAGTTTTGCATTTATCAAAAGAGCTGTAAATATAAAAGAATGAAAAACGAATCAATATAAGAAAAATTAATAGATGTATGAAATAAAAATTATTCTAATATGAGATGTTTCGATTAATTAGAAAAAGAGCAACGTGATTTTTCTTTATTTGAAATAAGATAGTTCATAAAGTTGTACCTTTATTAACGCACTGTGATTATAGGATCATTCAAAGTATAATTGTATGCAATGTACTCTTGATAAACAAAGCTATGCATTAAATGTTATATGGTTGGATTGAATTGGCAGGAAGCCTTAGACACAAGTTTCATGCTTATTAATACTTGTCAGACAGACATATCTTCAATTTCAAAGGTATTCTAATGCCCTCTCAGAGATTTTAATCCACTTTGTTTAGTGCTACCTACCAATGACCAGCTTGGACTAGACGAAATGACATTAACTGCACCTGAGTGACCAATTAATGTAAAGCTAAGCAGTGAATATAATGATGCAGATGTCTGGAATTTACGACATTCTGCATCGATGGTTACTATGTAGTCGCATTTCCGTCACCTACTTTTTTCTCAAGAGGAACATTTATATTTGATAACCTAAAGAAGCCTGGTGCCGCGTCACTGTGTACTATCAAATCAGCTAACTAATATGGAATTCAAGTACTGGTTTGTAGGGATTTGATTGATTGGTTTCAGGATTTCATCATGAACTGACATCGGTTAGAGAACCATTGGAAAACCTGGGAGTAATGGACAGCTGTGTTCCCCGTCCTAGTTTGGGACACTTGGTCAGTACGCATCCACCGGGGTTCGAACCAAGGACCTTCTGGTTACATGGCGAGCTCGTAGACCATTAAGCTGTCCAGCACTCCCAAGTTTTCAAATGGTTCTCTAACCAATGTCAGCTCATGACGAAATCCTGAAACCAATATGAGATTGTATTTATTTTCGTGAACCGACGTATAGCTCATTCAACAGCAAATGCGGTGGCGCTAAAAATGGAAAGTTTACAGAACACAGAATTCACGGACTATTTGATTCTGTCCCGGTGACTGAATGGTCGATGGGATCGCGTTACAGTCTGAACGTCTTTAGTTCGGTTCCTGGTGGCAGTATGGGTGCGTAATGCTGAAGGGTCCCAAATTGGGACGGAACAGCTGTCCAGCACCCTCTAGTTTTCAGTGGTTCTCTAACTGATATCAGTCCGTGTTCAAATGTGAAAACAATCAAATCCCTACAAACTAACACCTGAAAATTAATCTGATGACTGGCCACAGGACAAAGTTGCCTGCAGTTCTAGCTGGAAGTCACGATCATTGGGGACCACCAGGTAGGATTTGAGGAAAAATATTCACCAATGACATTGGTTGGTGGCAGCGTTAAAACACAAAAAAGAGAAGCTTCTACGATATCAACAGCTATGAACAAAAAGCAGCAAAGGAAATAGTGGATCTGTGGCTCATTATTTTAGGAGCATGAGATTCAATCACTGTGACACAAGTTCGAATTCTACTCATCTTATCAACTCTTGGGAACATAGCTAATATGAACAAACCCTCAGACAATGGGTGTTGATGATTGCTAACTGCAACTGGTGGTCAAGTAACATTTCTCCATTTCCTTTTAAATTTACGAATCTGGAAGAGTCAGTTTGCTTACAACACATTTTACTAACAAAATGATTCTGTGAGAAAACCAGGGAGTACTGGACAGCTGCTGTTTCATCCTAGTTTGGAAATCATCGGCAGTACGCACCCACTGGGACCCAGGACCTTCCGGTTACAAGGATGAAACAGCAGCTGTCCAGTACTCCCTGGTTTTCTATGGTTCTCTAACCAATCTGTGATCAACTCTTAAAAACATAACTAACCCTTACAAACCAAACTATAGAAGACTCTGTGAGAACCTTATTTTCTAAAAGAAAGGTAGACAAGCAGTAAGAATAGTGTTCTTAACAAAAACAATTTGTACACTTCATTTAGAAGCTTAATTTCTTCATGAAAGCCAACAAATATCTATATGAATTATATTTAAACTTACTTTGCACCCTTTCCTACATTCCCTTGTTTTTCTAGACCATTTTCAATGTTGTTTTTGAGATCAATATTTTGAAGAGTGTCTTCTTTAGATGACTGGTATTGCACTTTTGTTACTGGTAAAGGTGCAGGAGGTGGTGGTGGGAGGCAACTTTTTGTCGTATTCATAGAAGTATCTAAGCCTATTGTATTTGCCAACTGATTTTTGATTACATCAGATTTGTTTAAATTCAGTCTGCTGTTTTCACCGGAAAGCGATGGGGCTGATTTTGAATCAATAGATATTGTAGAACTAAAACACTGGGATGATGATGGACGGGATGTTTTCGAAATAATAGGACGTGGAGGTACATTTGGTTTAGAAGAATCAAACTGTGGTGTTGATAAATTTGGATTGCATAAAAAGTAGGATGATGGAGGGGGATTAGGCAAAGAATTCTGTTTATACTTCAGTGTAAATGAACCTCGACTACTTGAAGGTATATCAAAGGGAATATCATTAGTCGAGCTGGGTAGCTTTGGATGAATATGAAATGTTCGTTGGGGAGACCTATGTTTCATTTTTGGAGATAGTGCAGAGGGTAAAATTATTTCATTTGGAATAGTGACCATTGAAGAATCAAAATTTTGAGCAATATTTGGGACAGAATTTGTGAGATTTCCTTGAGATATATGTGTTGTTGGATTCTCATCGTTCGATTTGCTTCCATTTACCAAATTAGTAGACTTAGCCTCTTCCATAATTACATTGGCTAGTTTTACTTGATAGTCAGTTTGAATACAAGGCTAAAGTAGAAAAAAAATCATTTTGGAAAAGAATAATCAATAAAAACATTACGAAACAACTTTGAATGATTCGAATTTAGATGATATTTCATAAGTGACAAACAAACATATCGGTGGTTCAGTGGTAGAACCACTCGTTACCTATACCTTACGTAATCCGAGGTCAACATCTGGCCTATGCATTTATAAACCTCTCTTAGCCATTAGTAAGCCCGGTACAAGAGGGAAGACTAGGCGTGAGGTTAACGACACTACCCTGTAAGAGGAAACACCACTGCTATTGTAAATTTAAAGCTCTATGTTCCACACGGAATGCATAAGAATGAAATATAACAATAGTTGTCTTCGGTTACATATCGTACTGTGAATACTTATCACTGTCTGGAGTTCAAAAGATAAATGTATATTTTCTTGCAAACTGTCGAGTCGGTTCAGATTTGTAGAATGTCGTTAAATAAGGAAAATTATGAGTACCTAATTTGCTCTCACTTTATTATTTCGTGAATATATATATATATATACCAGAAGATTCTGGGGTTTGAACCCAGGCGGGTGCGTACCATTGAAGAGTCGCAAACTGGGACAAAACAGCTTTCTAGTACTCCCAGGTTTGCCGATGGTCCTTTAACCGATGTCACAGCTCATGATGAAATCCTGCAACCAATCAAACAAAATCCCTACAAAAACCAATACTTAAGAAAATATATAAGTCAAGGATAATCCCCTCCTATAGCCTACACAAGTAGAAATATAACTATTTTGTACATATTTCATTTTGTCAGCTGATATAAGTTTGAGCTCATAGTCTGATAAACAACATATTGATATAAGGATAAAACTTGGGCATTCTGGTAGAGCATAATTCCATTATGGATAAAATTTTATCTTGATATAGTCACACAGTGTTATACAGTAACATTTACTGATGACGTTATATGAGGACCGTGATATAATTATGAGTAGCAATAAGTTGTGCTCGAAACGTCATCAGTAAATATTACTGTGTAACACAATGTGTCTTTATCAAAATAAAATTTTATCCATAATCAAACAGCATATTATTTTCTTTTATTATCAGTAGGTCAAAAAAGACAAATAATACTTATGCAGAAATTCACCTATAGTCTTGCTAATCAGTGATTTTTCCCAGGACATAAACAATAAACTAACAGATTACACTGTAATCTTCTATGCTCAATGATATACCCACAGATTTAAATACTGCTTCAATGTATATTTCGTCATGAACCAAAATTAGTTAGACAATCATTGGAAACCAAGATGTACTGGACAGCTGTTTCGTTATTCAACAGTGTTCAACAGTGGCCATTGAGAGCAGAAGACATGAAAAGATTATCTGTCTTCGATCATAGGTGTCTGCGTTATATCTCCCGCGTGAAGTGGTATAATAAGGTGAGCAATATTGAGGTTAGGCGTCGAGTGCTAGGTAAGGCGGGGAAATCAATCGACGAGACTGTGAAATTACTTCGACTGAGATGGTTAGGACATGTATTACGTATGCCTAGTCATCGCCTTCCTCGACAATGGGCAATGTTAGCTGATATAGGGCCAGGCTGGAAAAGAGCTAGCGGCGGTCAAACGAAAACATGGCACCAATCAATGAAATCCACAACAGTTAATCTAAGCCACGTAGGAAGATGTAGACTTCCTGGTTGGGGTCCTCGGGACGGTAAAAACCAATGGTTGGAAACAATTGGTGACATGGCTCAAAATCGTTCTCAATGCCTGGCGCAGATGCATCCACTCCTTGTGACTTATGATTTCCAATTAAACTGTTTTGTTCTCTGTTATTACTATCCCTTTGTGTCACACCTCTGCTTACTGTCTATATTATGCATTTCTTCTACTTCCTTCTCTTGCTTTGCGTGCTACATAGATTGTGGCGACTTGAACTGCTGCACATATGTGCAAAGTTCTATGTCGAAAACCGACCGACCGACCGTTCACCTACGACCCCACCAGGGATCGAACCTAGGACTTTCAACTAACGAGGTCAAGCTCGTTGACCTTTCAACCACTTGGGTAGGAATTCAATGATCCGTGAATTCCAACTCCTGTCAACCTTTAATGAATGCCTTCGATAAGCATCCGCTTCAACTTGATATGGTGAACTCCAGTGGACACGACATTTTCCGTACATCTTCAGGATATTCATCCAGTAGGCATAAAAACGAGTTGCGAGTTGACAGTTAGATTATGGGTTTTTGTAGGAATCTGGATTAACTAAAATGTAATGGGTGAATACTGCCGAAGGATTCCAAACTAGGACGAGACAACTGTCCAATGTCCCTTGGTTTCCAATGATCTCTAACTGGCGTTTGTTCCTGATGAAATTCACCTTCAGATCTCGACAAAACCCATAATTTAAATATCATTATTGCGAAAATATTTCCAAAGTTGGAGCGAACAAGGTTTTGTTACAATCATAGGTAAATTCTAGGCAGTCTGGATTCGGAGATTAAGCAATACACACGAAAATGGAAGAAAAAAAACAGTGGAAACATTAAGGGTATTAAAGAAAAATTACAAAATCCAATCCAACAAGAAAAGATCTTGATCCAGAGAACGGATTAGTTTTATTTCACTAGCTTTTATTAATTGAAAATATTCTTTCATCAAGTAGATTATTAAGAATAATAAATGACCAGAAGACATCAAAATTAAAGTAGTCTGAAATCCAAATCGCAAAATTGAGGACAGAAAATTAGCACCCCAAAAAGAAAACCACGGAATATTTCTTTGTAGTTCGATTGAAAGTTCTTGAGTAAGAAGTGTAAGGAGACAGTTGTGAACCCACAGAAAAGATTACTTAAACTAACTGGAGACTGGAAACAAGGTTGGAGCGATCATTGGAAGAGAAATTACGCGCAACGACAAAACAAAATCCTCTGTTTTGACATGTTGCTTATCTTGCTTACAATGTTGAATCTGGAACACCATCATTGTACATAACTTTAGTTTAGAACGATTCATTGTAAAATATATACATGACTTAGGGCTACAGTCTAAAAGACAGCATGCTGCTCGACGCTTTGTTTTCTCACTGGTCCATACTGTCTACTTGCTTTACTACTAACCGTGTTGTATCCTTTGGATTTTTGCAGGAACCTCTTATCCTTCTCCAAAAACTATTCTACAACCGGCACACAGCTCCTACTAGTAGATACGATCCCAGCAGTGAACGCTTCTGTTGATGATATTAATAATTTGTAGCAGAGAACTTTAACTGTGTCATCAAGTAGCCATTAATTTCTATAACTCCTTAACTTTATTTTTATAATATACTGTTACAATATTCTTTCATTAACTTGGATTTTTATCCTAATATTTTGTACCGTTACCGAGCTCGCTATTAAGTCCCCTACAACAAGTGTGAAGATATAAATGTTTTACTTCCTGTAGCCTTCTAGAACAAAGGATTTAAAACTCGCCTTTCGTTTTGAGAAAAAAAAAACAACATGAAAGCGAGACTGCATATTTTTGGCGTTCATGGAGTGCTCGTTGATAGCTGATTGAAGAATTTGTTTTTTGTTTGTGTATAAATACTTTATGTTTGTAAGCATCGCTATGAATTTATTTTATACTTTTCGCTAATATTGCAGAGTTAAATAATTCCACAAAATTATTAGCCTACAGCACTTTTCACTCAACACTGGATGCTGACCTTCACTATTTAAGTAGGCTTGTTAAGCTGAAGGTACGCGGTCAAGCATCCAGACCATTTGACACGCTGTCGTGTTACGTTTGGTTGTTTGTGCATTATCCCTAGCTAGTTAAGCAATCTTCGTCGCTGAACGTTTCTGATCCCGAAATATATCTCGTATTTCTGAAGATAAATTTATTGTTTCGATTCATCTCTGTTCCAAGCAAAACAAGTGCTTCGGGATTCGGAGGGTATAAACTTAAGTTTGTGTACAGCGTATGTCACGTAACCGTCAACATCTTTCATCTCCTAAAACGGTTATTTTTTGGGAAAAGGTAGTTTTATATAAAAACTGAAACAAAGTAGTATTACTGTTATCAAAGACTACAGAAAATCTTTAGAGGAGAAAAATAGTTTTACTACCCTAAGAAATCATTAACTTACAGATAGCATAGATGCAGTTGCCAATGTAAAATGTGCTGGTTCCGTATAGTTAATTTCTGCACCTCGTTTGTTGTTTGAAGTTCCATTACAACTGACTGAATCTGATTGACTTGGTGAACTCAATCGTGTGGTTCCAACTTCTAAAGGATTTGAAACTAACAGCGGAAAGGAAAGTATTCACTTATAAATTGACAGCGATTAGAACAAGTGAGAAAAACAGTGTTACAAAGAATGTTATTATTCGATGAACTCACACTTTTTTCATATATCCAAACCAGAAGCTGTTACCTTGGAATGATGTAAGGGCTCCCAAGCTACAAGGACACAGCAATTGGTCCCGTAGACCAAACATGTCAGCTGAGCATCGACAAGACTGAAAGCAGTTATCCTCTTACTGAAATATTCTTGCACTATAATAACGGTCTGAGTAAGAAGTCAGATTACCGTGCGTGAATGAGGCATCACTTCAGTAAAATAATTTCCTCGGGACAATCCATAAAACAGACATGTTATCTTTTTAAAATTAAACATTAGACTGCTTGTTACCCTTTCACTTATTTCCGGACACAAAATTAACCCAAGATATTTTTCCCTTCCACGTTGTTATGACAAATTCATTATGAATTTTTGCTTGTCTCCCTATATATAAGAATGTATGTAGAACATTTAACTGGTGAGTACTACCGAAATTTGTTGGATTTATGAAGTCCAGTTTAACTAACATTTATTGCTTCTTTTGAAGTCAGATTATATTAAGAGAGAAATAGGGATGGTTAGACGAAAACACCATATCAACGCATTCAATCAATGACTGTTATTGAGGCAGGTAAAGAGACGTAGGTTATCTGAGTTAAGGAAATCGAGATAGGAACAATCAACATTTTGGTAACATCACTGACAATCGTTTATAATGAAACAGACAAATCAAAATCTGTATTAACCTAAACTCATTATCAAACTTATGTATGTCTTTTGCGATGTTATTTCATATGCATTCTGTTATTTAATACACTTTTACAAAGTATTGCGTCTTTAAGTGATACATATTTATGCTGACTGCTATGTCAATAAGCCCGCCATGGTGTTAAAATACTTTCGTCTAGTTATCAAACAAATTACCAGGTGGTTTCATTCTGATGATGTCTCGTACCAGAATATCACAAATACCCACTGAAAACCCTGATTCACCTAATTGTGCTTCCTAGCATCAGATGATTCTATGGTAAATGTTCTAAGAACTTAACACCGCGAAAATATATATGGGTGAACTGAACACATACTTATACTGCTGGCTAGATGGATCTAGTCAAAATGAATTCACAAAAAAATTCAGAAAAACTGATTTATAACTAAGTTATGAAGTATAGACACGGATGATCATAAACTTCGGTATTTCAAACAATGACTTGTATTAAATTTTATGGATTATTCTAATAAAACAGACTGCTGCAAGATGAAAACAGATGAGTGCTGGCGTTACTACTGATGATAATCAGCCTTTTAATTTTTCATACTATTTGCATAGACGATTACTCATATTTATTCTTAGATTACTTCAGGAATCTATTTCGGAAGTATAATTCTAGTGTAAGCATTGCAAAGTTTTTTTTACTGACTAATTGGTACGATGTCCAAGATACAGTTCAGTCACGACACAGGACTGAAAGAGAAACACATCAGGTAGAGTGACTTCATACCACCAGCTATCACCAGTGTTATCACACAACAGTGGCGTTAGTGAGGGTTGCTCAGTCTCACCAGTTCGCTTTAACTTAGCCATTGATAGAGTTCTGGAGGCAGCTCTGAACGGTGTGTGTGTGCTGATGTAGATTTGCTACCTGGAGAAAGAAACTAAGACCTTAAGCGTACTAATGAAATCATCTTACTGTATGATAACACACAGACTACACAAATTGCATTTAATCAGTCAGTGGTCGGTGTCTGTAAGTATGGTCTGTACTTCTCTCTGTCTAGGTGCATAGTATGGTTACGAGGTTAACAGGAGCCTACACCTCCACCCATCCTCGTAAGTGACCCGTTAGAAGTAGTCGATAAGTTCACGTCTCGAAGTAGTTGTGTGAGTGCTAGTGCTGTGACGAACATTTGACCATATAGTGAAAGCCAGGGCGGTATAAGACAACCTGGGCCACTCATGGCATCGTTACAACGTCAACCTGGCCGTCAAACGTCGGGTCTACAGCTTAAGTGCATGCTATTTTGCTCTTTACTAGTGAAACCCGACGTCTGTGAGCTGAAAATGTGCAACCGGTCTGCATGATCGATTATCGCTGCCTCCATAAAACTGCTTGCATCCAATTGCATCACCACGTAAGTAATTATGAAGTGCCGCTGAGTGTTTGAACGCAGTAGAAATCATCGTTTGATAAGTGTTATTAACATGCGACACTGGCATTAGAAATGTGCTACGAATATCATTCCAGTGGCTTACATACCGTTCTGTATTTGCTAACCCTAGAACTAGATGGAAAAAGCGGAGAGACGGTCATGGTCTATCACGTGGAACCTTGGGACAAAGGATATTTATGCTAGGTTGGCATCTGTTGGTACACAACAACTCCCTGGTTGGGATCTAGGAGATAATTCGAATCAGTGGTTCGAGACATTCTCAGGCATGGCTGAGAATCGTAATCACTGGCAAACACGCTGCAGTTTCCTTCTTTCTTACCTTTCCGAATGTAACATGACGAAATGAACCATCCTTTGAATGTCCTTGTTAAGTGTAATTACTTGCTAAAGAGTGCTAAAAAGCACGAAACCTAGGTCTAGAGAGCTTCCTAATGACTGCCGTGTTTTACTGGCACTTTTTCCCTTATTTATTCTACTTCGGCCTTCCTTGTAATGTTATTTTATTTTTTTGTTGAGCATCTCTTGGTACTCAAATTGCATCAAGTTTGTTTGAGTTTGAATGAATGAATAAATAAATAAATAATAAACAGAACCGATACAAATCAATAAAAAGTTATGAGACAATATGCAAAAGAATGTTTGCTTCTAATTTTATTAGCATAGAAAAATAACCAAGAATAAAAAAGATCTAAACAGGATAATTTCATTAATTATTAGGACAGAAGTATGCGTTTCCCAATCTGCACAATAATAAAACTACTTACCTATCAGATTCTCCACATAGAAGTCACTAACCTTAACCTATGAGCAACGATAAAAGTAATCATCAGAATACAGCTCATAAAAACCCATAGGACTCACTACAAACATTCGTGTAATAAATTTTAGTCAGACAGTAAGGATGAAACGCTTGAAACACTTTTTTGTTAATGTCTAGTATGACTTCACGATGATTTCTGACTGACTAACACTGAGTTCTAACATAGAACTTTGCACAGAAGTGCAGCAGTTCAATTCGCCACACTCTGTGTGGCACATGAAAAAAGAGGAAATAGAGAAATAAAAAAGAACTATAATAAACAGAGTGTGCGTCGGTGGCATAGTGGTTAGGACGCTCGCCGACCATGCACATGGTCCGGGGTTCGATCCCCGGCCGATGCACCCCTTTACCTCACTAAGCCAGAAATAATGCTGGTGAAGAAGAAAGGTTGGGCATGAGGCTAGCAACTCCATCCTGTAGAATAAACACTGCTACAGAAAATTCAAGTAACTAGTTTGAAGCCCTATGATCCACTGGGGAACGTGAAGGAAAAAAAAAATAAACAGAAATGTGAGGGAGAAAGGACAGTATCATGAAGAAGAACCTTGAAGGTTCTTTGGAAATGGTAGATCACAAAGAGTGAGTGAACTTTCGCCATTGAGAACGGTTATGAGCCATATCACCAACAGTTTGCAGCCATTGGTGCTTTGCATCTCAGAGAAACCCAGCAGGCAGTAAACACCTCGCTATGTGGCTCAAGCCAACTATCGAATACTTCCAAGATTTACGCCAAGTTTTGGTTTGACCACCCTTAGCTCTTTTCTAAACTAATCCTGCGTCAGCTAACATTGCTCGTCAAGGAAGGTGGTGGCTTGGCATATGCAACACGTGTTTTAACCATCTCAATCGATACAGCTTCTCAACCTGATCGACTGGCTTCCTATTCTTAACTAGCACTCTATGCCTAACCTCAATAATACTCACCATATTGTGCCACTTACGGTTTACATCTGAGTAAACAGATAAGACCTAGATTTAAATGAAATGAACAAATGAAAATTTAGTCACGTTTCTTGTTAATTAGCATAAGTTTTTTGTGAGCAGTGATACTCGTTTGATTTGTAAACTTCCAGCTATAGTAGTAAGTTATCGACCATTTTCATTCCTTTAAAGACTTTTATGACTCTTAATGAATATTCTTTACACGATGCTGAATATGCTCCATAAACTACATCTAAACTTGGTTTAGATATCTACATTTTGAATACTTTTATTGAGAAGTCTTTAACTGAAAGTTTTTTTATTTAGAGCGAGAAGTTCATATATATATTGATCAATTGTAGTAAAACAATATTGAGGCAATCGATAGAGTATTTATTCATTTATGCACTTTATAGTTTTGTGTAAATACGAATCTGTAGAATGTATGAAATATTATCTAGAAGAAAGTAATTATTAAACATCTAGATTTTCAAAATATCAACATAAAAATTGAAGATGAAGAATAAATGAAAAAAAAATAGAGAAAGTAGATTTTATTCGAATACATCTTATACATCACAACACTTTTGATTAGATATCGAAATAGAGTAAATGTTAAAATCGAAGGACTCGTACTAGTAACCCTTTATACCAGCAGAATTCGACAATAAAAAACCAGTAGAAATAAAACAACTAGAAATTCGATGTTTCAATAGGTGCTTGTGTTAGTTTAACTTCGAATAATTTCAATTTTGATCACAAATTGACTTCAATTAGAGAACCACTGAAGATCAAGGAGTAATGGACAACTGTTTCCTGCCAGTTTGTGACTCTTCATCAGTCCGCGCCCATCACCCCCCCAGGGATCGAACCCAAGAACTTCAGGTTACAAGGCGAGGTCGTATACCATTCAGCTCCTGCGATGGAGTCCAATGGTTCGTCAATTATAACTTTTGCAAACTAACACTTGAAAACTGATCAAGTACTCACGAGTGACTAATTATAGGATGAGGTTGACTGAAGTCCTAGTGGGAAATCGTGATCGACAGGGTCCACCGAGTTAGGCGTGAGGATAGATACTCATCGATGACATTGGCTAGCGGTCGACCAGATATCACGAATTTGCAGAAGTTGGAATTCATGGGACATTAGATTGCATCCTAGTGGCTCAATGGCCTACGTGGTCGCCTCATAACCTGGAGGTCCTGGGTGCGATAGCTGGTCGGGTGATGGGTGCGTGGTGATGAAGAGTCTCGAACAAGGACAAAATGGCTGTTCAGGACTTCCTGGTTTTCAATGTTTCTCTAGCTGAAATTAATCAAATTCCCGCAAAGCAACACTTGAAAATTTCAGTATTGTTTTGTGCTCGATTATCCAGAAAGAAATCGTTAAAATTAAAGTGTTGTATGTTTTTTGCTAACAATTTTTTTCAATTTATTGTACTTTGAAATTGGTTAAAACATAACTACAAATCTTTAAGTTAGGTGAAGGATTAGCATAAATTTATGTTTTTGCTGATGACACACTCGATGCTAAATAAAACAGGTATACATCTTTGTTCCTGAATCGAAACTCTACAAGGAATAAAAACTTATACAGAAAGTTAATCTTTGGTGTGTGTATTCTACAATAACAGCCGAAAAACGTATTGGCATCAATTTTGTTTCAAAAAACAATGTTTTAGATCTATCTGTACAGTAGTCATAGAGCCAATTAGAAACAACTATACATTATGGATTACGTCGGCGGTCCAGCGGTAGACTGCTCGCCAATCACGCATTTGGTCCCTCCGACCGACGCACTTCTAGACTTCCCAAGCCGATAAGGTCAGTAAAGAGGGAAAGTTAGGCGTGGTGCTAGCAACCTCATCCCGTAAAAATTAAACCACTGTTACCAAAACTTCAAAACTCTAGCATGAAGCCCTAAGTTCCACTTGGAACGTTAAGGAATAAAACAAAAAAATACATTGTGGATTATACTCATGAAGTGACTAAGTGTGAAACTAAGGAATTCATTATTTACAAATTACAGTCACAGGTGAAATCTCACCACGATTTCTGGTTTCAGTGTGATTGGCTTAATATCATAAATGACAGTCAAGCAAAGAAGCAAGCTATCACAGTGATATATAATACTGATTGGTATAACTACTTGAAGACCACCCACGTAACCTGCTAATGTCTTCTAGACAGGTGAAAGTGATCTAGACATCGGACGGCAATTTCATTCTTCTGAAGACTCACGTCAGTTTAAATTATCTGTAATCTGACCAACAGTGGAGATGTTGTTCATTGGCTTAAGCACTCGAGTTTCACAAAATAGGTTCCGTATATAAGTCCCTGTCCACCTACTTCAGCCTCGGTAGAATCACTAACTTTCACATAATATATGTGGCTCATAATCTGATCTTCTCTTTCTTTTGCGTTCCCAGTGCCTCACAGGGCTTCAGGCTTTGTGGTGTTGCTTTTACAGGGTGGGGTTGTTAGACTCACTCCCACCTTTTCCTCTTTTCCGGACTGACTACCGGTCAGTAAACTAGGCATGGTTTAGAAGTGCATCAGTCAGGAATCGGATCCTGGAGCACGTATGTGGTTTGCAAGATTTTTACTATTGAACTGCCAATATACTATAACACAATATATGAAAAACCTGTTCCGGATGACTGAGTTCTGGCCAACTAGTAATATATAGGAAGAAATTCATTATTTGAGAATTAGTCAATTTGAGACGAAAATTCACATGTTCATTTTGGAAAACCAAAAAATTCAGACCTGATTGAAACTATACATGGCAATAAGTGAATGAAAAAAAACATAAACCTGTCCAGTAGATAACAAGAAGTATACGATCAGCATTTTTTGTGACTACTACTACTACTACTGCACCTATATGTAGAATGGTTTAGTTCATCATTTATTTTTATTCGGAAAGTTTGTTCTAACGGGATAACCTAATGTCATCAGTAGTTGGAATAAGGTTAGACCTAATAACCTCAGAGAATTAAGTGTAAGATTTTGAATGTTTTGTAAAAGTCTCAGGTAACGACCGGATGGTGTGGGTATTAAAGTAGTAAAACCTTTTCTACCTTATAAAACTCGATACAATATCATAAACTTTCGCAAACTCCGTAACTGTATTCATGCTTCAAGTTAGTAAAGTATTAACCTTGAATAGGCAATGATAGTAAACAGTTGATAAGTCATAAGATAAATAGCAATTCTTGAATCCAGTGAAACTATTGACTTATTTTTCTCCAAACGTTCTCCTTTCATTTGACAGACTTATAAGAAAACCAAAAACGACATTTATGGGGTTAACTATTTAGGAAATGATAAGAGGGGTTGAAAAACACTAAAGAAAGTTGAGTATTTCATTACTGACAGAATTAAGATGAATAGTCTTTTATATGGACAATACTTATGTAACTGTCGAGAGGAAGTTTCCACTGGTAGAAGCTCAACACAAAGTGAACAAGTGATTACATCAACTACATAATCACCAGGGGGAAAAGATGGATGAGACTACCACTCGAAAGATTAATGACGTCTTCACATAACTCTAATTCTGTGAAGCATCTATAGAAAAAAGTTCATCGCAAGAGAACGACAAGGCGAGATTTACCAGTAAACAGAAAACAGTATTATTTGTGCCAAATGTATCTGAAACTCTTACTACCTTTGAAGGAACAGTCCATAAAATTTGTAATATATGATGTATCATTTACTGTACTGGGAAGAAGAGTCAAGAGTGAACTTAGAACATAAGTAATGCTTAGCGTCAATATTGTTATAACTGATAGTCTGGTTGTTCGAACAAGATTAGTGCTGATAACCTCTCAGCTAAAGGACAAATTAAATTCTTATACATATATTACTGAAATGATAAGTAGATATATATGAATGGTTAAATTTAACAAAAATAAGAATTACATAATAGTCAAGGAAACACTTCGAGTTCTGTACATCTTGGGTATTTGAAAAAGAGGAAATACGCAGGAATAGTAATGCCAACTTTGATTAACGGTGTTTAAAACACAAGAATTCAATAATTCACAAGTGGTAATCAAAGACAAAAATCCTTTAAGTATTGGTTAGCGGGGATTTGATGGGTTTCATGTTAGATCATAGATTATTAACAGTTAGAGAATTATTATATGTGTAAAACTTGGGCACTGTGGTAGTATGTAATTCCATATTAGTTTGTTTATTAGATATATCACACAGTGAAACAGTATTATTTACTGGATGACGTTTCGAACAAAATTTACTGTTCATAATCATATCATTTGTGATCACACGACTTCGAAACTTGAGTTTTATAGCTTTCTTTGTTTTCTCCTATTTGTCGTAGGGGTAGTAGAATTTTCCAGATATCTGGGACAGGTGATGAATCATTCCTATTACATGTATTTGCATTTGATTCGATAAACAAAGCTTCTGTTATCAATCTCTCCCTATACCCTGTGACATTAGATTTTAAAACTGTCATCCTATCCCATCCTATTGTATGGTTGTGTGTAACTGCATGTAGTGCTGTAGCTGAACTATTCTCTAGATTTCTTATCTTATTTGGATCAACCAATCTAGATTTTATGTTCAGCTAGTCTGATCCAAATAAGATAAGAAATCTAGAGAATAGTTCAGCTATAGCACTACATGCAGTTACACACAACCATACAATAGGATGGGATAGGATGACAGTTTTAAAATCTAATGTCACAGGGTATAGGGAGAGATTGATAACAGAAGCTTTGTTTATCGAATCAAATGCAAATACATGTAATAGGAATGATTCATCACCTGTCCCAGATATCTGGAAAATTCTACTACCCCTACGACAAATAGGAGAAAACAAAGAAAACTATAAAACTCAAGTTTCAAAGTCGTGTGATCACAATTGATATGATTATGAACAGTAAATTTTGTTCGAAACGTCATCCAGTAAATAATACTGTTTCACTGTGTGATATATCTAATAAACAAACTAATATGGAATTAGAGAATTATTGTAAAACGGGAGAACTGGACAACGAGACTCTCCATCAGTACCACATCTGATCCTAAGAAGGTTATGAGGGAAGCCGGTTGCCCATCCGGCCACCGGGATAAATACCCATGAGTGAAATTGGTGGGTGGCGGTGTTGTAAATTGGAAATTGATAGAATTTAGAATTCATGGAACATTTGTCACTATCGATCGGATAGTTACGCAGTGTTGTTTCGATGGAACCACATGAAAGACATTATATGCACTGTACTAAAAGTGAAAGCCATGAAATGATCTATGAAGGTTATTATTTAATATTTAAACGAACCAGTATCTGGGAAAGATAAAGCTATGCCAGCAGAATGATGATGGAGATAGATTTATCTGTAGCCATCTTTAACGTCTTCCACCTACCTTTGACAGAATACAAGTGCACAGACGAAATAACTTTTAATGTTTCACATTTTTCGGATTTGGGATGATTCTTTTGCATCAGACTGTACTACTACCTAGATAAAGGATATGAAGTGGGATATGTAGATGCATGGACTACGTTACTTAGTTATGCTATCACGAAAGCCTTAATACGATGCTTCCTATCTAAATCCTTACATGAATGTGTAAAATTGGTTTGGTATTTACCCACTTAATCCATTTCTTGCGTACATAATGTGTAGCTTGAACAAGCCATGCTGAATGATCACAAAAGTTAAAAGTTATGGAGAAAATAGAAACTTTTTAAAGGAACACTTCTTTAGATGAGGTAAAATGTTAAAATTAAACAAGTACAACAAATCAGTTGATGAGGTTACGAAATAGTTTTGAAACCATGACCATAGAACTTCGGAATCAGAAAGTTTGAAGTCCCTTGACTGTTTAAATAAAAAAGACAAATGTACTAAAAATTATCTTGATTTCTTAGTACGCTTGTTGTAGAATAATTATCACCTCGATGTTAGATGGTTGCAGACAATCTGTAGGAAGTCGTGAACTAAGCTTCGCTTGTTAGTGCTCACCACCAAGACCTTGAAAGGACTGATATCCCCTCCAAGGTTCAAACCCGTGTCTCCCAGTGATGCAGTCACAGACGTTACCACTCAGGTATTGAAGTTCACGAATGACCTTCTGTAGGGCAGTAATAGACACATTAATTGGTCATCAAGGAGTAACAGTCGGCGTGTGTCTAGTCCTTGGTACTAGCTGAATTCTATCATTCCATCGGTCAATCTAATACCAAACCAAAGTGCACGGTAATGATGAGTTATCTAGGTTGGTGACTACACTGGAAACGTGACTAACAGAATTCAACCAGCGTAAATACCAAGGAATAGACGCAAACGATTAGCCAATCCGTAGTATCCCATAAAAGTACTACTGAAGGTCAATCTTGAGCCCGAATAGCTCACCGATAACGTCAATGACCACAGCACTGGATGTCGCAGGTCCGAGTTTCACAGAGGACATCATTTCCTTCCTGACTAGTGCTAACATACACGAAACCTAGGTCCACGACTTCCTACCGATTGTCTCCAACTATCTAACTTAAATTCAGAGCGCACCGCCTAGCCCGGTGACCACATTTCTCACCTGACTGACAGAATTTAGTCAGCACCAACACCATGGATTAGACACATGGCATAACTGATCAATAGTTTATACCTTTTTGCATCACAACTATTTGATGAATAATTTTCTTTTATTTTAATGATGATTACGGTATCATGGTGTTTGAAATGTCAAAGATTGGTATATATTCGTTCTTGTTACCAACATTATTTATTTAAACAGTCATCATTATTCATTGATTTCATTAAAAAGGACGATGAATATTGGCACTGTCACATTTTCATCACCATCATCACCATTTAACAAAGTCCAATAACACAAACATTTCAAAATTTTCAAAACTGTTCATATACATATTGTCATTATTATAAAAGAAATACAGATCATATAAGAAATGGAAATCGTATGTATTTTATATATATAAACTAATCAACAATTCATTGTTTATTTATTTTATTTTTTGTTCAAAAATCTTCGCGCACACTTGTGGAATTACACAGCCAGTTAGATCATAAAACTAAACTAAACCAAACTAACAGCAATGACAAGCACCATATATACATATTTATACAACATTTCTTTGAACACAGCAGGACTAACAACTATAACTATATATTAACATACATTATCATTATGTGCGTGCATCACCAACAATATAACCAGTCAAAAATGTGTAGAAAGTGAGGAGAAAACGCAAAACAACAATTGTGTATGTGTGTGTGTGCAGTGTGTTAACAGCATAACACTTTAGCTACTATCTATCTATCTATCTATGTATTGCATCGAGTACCGATCAATGGAAATTTTATTGCACGACTGAATGATTTATTCTCTTGGAGAGACATCAGTGGCTGGCAAGCAGGTAAACAACAATTTGAAAAAAACAAACAAACAACTAAACCACACTATTCAAAATAGTGTGAGTTAGGTAAGAGAAAAGAAGTGATTTACTAAGCCTCTGGACAAAATCTGAGTAGTACTCAGTCGTAGAAATGTAAGACAATTAATAGTAAAATGCTTATGCAAGAAATAAATACGCTTCAATCCTTGGTGGGGTAATGGATATATATACTGATGAAGAGCCTCCAAATTCAGACGAAACAGGTATCTAGTACCTATGGGTATTCAATGGCTTTCATGATCAAACATGAAATCTGTTAAATCCCAGCAAAACAACATTTAGAAATTAATCTAGTGCTCACTAGTTACTGACTACAGGATGAAGTGCTAGTGAGAAGTCGTGATCAGTGAGGTTCACCAGGTTGGGCATGAGAATAGTTACTAATTGATGACATTAGCTGGCGACCGGGTTGAATATCACAAATCGGCAGAAGTTTGAATTCATGGGCCATTGGATACCATCCCAGTAACTGAGTGATCGATAAACTCGCCTGAAGTTCTTAGGTTCTGTCGCTAGTGGGGTTACGAGCGTATCCTGCTGAAGAGTTCTAAACTGCGACGAAACAGATGTCTAGTACTTCTTGGTTTTCAATGGTTTTATAACTGAAGTCAGCTTGTGGTGAAGCTTGAAAAAAATGCGTATTTGATTATCTAGAAACAATTACCAAGCTATACTCCGGGTATTTTTATATTTTCCCTGTACTGCGAAGTTTCTGTAGCGATCGAATTGATTTCCCGGGATATAGCCTCACCGAAAACTCCTCTTTTTCCCGCGCTCAGAACCGGCTAATAAATTACAATGGTACTAGAAGTTAATATTATTTATTTTGAGATGATATTCAATGTGTTGTTTGATTTCATTCCTCAATCGCAAATTTATAGCAACACTGGAGTATCCTTGTTTACTGACTTGGTTGTTTTTGTCCAAACTAAAACCTGATAGTTTGAAAAACTCTAGGTATTCAATAAATTATATTGTTTATTAATGAATGGAAACCGAGATTCATTGCCTATAGCTTTATCCTAACAACAAATATTACATATTATATAACCCATTCTGATTTTTTCTGTACTGATTATTCTATTGTTACACTGTAACAGAAAAATAAAGACGACAGACTTATTTCTCCCTATTTCAGCAGATGTTTTCCTTATGTGATCTGTAAAAACTTCAGCATATGTGTTCATGAACTCATTACCTGTGCGACTAAATACCAATCTCAAGACCATGATAAAGTTGCATGATTGCTGTTTTGTGAGACATTACTTGTTAAGTGTAATGTAATCAGTTAAAATGCTTCTGGTTCATAGTAAACTTTGAAGTACTTTCTGAGTGTAATGTAGTCATCCAGTGTTCAACCGTCATATCACGTAAACGATTATGAATTAATTGATGAGGCTATGTAGTGTTTATACGGATCTCGAAAATTTTCAAGCTTACTGTTAGTTCATACATTTTTTCTCTTTATATTATACCTTAGTTACTAATAAGAAGCGGCTAAAACCAGGTAAAACAGGCTTAAATCAGGTCGGACAAATTAAACCATTTAGCTGAGGCAGAATATAGATTATAATGAGATTTGACAACCTAAAAGCTCAAACTTATACAAGCAATATAATTGGTTATTTGTTAGCTTAATTTTCTGAGATACGTAGTATTTGCACACCATGTACTTTTGTAAAATAAAATCGAATTATCCTCACTGATGCGGACCAATCTGTTTTCTATCTTAATTTGCGCAGACTCGAGGGGTTAGATGTAATAAATGACCAGTATTAGGTATCAAACCTACAAACCGGCAGTATAATTATACTATTAGCGACATAACACTATTTTTTTATCTAGTTTTCCCTTCTTCTCTTTTGAATAACAGCGATTAAAAAATCGGATGTAACTTGAGCTGATTTTGATTCCAGTGGAAGTTATTTAATATCAGAGAAAGACACTACTATGTGATTTAGAAACGTCGGTGGAATAGCGGTAGAATGCTCGCCAACCACGCATGTGGTCTGGGGTTCGATCGCCAACCGACGCACTTCTTTACCTCTCTAAACCAGTAATAAGTCAGGTAAAGAGGGAACCACTGCTACCGAAACTTCAAAGCTCTAGCTTGAAGCCCTATGTTCCACTGGGACCATAAAGGAATAAAAAAAATGCGATTTAGAAAGAAATAGCAAATCAATGGAAACACTTGGGTTTTCATAGCATGCATGAAGGATCAGTGGAGTATCTTTTCTAATGAATGGTTTATAAGTATCTAGTAACCTGACCGATAGCTGGTGGATAGTGGCAGGAGTAGAAACATTTATCATCAAAGGATACGTGGCTTACTCTGTGGTGGAAGCCTGAGAGTGAAGTCGTACTCATGAAAGATAAGGATATAACCTCAAATCAGCTGTGCTAGCCTCCAGCCCCAGAGAGGAGGTGTTAGAAAATGTCAGCGCCACAATTGTGAGTAGACCCTAGTAAGGTCTTTGGCACAGACGAGACCCCATGAAATATACCCAACAGACCTGAAAAATGTATTACTTGAGGTCACGAAACATCAGTGCTTCTCCTCTTTCAGGTACCCCAAGAAAAGAAACGAGCACAGACCAATAAAAGGAATAGAATGACAAGTCTGGATCAGTCGAATCGAAGATATCTAATAAACATAGAGTTCTCTAAATAGAATGTTTAGACCCTGGTCAAAACAGCCAACGGAAATATTAACCGACACAGGATCACTTGACTTCACAATTTAGGACTGAAACTGTTGGATTTTTTTGACCCGAAACATACACACTAGGACATGGTAGCGTAGTTTAGGACAAAAAATAAGTGATTCTGGAAACACTAATATAATAAAGCATAACAGTGAGATAGAAAGAGAACATACTGAATCCAGGTAGAATAATCAATAATAAACTGTCACACAGTTGATAGTGCTAACTTGTATTACAGCATAGAGTTTACATCTGCATAAGAGCAGCAGATAAGAAAATGTCTATGCGCAAGTGTATAAATTCAGAACAGTTGAAGGTAATTTAAAATAAGGCCAGTGTCAGTTAACCCTGACATACTTTACCAGGCCAATAAACTAATTAGGAATATCACTAGAAATAAAAATGTCATTAATGGTTGAATGATCCATTAAATAAACTAGATACTGAGATTCATGTTGAGAAGTTTAGCTCCTCTATTCTAAAGCACTTCAATCTATGCTAAAAAAATTAATTAAACAAACTCGTAAGAAGTGCTTTGATAATTACACCTATCTCAAAATGATAGTAGGATTTCTATTGGAAAACTAATCGATTTTTAAATATAGATTGTTAATCGTTCGTTTGCAGGGATTTCATTGGTTACAGGGTTGATCACGAAATGACATCATTTAGAAAACCACGGTGCACTAAAGGGCTGTTTCGTCCTAGTCTGGGACTCATCGGCAGTACGCACCCATTAGGGTTTGGACACAGGACCTTCCGGTTACAAGGTGGGCTCGTAGGCCGTTCAGGCAACGGGATCCTACCCAAGAGCCCATGAATTCCAACATCAATCAATTCTCGATGCATATTTAGTGCAACTGCCAGAGAGTCACAGCCAAGTAAATGTCCACTTGCCTGATTTGGTGGCTGGATGGTCTACGACATAGCTTCGTAACCGGAAGAACGTGGGTTCGAATCCCGATGGGTGAGTACTAATAAAGAGTCCCAAACTAGAACGAGACAGTATTCCCTGGCTTTAAAGTCGTTCGCTAATTAATTTCAACTCATGACAAACGTGATGAGTTGTTACAGTTGTTAAAGAGGAGTTACGTAATAACATGAATAGTTCGATGATTGGGTTGTACTCAGGATACACATAGGAACAAAACAGAGAATACGAAATTACATAAGAGTCCTCAATGAATACAAGAATTACAAGCTATTAAAGCAACACAGAAAAGTCGAAGACATGCATACAAAAGAGAATTATTCAACCACTTCTACTATCGCGGTAACAACTTTGTTGATTCTTGTTGACTTAATTTGTTTGTTGGCCGGTTTCTTTAACTGCTTATAAATCTTGTATTCATTGAGAACTCTTACGTAATTTCGTATTCTCTACTTTGTTCCTATATGTGTATCCTGAGTACAACTCAATCATCAAACTATTCATATTATTATGTAACTCCTTTTTAACAACTGATTGTGACAACTCATCACCTTTGATACTACACAAGTTTCATTAAAACCCAATTTTCTTGACTGTTTTTGTATTAAGTAACTCCACCCAAAGTTCGTGATAAATCCTGTAACTTGAATATAACGCAACAGTCAAAAAATAAGCAAATTACAGATTTCGTTATCACACTGAATGAACAATCACTTGATTCAAGGGACCATCAGCAAACAAAATATCGTCAACACTGGATTACATACATTGTTTCATAATGAGACAAACATGATGATCTAATTCAATACAATTTTTTAAGAAATTATCAACAAAAATGAGTTCCTAACTGATAACAAATGATAGACGATTATTAAAACTAGTAAAAAGTAGCTACACCTCCGCTTATGTAATCACCTATTAAATTGTGCATATTAATCACAGTAATCAAATAAACCATTAAATAAATAAGGCCTGAATCAGTCATGCTGTTCTTTAGAGCTCTTTTCGTATATTTCATACATATTCTTACTCCCTGGGATTCCGCCTGGAATACATGACTTCAACTACACATCTCCATTTTATCCTGTTCTCTACAGTCATCTCCATCTGGATCCACAATTTCACATAATCTATCATCTCGTCTCCTCCATATCACTCAAACTCACTCCCAAATCATCGTTTCCCATTCCGGTTCCAACCAACAGTTTGAGTTGCTCGTAATGTCACTCAGTGGTCTTCTCAACGTGTGTCCAACCCACCTCCATCTTCTTTCGAATATTCATTAGTCATTACATTCATGGTTGATTAGTTGGCTGAAGGAGTCTCTTGTTGCCATTCCTTTCCAGCTGGCCGACCGACCAGCCATCTGATCTTCAGTTTGGAGCCAGAGAAGGCAGTTGTTGATAAAAGTCTGCAGTCTAGTGGGAGTGCTTTATGTTGTGCGTTCATTAAGTCTCTGAACCACGTAGAATAACTGATTTGGCATAAGTGTTTGAAATCTGAATCTTATTGTTTATGCTGAGTGGAGCAAATTTTCACAGGGATTTCAGAGTGAGGAAGGTTTATATATTACATAAAATGAGCCAATTTTCCTAAAAATTACTCTGCACTTTGAAAATAGGTTTACGTATTCACACATTCAGTTCGCTTCATAAAACGACGTGTAATATACAGTGACAATTAAGAAACATCATACTGTAGTGAGAGCTATCTGCTAGCCAAAGTAGGAAGACAGCAGTTTACGTCCCAAATCTTGGTCATGAGAAGAAACAAGAACAAAGCCTAACCATGAAGAACTCAACAACCAATCACAGCAGACTCAGCGTGGGCGGATACGATTCGCAAATATATCACCGGACTGTCTAAGAAACGGCAACAAAGAGATGACAAAATAACCTTCAGCAAGAAAACAACCAATCAGAAGACATTACTTCTCTGCTAACAATAACGAATAATAATGTACATAAAAATATATAAATATCTGTTGATTTTCCCAATAAACGATCTGTTCGCTGGCCGTTGTCTTCAGTCGTTACAATACGATTATTTCTCTTGATACACTTGAAAAAAGCAGAATATGTTTATGCTGCTTTGTTCGAATGAATACATATAATCATAGATAATGAATTCGGTACATACAAGAGTTTGTGCAACTAAGCTTTATGCTTAGTCACAGTTTTTTCTACTAATTACTTTTGTCTATACTATGAAATTCACTGACTATTTTTACCTGTTAAACAGCAGAATAACTCTGATTTTCTAAAATTTTGAAAGTACTAATAATTAGTGAATTTGCCTCTATTCGATTGTCTGAATGTTGTATCCTATACAGACGGAATGCCAAATGTTATTCATGTGATTCATATTAGGACTTTTAACAAAGATTAATATGTGGATTTTGATATGGCAAATTTATGAGTAATAGAGGGATTTTAGTGTACTAACTCGATTATACCAGCCAGTATCCCACATGAGGAATATAAAGTTATTTTAGATTAAACATTTCAAGTGAACACAGAGAAGATAGAGGTGATGAACATATCCTATGCAATGACAACAACAGTCACCATCAGTGGGAGAAATTAGAACGAAGTCATTTCTTACACTTACCTAGGCAGCGTCGGTTCAGCTACAGGCGATACGGATGAAGATATCAAAGGAAGGATAGGAAAAGCAAGACATATATTCATCATTGTGAAAATTTACTCCACTCAGCATACACAACAAGATTCAGATTTGAAAAACTTAGGTCAAATTAGGTATTCTGCATGGTTCAGAGACTTGATGAACGCACAACATAAAGCACTCCCACTAGACTGCAGACTTTTATCAACAGCTGCCTTCTCTGGCTCCAAACTGAAGATCAGATGGCTGGTCGGTCGGCCAGCTGGAAAGGAATGGCAACAAGAGACTCCGTCAGCCAAATAATCAACTATGAACGTAATGACTAATGAATATTCGAAAGAAGATGGAGGTGGATTGGACACACGTTGAGGAGAGCATTGAGTGACATTACGCGGAACTCAGACTGTTGATTGGAACTCGAATGGGAAACGATGATTTGGGAGTGAGTTTAAGAGTGATGTGGAGGAGATGAGATGAGAGCTTATATGAAACCATGGCTCCAGATGAAGATGACTATGGAGAACAGGATGAAATGGAGATGTGCAGTTGAACCCATAAGTTCCACTCGGAACCATAAGGAGTAGCAATAATAAAAGCAACTAATTAGCTTTCAGATTAATTATGGTACACTATTTATTGAGTTGCAGAATAACAACTGGACATAATGAAGATATATTGAAATGGATTTTGTTGTTGTTTCAGGTTACCTGAACCACTTTTGTATCAAAATAAGTGTATGTGAATAACACCGGCGCTGCTTTTAACTTGTAATATTTTGCAAAAGCTGTTAGGGTTTCAAAGTTTAAGTTTGAAATTCATCGAAACAGATAATTGCAAACTTATGATACACTAATAACGTGAAAAGACACTTCTGTTCAGAATCATATAAAAGCTTGACATACTTCAGAATATATTTGAAATGCACAGATCCAGTGTGTGAGGTATGATAATGTAATCTATGATACATCAGAATGCTTATAAAGGGTGAAGCGTACACCCCAGGGATATTCTATATACTGTTAAGAAACAGGATGTCTGTGTTTGGAACGTCTATATCAGTCCCATCAGTCAAACAATGCTTATATCATGTGAAGAAAACTACTTAAAATGTGTAGTCAAGTTGTCAATATCATAAATATTTATTGAATGACGTTGATGAGACATGATATATCACCACACACTGATTAATGTCGCAGAGTAGGTGAAGAATGCGGTAGATACAAGGATGACTGGATTTTGTTAAAGGGCCAGTTTTAAAATATTAACTGATCATATGTAGTACGTGCATTATTTTTAGTGAAATCTCGTGACTGTAAACAATGTAGGTCTTTAACAATATACTTTTATATGACTGTGCTAGTTTTGGCATGCAGGAATCTATACCACTGTTTAATGAACTTTTATTGAAAATAAAGTTATGAAGTACTGGAAAAGTGTCTATTAGTGTCACTTGATGATAGTGTCTCGAAAATGAGATGAATGAAATGTTACTTAACAACCAATTGCAATCTCATACAGTTGGTAATGTGCCATACCTATGGTGTAAGAAGGCTGGTGATAAGACCTGCCTGCTCAAGCCTTGGTAAGTGGTGAGAGGGACTTTGAACACGTGACCAACTACTTGTAGGAATTTATATGCTTAGACCGATAGGCCTGAAAACTAATAATGATATGCATAATTCATCACAGTTTATAATATGAATTTTAACCATGACACCTTGATTTTAATTAGAAATGTATGTTTAGCTGTTGCTCATTAAATTTTATGCGAGACTCTTTTGTAATTATTATTCCCTTAAGTTCCGAATGAAACATACGGCTTCAACAACACATCTCCACTTTGTTCTATTTTTTGCTGTCCTCTTCAGCTGGGTCAATGATTATCTGTAGACTCTTATCTCCACTTCACACGGTCTCCTCCATATCATCCTCGGACGCGTCACTCATCGTTTTCCAGTTGGATTCCACTCGACAGCCTGGCAAACGATGCGATCCAACGGTCTCCTCAACGTGTATCTGGTCCATCCGAGAGTTACTCGTTGCTAATTCTTCCTGGTCATCTAATCTTCAGCATGCAGCCAGTGAAGGCAGTTGTTGATAAAAGTCTGCGGTAGCCTGTTGGAAATGCTTTTCGTGACGCGCCGAGTTTCTGACCATATAACAGAACTGACTGAACATTGTTGTTGAAAATCTGAATGCTTTTTCTTTATGCTGAGTTCAGGAGATTTCCAAACTGATTTTACAGTGATGAAGGTTTGACTTGCCTTTCCGATTTCGGTCTTGGCATCCCCATTCGTGCATTCACTTGTAGTTGAAACAATACTGCCTAGATAAGTGAAAGAATTGACTCTTGTGTTGATGAAACCACTAATGACGAATATTTTGGAGAGGGAAGCGACGTCGTATAAGGACTAGATACACGCTTCATTTATCTGCAGTGGTGAGAATGAATATATATATATATATATATATATATATATATAATTTGGTAGTATTCCTTAAACCTTGTGACTTAATCACAAGGCTTTAGTAGTCCTTTTAGTAAATATTTCAGCGTAAGTTTTAATATGAAGTCAAATTAAAAGAGAGGAAAATTAGATAACGAAATTTCTTTCTAAGATGTCTTAATCAAGAGAACAAACAAAGGAAATCTGGAAATACAAGTTCACAGGTGATCAACACACACACACAGATCAAATACTCAGCTACAACAGCAATAATCCAATGGCTCACAAATAACTGTGAGCAAAAAAGTGAAAACATACTGTAGCACTCTAGTCCTAAAGAGAATGGAAGAGAAATATTTACCAAGTGTCTTCAAGAAAAATGGACACCAATAGAATTTCATAGGAAATTGTTTAAGCTAAAATCGAACTACCAGCAAGAAACCTTCTTCATAAACCACAAGAAAACACATTCTACCATAAATAAAGAATATTTCTGCAATAACACCTAGATTACTAAAACCATTTGAAGTAGAAATAGCACACAAGCCAACACAATCACTTCATTCAATGCTGTGCAGACCAAAAGACCCACCAAACAACATAAGAAGACAACGTCAACAAAATCTACAGAACAAACTGCACGAACTGTGATAAACACACGACACCATATTGGTCAAAGTTGGTGCCCTCTTCGACTCAGAATCCAAGATCATAAATTAGCTGTGAAAAAATATGACATGTATCCTTTCATTTCGATACATGCAGACAATTTCGGAAGTCAATTTGATTGGGAAAATGTGGAAACTTGAAGCAATGGAAGCAGCAAAAATGCCGGAAAATCCCTAGAAGCCTGCTACTAAGATAAATCAGCGATCAAATCAAATTTACAAACTAATAAAGAATTAGCTACAAGACATAAAAGGGTTACATTCAGAAGTCACTGAAAACGATCAATACTAATGTAAATTAATAACCATTAACGGCAAGAATCAGAAGTCCTGAAGGCAATCAAGATGCTAAAAGCTGGAAAAGCAGCAGGACCAGATGGAATCCCAGCAGAAGCATTGAAAATGGACACAGAGACAACAGCGGACTTGATGACGCCACTACTGGAGAAGATGTGGAAAGAAGGCAAAGTACCCGAGGATTGGAAGAAAGGATACTTATTCAAACTACCGAAGAAAGGAGACTTAAGTCAATGCAAGAACTGGCGCGGGATTATTCTCCTGTCCCTCCAAAGCAAAATACTAAGCCGCATCATCCTGGAGAGAATCAAACATGCCCTGGATGAAAAACTTCAACCGGAACAGGCTGGATTCAGGAGAAACAAGTCATGCATTGATCAGATCGCCACATTACGGATCATCATTGAACAAAGCTTGGAGTGGCAGTCACCTCTCTATCTCAACTTCATCGACTTTGAAAAGGCCTTTGACAGCGTCGATCGAGAGGTGATTTGGAAACTACTTCGCTACTACGGGGTGCCACCCACAATAATACATCTCATCCAACAAATGTACGACAATGCTGCATGCCAAGTAATCCACAATGGGGAACTTACGGAATCCTTCGAAGTGAGGACAGGAGTAAGACAAGCTGGCTGCCTACTATCGCCAACGATTTTCCTGATTGCAGTAGATTGGATAATGCGACAAACAGTGGGCAATGAGGAAACAGGCATAAAATGGACTCACATAAAAAGCCTGGAGGATCTGGACTTCGCCGATGATATATGTCTGATTTCCCACAAACTGAAAGATATCCTACCTTGGAAGCATCGTCTCAACTGCAGGCGGAACTGACGAGGATATCAAAGCAAGAATCGGAAAAGAAAGACAAGCTTTCACTACTCTCAAGTCTGTGTGGAGGCCAACAGCACCCAGAATGAAATGAAAATAAGATCCGGATTTTCAACTCCAGTGTGAAGTCAGTCACTGCTACTATACGGATCAGAGACTTGCACTGCGCGTCATAAAGAGTATCTCAAACAAACTACAGACCTTCATTAACAGTTGTCTTCGCTCAATGCTACTCAAGATCAGATGGCCAGAAAAGATCAGCAACAGAGATCTCTGGGAGCGAACCAAACAGGAACCGATTGTGAAACAAATAGGCAGGAAGAAATGGAGATGGATTGGCCATACTCTGAGGAAACCATCAAGTGACATCACTAGTCAAGCCCTTGAGTGGAACCCGAACGGGAAGCGGCGAGTTGGTAGTCAGTGCAAGGGTGACTTGGAGGAGGTCATGCGAAGAGGAGATGAAAACGTGTGGGCAGACTTAGAGTCAGGTGAAGACTCTAGCAGAGAACCGAACGCAATGGAGATGCACAGCTGTAGCCCTATGTTCCTCTAGGAACTGAAGGAAACAATAATAATAATAACGGCAAGAATTTTCAGGAGATACAATTATATAATTCTTGGAGAATTCAGATAATTTCGCTTGGTATTGAGGCTAGCGTTGTATATAGTTTTCTAGAGGGGGCAATGAAAGCTTCGGGATTAAATCAACCAGCCCAGAGAGCAAAAACACATCGAAACCATCCACCTGAGTTAGAAATCGTCTCTATTATACATATACATATATGCCTCTCACAAAAACAAAAATCTTCATTTACTCAATAGTATACATTATTCTCACAACTGAATAATAATAATGATAATAGTTACATAACACAGAAAGAAGATAAAGTGGTTTGCTGCTAGGCTTAATTAAGATAATTGAAAGATATGTAGGGTAATATCAGTTGGAACGCTGTAAAAAGTAATGATATTTGTAATCTGAAGTGGTAAGACAAAAAAGAAGAGGAAGATACACTTAAATATCGCAAAAAATGTGAGGCATAATAGGAGCAACTAATTAGATTCAATATTTAAGAGAAAATGAAAGTAAAAATGTGCTAACATGGAATTCAACAGTGAAAATAAGGATTACAAAATAAAGTATTGTAAGAAGAGAGGGAGAGAGGGGAAATATTGACGGAATATATACGTAAGGGGATATGTATTGGGCAAAAGTACTAGAAAAAGACTATATTAATAAATGATGATAATTCAAAACCCAACTATTATTTATTTATTATTATTATCATTATAATCACACCATCAATGTACGGTGCTTTTATATCAACTAAAAAGAGAAATCACCTTTCTAAGATGGCTGAAGCAAAGCTTTTAGAGATCAGCTGATGAACACTTTTTTCTTTAACATTACAGAAAAGAAAACTACATACATCTGAAGTACAACATACACAGAGTAATTAACATTGATAAGTAAAAAACAACAACAACAACAACAGCAACAACAACGTTAATTGCAACGAAACTGTGAGCATCATCACAGTGTCACAACATTTCGTATTGAAAAGAGGTAATAATATATAAGTGTGTGTGTGTGGATTTATATTTATAGTGTTGTAACTGAATGACAAGTGACACCATATATATCTATTTATATTTCAAGCAATAAACTGTCAATAGCGAAAAAATAACACGACTATAACTTATAGGAACAGTTAACAAATTACGCAGTTTCACAATAAAAGACTACAGAGCTTAGAAGCAAATAAAATCTACTATTACTACTATTATTATTATTACTCCAGCTACTACGCACACACACACACACACACACATAAACACACATCAGCATCTATATACACGCATAGTAACATAAGTAACAGGTGGCTAATCTACATAATATACACATGCAAACATAAATGCACACCATATATATTGTACAATAAAGCAAAAACAAATTTTGACAGAAAAATGAGTGAACGGACGATATATATCAAAAAAAGAAGAAACAAAAGATAGAGAAAGTATAGTTTACATACAATAAATGTTGTACATATATATTTATAAATCACAAAATTCATTAATACATGTAGCGTTTTCAGTGAAGCAATCTGATCACACACTTCCAGTCATGGTAACATTTAAACTCACAGTTACCTGAAACTGCTGTGTGAGTAAATCTTATTTCTTAGGTGAGTTTTAAAGGATACCCCAGAGGTTAAACTGGACCGACAGTTGCTGGCTTGACGTAGTGGTCGGGTTTACATATCGTGATGACCCAACTAGCTATGCTGGCTGAAACTAGTATTCCTGCATGTTATACCATGACACAAATGTCTTTTGGACAGCGATGAAAGTAAAAGCGGCTATCCCTTCAAAGTGTTAATCGTCAACTCGGTATTGGGGCTCTATGGGTGATGTCGTACTGCTCTGGAATAAGGATGTAACGGCAGTAAGGTATTTCCTTCAGATGACCATCGTGCAAGCTGTGCTACCTCTCCCCTCTGCAGTGAGAAGGTCACAAAAGGTCGACACCGAAAATTGTGCATCCTAACTTACCTTGGAGCGGTCAGTAGCCGGTGATAAGGTCTTAATATGGACGAAACACAAAATCCGATTCAAACAGGCAGTGTATGATAGGCCTCAGGAAGTTTTCTCCTGAGCTCTGTGGTCACGCAACACTAATGCTCTTTCTGCTTCAGGTATCCCAAGAAAAAAATTCAACTTTCATGGTGTGAGCAGCAGGGAAGTGACAAACACCCACACACTCTTAGTCAGTCACTCAACTAGCAGTTATACATAATCTAATCCTAGAGTTATATTGGTACATTTAATTTTTGAAGTCACTTATAAAATGAATACAATACGTCTGTTAATGAAACTTCTCAACTGGTATATAATCGTAGCTGATGATGATTCGCTCTAACGTAGATATGGGTTTATCAGAATGTCTCTCAAATTCACTAAGGTTTTTAACTCATTCATATAATTCCATTTTGTAGATTAGGCACGTGCGGAAGGATAAATTATGTATATATATATATATATATGGTAAGTTAAACTACTTTACATAATGCTCTATGTTAGAATACTTTTTTGAAGCATCACTTAAGAGATAGACTAATAGAAAAACATTATTACTATAGTATTCGTAAATTACAGCAAAATAGTAATAGAAGTGCTAGAAATTTAATAGACAGTTACCACGATGAACTGGCCTTGCGCTCTACTTACCGATTTAACTTACTGCTAGTATATACCTACAAATACCAATGAAACTTGTAGTCTCTGAGCTAGGCCAATCTTCATAGAGCCCGAATAAACTAAGAAAATATTGATTTGGTTAGCAAACAAGCTAATAAGCACAGGATACATGAATCCATGTGATAGTGTAAGAAGAAAGTTATTTGAAAATGAGAAAATCAGTGAACATTTATGAAAGACAAACCCTAAACCCAGTATCACTCCAACAATAGCATATTCTGACGACGAGGTTACTCAATTCAATGCGAAAAATCCCGAATTCTGATGCAGTTCAAGATAATATCTAATCACATCAATTTTCGACGGAGTGTTTAAACATGTCCTTCAGTTTTGGGCGAGTTCAGTTACTTTTCAAGAGTTGGCTTGTAGGGATTTGATTTTTCTTTCAAGTTGGCCCACGGATTGATATCAGTTAGAGGACCAGTAAAAACCAGAGTGTACTGGGGAGATGTTTCATCCTAGTTTGGGACTTATCGGTAGTACGCACCCACCAGGCTTCGAACCCAGGACCTTCCGGTTACAAGGCAAGCTCGTAGACCATTCAGCCACTGAGACCCAATTCAATGGCCCATGAATTCTAACTTCTACCAATTCGTGATTTCTAGCGTGACCACCAGCCAATCTGATCGGCGAGCATTTGTCCTCACTTTCGACAGGATGGACCCCACTGTTCACGACTTCTCGCTAGAATTCCAGGAAACTCCATCTACGAGCTTGCCTTGTAACTGGAAAGTCCTTGGTTCGGAACCCGGTGGGTAAGTACTACCGATCAGTCCCAAACTAAGACGAAACAGCTGTCCAGTACTCCCTGGTCTTCACTGATTCTCTAACCGATATCAATCCGTGGACAAACTTGAAAAACAAGTTCAGTTACTGTCGCAACAACATCAGAAGTAGTATGAAACCTTCCAAGTTAAGCTGATAGAAATACTCATTAATAAATTATCTTTGCAGTTAACTGGTCATCCCCACATACTGAGATCACTGATTCTTTTATCCAATCAGTCACAGAAGTACAGAACAATTTATCAATGGATGCACAGTTAGGTTTCAATTAAAACTATGCAAATCGATGTTAAAAATCAGATTGATAATCTGAATCCTAATAATGCATCAAATTCTAATGAAGATGCGCTTGTGAAAAAATCAGGAAATATGATCAGTTCAAGTTGGGAGAATTTCACTCCGGTTTTTTCTATCTCAGAGTAAAAGAAAGAATTTTTTCATACGAATGTCCTTATTTTATTTAACAAGAAAAGTTTTAATGAAGTCATCTTGTTTCATCAGTTACAGTGCGAAAAAAATACGTGAAATCCCCTCTTGCCGCAGTACCAGAATTCGTCTCATAAACGTTTCTTCAAAAGACAGTGTTCAAGTTGCAGCTGTAGCTGAAATCCTAATCAACAACGAAGTATGTGTGGAGAAGATCGAAATGAGTTCGAGGAATCCCTGCGATGACTGTATTATGCTCTAGTTACCGAACTATTAATTATTCCACACTATTTCGTGGAGAGAGGGGGGAGGTATCACAGACGAATCCTCAACCTAGTAATACACCTTCATAACAAAATAATAAAATGTGAATAAACTATATGAGTATTTCAATTGTGAGAGACTATATTTTTGAAGAGTGACCTGTATAAGATAAGTGTAAATTTTGTTTCAATTCTGTGTTACTACTTTTCAGTGCTATTTCTCACACTTAAGAAACAAACCCTGAGATGACTTGTTTCCACTTATGACATACATTCAGTGTTTAGTTTGCTTACACACTATATATATATATATATATATATTCATAAAAAGATACTAAACTCTTGCATGAAAATTCATGATGATTATATATGCGTACAAGCATAACAAACAGTCTTGAAAATTGAATTGAGTATAAAAATGTTGTAAGAGTGAGGCGAATGTCTTAACTAGACTGACCTTAAATGAACCCGAAATCAACCATAACAACTAGAAGAAGAAGAACAAGAAGAAGGAGAATAATAAAAAAATTCTGCAAAACTTAGACTAGACACATTGTGTGATATAAGGTTAGCACGGAGAAAGGCGAAGACAATCAATATTATTTTATACAGCACCACACAGCAGAAAGTAAAATGTTACTTTTTTTCTGTTGAACTAATAATTAGAGACACTTTGAAAAAGTATTGAAACATTCAGGTCATTTAGGCTAGCCACTGGACAACACATCTAAGATAGAATTTTACACTTCTAAATAATACGTATATGTGTATATAAGAAGCCTACAAGTATCTTTAAACTGTAAGGATCGATCTATTCTTTTGTAATATGGTGCCACATATAAGAATAAACAAACAAACAAACAGACCAAAAAGAAATACTTGAAATGCTAAATCTTGTTTTTTTTTTAATTTTAGACTACTACGTGATTTACATTTTTGCTTTTCGGATAATGATAAGACACTAGAGAACGAACTATGTGGTAGAATAACGTCGCACGAGTCATCGTCATTAACAGAGAACACACACTCACACACACACAGACGTACAGAATTTTACTCTACAATAGACTGAATAAGAAGAAGCATATGTTGGTTATGATAAAGCACAGTCTTCTTTGTTCAGCGAAGAATTTCTTCTCAACGACTTCATTTCAAGCTGTACTGTCGTATTTATATTACAGAAAAGGTTATTAAGTGGCACTAAATAATTGCTCAGTCAATATTCATATATGTGATAAGAATGACGATAATTAAAATGTTATAAGGGGTAGAGTTGAAGTGGATAAATTACAAAATTATTAAAGATTGTTTTATAAGTGAATTGAAATCAAAATGTTAAAATGTCAACTGAATATCTTAAGCACTATTATTGAGATGCACACTGAATGTGCAATTTAGATTTAATGATTTCATCTACAATCAAAGGGATGGAGTCACAATGGGGTCTCCTTTAGGACCGCTGTTAGCGGATGTCTTCAGGGCTAGCTTAGAGAATGGCCCACTAAAGGAAACCATCGATAGTTTGTTTATGTATAAAAGATATATAGATGACACCTTCATTGTATGTGACGAAAACTCTTCAACTACCGAACTTCTTGGAATATTTAATGGTTCTCACCCATCTTTGCTTTTCACGGTCGATGAAGAGTCGAATTCCTCATTTCACTTCCTTGATGTTAAGCTAGATAGAAGAGAGAATGGCACGCTGTTAAGGTCGATTTACCGAAAGCCAACATTCACTGGGCAGTAAACTAACTTCAACAGTTTGGTACAGTTAGGGAGAAAGAGAAATCTTATTCATTCCTTATGCTCCAGAATTTGTAAAATCTGCTCTGCAGAAACAATCGATAGTGAACTAGATAAGCTTCGATCAAATCTCCTTAATAATGGTTATCCTACAAGGTTTATCGAACGTAATATCAAGAAAGAACACGCCCCCAGACAAATTAAAGTGCCAAAGAAGAAACTGTTTATGAGTCCGGCATTCAAAGGTGACAACATTTCGGAATTGATTAAAAATCGTTTATCTAAATGTATTAAACGTACTTTTCCTGCAGCTGACTTACAACTAGTTTTTACCAGCCGAAATATGATTAGACAATGCGTCAAGGATAGATTACCGCTTTTGTCCACTTCCAAGTGTATTTACTCTTTTACCTGCTCTTAAGGAGTTGTTTATATTGGACGTTGTAAGCGTAATCTCCGAATACGTGTAGCTGAACACTATCCAGTCTGGTTAATGAAAGGCGAACGTAGAACTGCTAAGTCGTCTATCTGTGATCACCTGTTACAGTCAGGTCATTTAGCCCCACGTGATTCATCTTTGAAAGTTATCTACATGGCAAAATCGAATCGATCCAAAAGTTTACGTTTTCTTCACTTATGCATAGCCGAAGCTTTAGCTATACATGAACAGAAACTTAAATTATGTGTTCAAAAACGTTTTGTCAAGCCCCTTTCTTTACCTTGGTCATAGTAATGTTCTTTCTAGTTTTTACTTTATTCTATTTTACCACTTAAATTCTTTCCACTTCACTTCACATCTTCATTCTTATCGTATTCGTACTCCTAATTTTTTAAAATTTTTAGACAACACTTGACATTTTTAAAATATTTTTGATTTCAATTCACTTATAAAACAATCTTTAATAATTTTGTAATTTATCCACTTCAACTCTACCCCTTATAACATTTTAATTATCGTCATTCTTATCACATATATATATTGACTGAGCAATATTAGTGCCACTTAATAACCTTTTCTGTAATATAAATACGACAGTACAGCTTGAAAATGAAGTCGTTGAGAAGAAATTTCTTCGCTGAAAAAAAACTGTGTTTTACTTATGAATAAATGGTATTTTCGTGACACTCTTCTTTCGCTGAAAATACTGCTATTTTCTTGTGCTATAAATTACATGTGTGATCACAAAACCGTGAAATGTATACCTTGTCCTGATAGAATGTTTAAGAATCAAGCTCTTTTAGTAAACGTGAAGAACAATCAGGAAACGTTCAGTGATAATAAATAAGACACAAGAGCAAGAGAGAATTTTCTTCCCAAAGGTAACGATGATACCTAGGAAGCGTCTGCAAAAGTACAAGTGTAGAAGCTAGACAAGAATAATCACTAGTTAGTTGTATGGCATAAAGGATACTCTAGTTCTACATTGATTTTGAATGGAAATCGAAAATTTATCATTACACTGAGGGGATGAAACACATATCATATATAAAGATACATATCTTGGAAGTGAGCAAGTTACCCTAGATTCACATGTGACACACGTTTAGCAAAAAACAATAAATTAAATTTTAAATTTTATTATAGCTTGACTCCACACAATATATTTTTTATACAAGCATGGAATTTTTAGCATGTGATATCGGTAGCCCAAATTTAGCAGGCCAACCATTGATATCAGGTGTGCATTGGTCGGGGATCGAACCCCAGACCATGTGCATGGTCGGCGAGCGTCCTAACCGCTGTGCCACCGACGCAATCAAATCAACCTGTGAGGAATTACTAGGTCTGTTGGTGCCATAAAAGCTCCTCATCGCAATATGATTCTTTGAATACAACAAAACAAATTGTATTGTAGATTTTCTGTGGTTAAACACATATTTCTAAGTATACATACTAATATATATATACTCAAAGGCTTATTAAAACAGAACGCATCACATGTAAACAAGTTGTAAGAGAATGAACAGAATGATGACACTGAGATGCATAAACATTATATAAAGAACTAAATGATGGATAAATATATATTCACTTACCTTCAGTTTCCAATTTACTTTGATAAGTTTTAACTATACGGTGCTTATTTCTATCAGTATTAGAAGGTGAAATGGATGAAACAATGACATTACGTTCCTGACAGTTATACCTGCAGTGTGAAGAAAAGCCAGGGAAATTAGGTTTTTTTTTTAAAGAAAATACACACCTTTAACGCTGAAAAGTTTTGAAATAAAACGTATTCAGATACAGTTGATTTTTTTTAAAAAAGGAATGAAAATAAGCCACAGGCATTACAAGCCATACAGGTTTATTTTAAATATACAATGTATATATATACACTTTTATACATATAGAAAAATACACCCTGGAGATGTCATTGTTCAAGCTAAAACTATATGGATCTGCCTCCACTGTTGAACAACACATAATAAAACGTTAAACCTGTTTCAATATACTCATGGATGTTCAAACTACGCTCACAGTGCTATAGTGATTACTTTGATAAGGCTGCAAGCATAAAGCCATGAAAGTTTATAGAAGAAATATGCATTGGGTAAATACAAAGCCTAAACTAAAAACAGTGAACACTTTAGATATAAGAGCTGTAAGAAAAAAAAAGAGGCAAAATACTACTGAGGCAAAGTGAAGTTCACATTGAGTGCTATTGTGCGAAAGAAATGATAAATTTTATAAGAAAATGATGGTAGTACTAAGCGCTTTCTAAGTGATTTTACTAATTTTCTTGTGAACCAAAATACACCAACGCTCAAGGTGCTAGTAAGAAATGAGAGACATTTAAGCATGTAAATGAGTTTACTTAAATTGCCTAGATAGAGCAGGATAAATGCAGGTAATCTCATGTCAAATGAAAAGGTTCGCATGAATATCCAAGACTCATTTGGAATACTCTTACTTCAACAACTTGTAACACAAGTGTGAAAAATGATACATCAAAGACCAACTAAATTGTGGAGCTAAAGGCCATGCTCCACTGCGCGGATAAGAAACAACATGATGACCAAATAAAGTGTCACACATGCTTTTGAACAATACCGTCTTTGAAATATTTGGATTATAGATGAACTGGTGCTAAAGTGAGGTACAGTATGTAGACAATCAACGTTTACCAATTAACTTGTAACAGTGGTGAGAATAAAACCTGTCACGAGGCGCTTATGTGCTTTAGTATACAGAACGTCAAAGTCAATATTCTAGCTGTGTTGAAAGGTTG
This sequence comes from Trichobilharzia szidati, assembly GCA_944472155.2. Classification (NCBI taxonomy): domain Eukaryota; kingdom Metazoa; phylum Platyhelminthes; class Trematoda; order Strigeidida; family Schistosomatidae; genus Trichobilharzia; species Trichobilharzia szidati. The sequence continues at coordinate 57,463,542 of OX235274.1, forward strand.
ATATAACACCTTTAGAACAGTCAAACGTAACGTCCGATATGATAACAGCATTCCTCTAAGCACGTAACAGGAAATCACTCAAAATCAACAACTTAAGGAAATACAAACTGTATTTGACCGCTTCCGTTCTACTTATTTAATTCTATCGAGATGAAAGAGCTGCAAGTTCGTTTTGCAATAACTTATATCCTCACTTTTGTGACAGTTGGCAGTTTAAGAGGAAAAGAAGAGAAGAATCGAGATACAAGTCGATGACAATCCCCTTACAAAAGTTGCATAAGTTTATAGTGTTAGTATTGATAACAGTACAGACGAGAAAAGACAGAAATACATAGAGAAGAAATGGAGAAATATAAAGGGAAACAGAACAACTGAGTTTATTGCACTGAGAAAACCTGAAAACTTGGTAATAATAATAACAAAGTAACTAAATATGCACCATTGAGATGTACCACTAACAGATCAAGGGCTCCAGTCACCAACACGAAAATTGCAAACGCTACTCATTAGCCGTTAGTATCACAAAAAGTAAGTGCAGAAGAAGGGTATCATACGGTGTAACGCAACAGCGGTATCTAGGTCAAACGCAAAGACTTTGACAACAACCGAATGAACGAAAAGCATGTTTATACGAAGAATATACTATTTTTGTATTAAATTACATAAATAGCAGCTGCACCACGACAATTAATGATATCAATTCTGGACGACAACTGAGGAATTGCATATCCCTTCACACCCCATCCATAGACAAACAAATCCTAAAGCGATATAACGACTTTCTGTTTCAAGGTAACGCATTATAAACTGACAACGTTTTTCGCTATACTAACCAGACTTCTTATTATTTGTATGAATGTTACGTAGTTTTTCGTTCGAGTAAAATTACATAATAGTATCCAGAGAATGTTTAGCTACAACATAGAAGCAGAAGGTTCAGACTTACTCCTAATACCCAGGACAGGGCGACAACCGACCTATAAACTTGTACTCACTTCCTGAATCAGTACCCTACAATGATTTAGTTAAACTTAATTCTATCCAAACGAAATGCTAATCTAGCTGGCGTCCACGGGCATAACGCAGGTATTTACCACCTCGGTCAGTGCATGCTGACAATTTCATCAAATGAAATGTTTTCATGACTTCCGCCTACGGCTAACTACAGTTTCATTTTCTCTAAGACTTCCCCACACGTTATACAAGGAGATATGTGATTGAAGTTGATAACAGTCTCATATCCTTCAGCCTAGACACTCATGTCTCCAAGTCATTCAGTGGCCAAAAGAGACAATCCGACATCTTGCAAATAAGACATATGAACCTAGCTAACTACACATTTGATCAACTCATTTTTCATACTTCCATTAATAGTTAATAAAGAACTATTCTGCAGTATATAACATTAAACAGATATATAATAAACAGATACAGAAACAAGGCATGTATAAGAAACACATTCTCGGAAGCAGTCCCTCCCCAACAGGATGACATGCACCATAAAGCATAAACTAATGAGACACTTTGTAGGTAAGAGATGATAAGAGTTACTTCATCAGTGCATTTGTAACAAGACTGAAGAGAAACGGTGAAACACCGAAATGCTCGTGTAACCGTAATGCTCAATTAGATTTTTTTAACGATCAAGTTTTAATGTTACGTAGCAAACTGAAATAATATACCGTATAAGTTAAATGTGTTAGAAAAGTGATAACTTACACAGAAACACTAAATAAAGTGAAATTTAGTAAAAATACAAATTTTATTTATTTTTGTAAGTATAATAGGAGGTTGAAGTAAATAAAATTTACAAATACTTCAGGCAAATTTAATAATACAAAATTGTTATATAACACTGATCTTGTCTAATCTTCAAACTAGCTAACATCAATCTGGATAAATTTCAACGATAGGGCTGAGGCAAATGTTTATTAGAATGTGATTGGACAACCTAGAAGCCTGAACTTATACAACCAGTTAAATTAGTTGTTTATGGGCTTAACTTTCCGAGGTGAATAATACTTGTATATAATGTGTTTTCGCACCATAAAATATTGATTTTTCTCACCTGCTGGGACCAACCTGTGCTTTGTCTTTATTTGCTTGAGTATTGGGGATCAGGAGAGATTGGAAATAGTTATTGGCATTGGTATTGTTCGATCTTCAAACAAGTTACTTATTACCCTCCAGTATTGAACCCTAGTCATAGTATTATCATTTGTGGCGGTCATATTGATTTTAACAAGGTTACTGAAACATTCATATCTAAAATTGTAAGGCTTTTGTCCTAACTTACTTAGAAGGTGCTTGGTGCAAACATAAGCAATAGATGAAAGATACCATCGACTAATCGGCTACTGAAATTGGGGTCACAGCATCGAAACTATTGCGCCCACGTATGAAGTTTTGGCAAGAAGCGATAAACCAACTGACAGAGTTGTAAGGTATGACCATAACTTGGTTAAAATACCTACTACTAATTACATAAACACACTTATGCCACTTACAAAGCAATGATTATTGATTCGCGTTTACTTTTGTGCAATCATCTACTATACATAATGAAAATACCAATTAAACATCAAGATTCTGTTGATGAACACAAACAGAAACAAGCAAGCAACGTTAGTGTGACTGGACATTGTTTGGATGCACAGTTACCACTTGAAGCTGTGAACTTGTCTGACAGTGAATAAAGGTCTCACGATTACTCCTTTCAAACAACGTGGCCGAACTATATGGGTTGTAAATGAGGTTTTAAGAGAAAGCATGTGTCCAACATCTTTCCAATGTTAAAAGATAGAACTACATATAGTTTGACTCTAACCTGTCAGCAACCAAGCTGGTTAGTGTTTGTAAAGACATTTTACAAGTTATTCCACACTACAGCAAAGAGTTAACTTCAAAGGAGTAAGAAACAATGTACTTCTACAATGATAGCGTCTAATACATAGAAATGTTCAGTGATGGCGCGAAAAACTCAATGCAGTGACCTGCAGTACAAAATAGTCCATTAAAGGACTTCGATGGGTTGATGAGTAAAGTTTGAGGCCATATCCCATTTGAATCTGAAGTCTATCAAAGCTGTTCTGTATTATTTTTCTTCAAATTCTGGTTTATCAACTTAAACGTGTTACGTATGCCTAGTCATCGCCTTCCTCGACGGGCAATGTTGGCTGATATTGGGTCAGGCTGGAAAAGAGCTAGCGGCGGTCAAACCAAAACATGGCACCAGTCAATGAAATCTACAACAGTTAGTCTAAGCCACGTAGGAAGGTGTAGACTTCCTGGTTGGGGTCCTCGGGACGGTAAAAACCAATGGTTGGAAACAATCGGTGACATGGCTCAAAATCTTTCTCAATGGCGCAGATGCATCCACTCCTTGTGACTTATGGTTTTCAATGAAACTGTTTCGTTCTCCATTATTACTATTCCTTTGTCTCACACCTCTGTTTACTGTCTATATTATGCACTTCTCCTACTTTCTTCTCTTTCTTTGTGTGCTACATGGAGTGTGGCGACTTGAACTGCCGCACATCGGTGCAAAGTTCTATGTCGAAAACAGACAGACAGAAACGTGTATATGTCTTAGAACAGCATTTATTGCAGAAATTCCAACTCTTCAACAGTGGTACTCTCAGCACATATCTCTCTAGAAGCATCAGTTAGTTCCAAAAAAACTACAGTTCACCTACCAGTAAATACGGTTTGTTACGTCTACACATGTTTCAAGTTGCATTTATTTATTCCTTATAGTGACACTTTTGCGACTTTTTCGGAATAAACTAAGTGATTTTGGTCAATTCCAACCAATCAATAGTGAGTTCTCGTGACTTCAGTGAAAAAAGAGTGTTGTATCACATTTCAAAATATCTCCATGAGTAAGTGACGAGCAATTTATTCAACGAATGGGGGGGATTCAATGTAAACGTTGTGATAAACAGACAACAGTTATAGGACCACTGAAAATCAAGAAGCTCTGGACAATTGTCTCTGCCTAGTTTGAGGATCTTCGACAAAGAATACCCTAGACGCCACCTAGAATCGAATACAAGGCCTCTAAGTTATGAGCCAATCGCGTTTACAATGTCGTCAATGCTTTGCAATTTAGTGACCCATGAGTTATGTATAGGCAACCCTCAAGTACAATTACGCTATACATATCTGGACCATAGACGTTATGAAGGTGTCTGGGAACAATCTGAATATCGACTCGGATTGATACACCATAAAAATTACTTAAATTTTTTAGGAAACCAAAACAAGTTTATTTTCATCCTATTTCTGTAATTCACAGTCTCTTTGAGAGGATTACTCAGATTGTATTACAGATCAAAATATGTAATCATATGAACTTGTATGTAGGTAGTTTTGTTGCTGAATTTTGTACATATCGATCGAATAATGATGACTAGTTATCATTCATTTTCATTACTCTACTGTCAATTTATCATTATTAAATAGACAAAATCTGCGTATAATGTAAGTGTTAGTTATTATCTCGGAAACAATAATTCATGAGTGATGATCACAATGACTATTCTATTGTTCAAAGGTTAAAAAGGCTAACTAGCTAATCACAAATTATCGGTTCTGATTAGTCACAATGTCTACACATTGTGAGTGTGTCTATAGAGTCTATTCCTTCTCTCCCATCGATTACATTCGATGTAGTTTTAATTTTCTAAGCTAAAACAAACTAGGATTACTCTGAATAGTTTTATAACCACCATCTATTGTCTTTTAAGCTAATAAAGTATCTTCAAGTATTGGTTTTGTAGGGGTTTAGTTTGATTGGTTGGAGGATTTCATCATGAGCTGACATCAGTTAGAGAGCCATTGGGAAATCTGGGAGTACTGGACAGCTGTTTCGTCCTAGTTTGGGACTATTTATCAGTAATCACCCACTGGGGTTCGAACTCGAGATCTTCCAGTTAAAAGGCGAGCTCGTAGACCATTAAGCTACTGGGATCCGACCTAATGGTCCATGAATTCTAACTTCTGCCAGTAAGATCGGGTCCCAGTAGCTTAATGGTCTACGAGCTCTCCTTGTAACTGGAAGGTCCCGAGTTCGAACCCCAGTGGGTGAGTACTGCTGAAGAGTCCCAAACTAGGACGGAGGAAACAGCTGTCCAGTACTCCCAGATTTCCCAATGGCTCTCTAAGTGATGTCAGCTCATGATGAAATCCTCCAACTAATCTAATAAAACATCACTATACTTTTTATGATAAACTGTGTTGGTAACCAAGAGTTACTAATTTGCAGTAACAATGTATAATATGATATAGAAGTTTAAGTGATCCAATATGCGTACTGCCCATCATTGACCTTAGTACTCTCAAGTGTATGATATATGCATGTGAGTAGTTAGTTATACTATAACGAGTATAATAGAAAACAGTAGAATGTGTAGAAAGAACCAGGTTAGTCATGTGAACCAATAAGAAAGAAAGAAAGAAATAATTACAACGATATGAAAGTGTATTATAAATTCAACTTATTGGTTAAAATAAACAGTTATGCATTATTCTGTTGTTGTTGTTTTTATTTTGAAGAACCACTTCATCACAATTGATGATATGAAGTTTTGAGTTTACTTCCAAAGTAAATTTAGTTAAGAGAAGAAATTACACTATATTAAGTGCATGTATTAAGAAGTCTACCAAATTTTAATAAGCATACAAGATGTATTTAAACAGGGAAAAAGGATTATGATAAATGAACACTGAAATCATGACTAGTTGTCTAAGCATGTATCTTTTTTTTTAATAAAAAAAATACTACTTGAAAACATTACACTAACTGTCTAAATTCTAGATTGTGAGAGATTGGAAGGACAATACGTAGGTAATACCTACACTTAAGCTGATTTACTTCAGCGCCTGCCATCTTTAATTGAGGGGTACTTGCCCTTAATCCTTCACCAATCACTTTAATCTAAGATTGGTAGCCTGCTGAAATTATTGAGCTACTTGAACTTCCATCTAGCATAATGCATCAAATTTTCTTTATATCTTGTTTTAATCATTTAATTATGTCGTGGGGTCGAAAAAAGTGTACTCACGCGCACTTGTAATTGGCTTTTAGCATACTGCTGGGCCTTTCTCAAAGAAAATGAAGTATAATGTCAGAGGGGATTTGGTTTGTGCTTAAGGCGGAACGGTGCCGTGTCACATGATATACTACTGACTGTTATTTTGCTTAAATTTTCTGGACTAAGAGTAAATAATTATCCAATAAAATACGTTGAGAACTGTGTACAGTGTGTAGACATTTTGTCTAGAATAAAGCTGTAATTATTATTGGTGACTTGCTACAGGACGGAGTTTCCTGGAGTTCTAGTGAGAAGTCGTGACCAGTGAGGTCCAACCAGTCAAGTGTGAGGATGGATTTCCCACCGATGACACTGGTTGGTGGTCGCGCTAAATCACGAATTGGTAGAAGTTAGAATTCATGGGCTGGCCATTGAATTGGGTCCCAGTGGCTGAGTGATATACGAGATTGCCTTCTAACTGGAAGGGCCTGGGTCCGAACCCTGGCGGTGGGTGCGTACTGCCGATGATTCCCAAACTAGGATGAAACGGCTGTCCAGTACTCCAGTGCTGGTTTTCAATGGTTCTCTAACTGATATCAATCCGTGGTCAAACTCGTAAAAATTATTATTAAAACCTAAGCAGTCGGTCAGTGAAATAAGTTTTCGAACGTAAAAATATTGGCTTAAAGTTTGTTGAATAAACTCGCAACTGCGATCTTTCAGTTTGTTTCATACACTTTGTGCTATCTCATTTTCATCCGAAAGACACGCTAACACGCCAAAGTAAACCGAAAATCTATCGAATACTAGAATTATTGACAATGTAAACTGAAAATTCATAAAATATATATATATATAAAAGCAACCTATTGATACAAAAGAGGAACGTAACGTACTTTTTTTGTTCTGAATCACTTGACACAGATGAATTGTCAGATTCATCGTCCGAAATCTATTAAGATGTGACAACAACGAAATGAAGTTGATTTTATTTCAATTTAAAGGGTAGTTACTATTGCATATTACGTACATTTTATTTAATGTATATCTTTACATAACATTTATCAGATACTGTAGTAGATTTTCTAGGGGTATACAGCATTAGCAGTAAATACAGCTATGATGGACTATTCAACAAAAAATGTGTTGATGAAAACAGCACTTTTATAAGACATAGTGATTGTTTTTAGAAAATGGATTCACTTCCGCATTGTCTGTAAACACATGTGTCTCAGAAAGCTAATTAGCGCGATTTATGCCACTGCATAAATGTAAAGCTAGACGATACAGAAGTAATGTTGCTTTCTAAGTGGAACATGGTGCTTCAGTAGTGAGCTTTGAAGTTTTAGTAGTAGTGGTCTTTATTTTTTACAGGGCGGGATTGACAGCCTCAAGCCAAACCTACCCTTGTTACCGGGTTTGCCACCGGGTAAGCGACGTTTAGGAGTGTGTTGGCGTAGATCGAAGCCCTGATCAAAACAGACGTGATTGTTCAGTATTCTACCACAGAATAACCAATGCACGGAAGTGATGTTAGTGCTCCAAAAGCTTAGAGGTCATGAAAGTCATGGCATCTGAAGGTAAACGGCTGCTGACGACAATAAGGATACGGCCTAGTTTTGAGTAACTACATTTATGGTAGCAAAATAACACATACTGAAGATGTCAGATTGAAGTTTCTCAACCCAATCATACTGTTAATTTGAACAAAAAAATAACAACACATGGAGCATGATAAAACGGATGCATTCGACTTTGCCGGGGTCTTATCAACCGCATACAACATAAATAATAAAATTATAAGTTTCCAGACCGTAGATGTTACGAACTTCCTGGAATAATTTGAGCGCCGAGTCAGATTGATTCATTATAAATTATTTAGATTAATCCCAGCGTGTTTAAGAAAACATCAAAACAAGATGTTTTTGAACGTTTCGCTGTGTAAGCCACAGCTTCTTCAGCAGAATTTTTAAAAGTTAATAGCTTTATTACAATTTTTGATATATTTTATTTCATTGGGGTTAAAATGTAAAGCAGTAATTAGGAATGATCCTCGTGTAAAAATGAGTTCAAATATGAAGTTCCAGTACAGTTTCTCGATCCCCGATTGCTTCCTACGTTTTGTTCCAATCGAGAAACTTCGATCACATTACATTTATATATGTATATAAGTACAGCAGTATTTTTATATTTTACTAACTTAAAATTTCGTTTCATCGTTTAAACCATGATCATTTTTAATTATTACTAGAAATTTTGATCTTCGATGGACTAAATTATGTCAGAATTGTAATACAACTATTAACTTTCATTATTCAGATTGTATGCAGTTGAACAGATACCGGTAGAATAAAATAGATCGATTTTATCCTCCTCCTCAATGTGTTGCTGTGACTGCTTTGTTCAAATTTGTTTTAAGGAGAATTTGTGAATGAAAAATAGTGTGAATAATATCAAGATTAAATCAGTGTTACAACAAAGGAAATAGATACTAACATATAAGCAAATAAACTTATTAAATGCCAACACAAGATATTTGGTACACATAGATTTTAACTATCAATCAGCAGGCGGCCTGATATATATATATATATATATATGTTCACGAGCGCGTGAACACTATCCACAGAACATCTGGTCAATTCAGGACATTCAGCGCCTTTCGAAAAATCCTTCAAAGTAATATACAAAATTCAATCAAACCTATCAAAGGGAGTGAAATTAAGATATCTGGGCATAGCCGAGGCACTAGCTATCCAAAAGAAATACATCCAACCCATGTCCCTGCCATGGCCATCATAAACAGGTAATTCTTTCAGTAATGACCATCCCATCGCCTTTCTTATCTAAACTTCCTGTTTATTCATGTTATTTTTAAGTTTTTTTTTAATCCCTGTTTACACTGCCATATTTTCATATCCACACTTCCTGTTTTTTTTGTCATTTTACTATTTCTACATATCCAATCCCTGATTGCAGAAACAATTATTCGTCACATTAGTTTTTTATCCAAACATCCTGTCTATTTTTGTTATTTGTACATTTCTAACCCCCAATTGCACAATATGTCAATCTTCTCAATAATTATGATGCTACTTTGTTTGAGTTTTATCCGTCCCCCTGTTTATTATGGCATTTTAATTCCTAATTTTAATTTTATTAATTTGACCCTTTAACGGAAATTATTCTGGAACTTTCCCATCCATTTGATATAAATACACGAATGTACAGCCTAGATGATGACTTCGTCGAAAAGAAAATTTTCTTCGCTGCAACTGTCTTCTTAATAATTCCGTGTGTGATGATGCAAATTGTTCAAATTACATGTGGCCATACATACATGGATAGGACTCATTGATCTTTGCAATTAAGGACTTCAGAGTATGTTCCGAAATGGCTTCAGAAGCAAATGGAATCCCCAGAACCCACTAATGGTGAGAACAGACGACCTAGCTCCTCTATTGAGAAACATATTATAGAGACAGGACATAAAATTGATGTTCACACACATCTTTTAAACCTATCTATAAAAAACGTGTTTGGAGTGCATCCTAAAGTTTGTGGAAGCCCTAGCAATTAAGAAGTTCAAACCACCTTTATGCATTCAAAAACAATTCGTCATAGCACTAAACCTTCTTTGGTAAACTTTGTTCTGATACCAGTTAGGACAGATGTACTATTACCTCTGTTATTTGGGTTTAGTGATCTCCATTGTTATTTTGACCTTCCATATGTCCTTCCAAATTGGCCTATGTCTATTTTATCATCCGTCAACGCATTGTTATCTACACATATGTTCTTATGACAAGTCTGTGTATGATCAGATTGTTCGAAATGTGTTGTGCAAACACATTACACTATTCAGACAAATTATGTCTTCTTCTGGCTTTGTAGAAACAAAATCAAAAAAACAGAAAATTTTAGCGAAGGCTACCTGTGCCAAGTGTATTTTATATTTATAAAAAAAAAGAATTTTATGTTATTGATAAAATTAACTTACATGAACAGAGCCTTCCGAAGGTATCTTGCGAAGAGAATGAGTGATTGTGACAGGTCTATGAAAAACTGGAGTATCTAATAGATGCGATGTTTTGGGAGGAAAAACTGACGTTGGAGAGACTACTACCTCAAAACCTTCACTGTCAGAGTCATCAACATTACTTGGTGAATGTGCAGTCTTGTGAGGTGATGAAGTAGCCGGATAATCATCAACTGTATCAGGTTCACCAAAAGTAGGATCATCTGAAATTTCATATATAATCACAAAATAGTTAATAAGCTATCAGGAATACATGGTATTTTCTTTTGAATGCAGTTTCCCTAAAAGTGGATTCGACTGTTAAAACTGTGAAATAAAAAAAACACATGAAAAGCTGAGTTTTGTTATTCTTGAATAAATACATAACTTTCTTATGTTGCCGAAATGAACCGCAAAAATTACAAACACCTAAATTTGTACAATGGAAATAGGAATCGAATTTCAATCTAGATTTATACTGTTTGTAGCCTTAGAAAAGAATTTTTAGAATAAACTATTTTTTGAGAATACAAATAATATCATCTGATTTCAGGAAGAAGGAATGCATGCACAGAAATATATTATATATGTATTGGTCTCATTTTTTGACATATGTAACAAGTGATACTGTATGTATATTTCTGAATACATACGGGAATAATTGCCAAGATTCGTAAAAGTATCACATGATCTACTTTATCTGCGAGGGAAAAAATTCAAGGTGTACGCATACTTTTATGCTCACAGTCACTTAGATGAAAGGCACTCCGTGTTTTACCGTCTTCATTTATTATTCATGTGGTAAGTATTCAGTAACTTTGTTCTGATAAGCTGAGAATAGAGTCATATAATCCTCAGAGTAGATTTCTTAATGATTAAATCATGTTGAAATGAAAAAAGAGTTTTACAACAATAAGAAGCAGTGATACAATATTCACCGATAGGTACTGTTGCTTAGACTTTTGGATACAAGTAATGTTACATAAAGCTAAAATGTTCTGATTAGTCAGTCTGTTATCTTAAGGCTTCAAAAGAAATTGTAATCACTTCACATGTAAGCGATACATTTTCAAACATCTCGATCGCTTACAAAGTTGTATGAACACAGGGTTAATAATAGCTATTATGATAAAAAAATGTAACCTAACACCTTGAAACCTGAGTTTTATGTGATATGGCGATTGATATTTGACCATCTAGCTAAAATATGTTTCAGTCGAGTTGTTGACTACAGCGAAGAAGTTCTGCAGGATAAAATATTTTAAAAAACTTTTCTCCTAACAAACACTTAGATTATGTGTGCTAAATGTTTATGATTAACCAATAAGTCACGTAAGTCGCATCGGTCATGATAAAGTGACAAATGATAAAACCTTAGCATAAACAAAATCAGTTAGTTTTGCTTTAGAAAACATAGATCATCCATAGAGCTGATGAAACATGAGATGAGACGTAGCAATGTATCTGTTCGTAGAGATAAAAGGAACGCCAATGGGATCGTCCATATCAGTAATAATAGCTGAAGCTGTCATGCAAAGATTAGAATTAATAGCACTACCTATAATGAAACCAAAAATCTGGGTACTTTACGTTGATGATACATTTGTAATAATTAAAAGAAATGATTTGGAATATACCTACAAATTAATTAGCAACATATTTGAAGACATTAAATTCACAAGAGAAGAAGAATTAGACAACAAAAATCCATTCTTAGATGTGTCTTAATCAAGAGAACTAACACAGGAAATGTAGAAACACACACAGACCAAATACTTAACTATAATAGCAATAAGCCACTTAATCACAAAAGAAACTCTGTGCAGACATTGTTTAAAAGAGTTCAAATACACTGTAGCACTACTCCTGTGTTGAAGATAATGGAGGAAAAATACCTACTAACCGTCTTCAAAAAGAATGGATATCCTCACAATTTCATCAAAAAGTGTTTAAACTCGAGTCATAACACCAACAACAAGCCAACATCAAACACCACAAGAAAATTCATCCTACTACGCATAAAAAATATCTCTGAAATAACAGCTAAAATATTAAGACCGTTTGAAACAGATATATATCACACAAGCCAGCCAGCCCAATCACTTCACTAGATATTGTGCAAACCAAAAGATCCAACAGAAAAAGATGAAATTAATACCATTTATAAAATAAACTGTATGAACTGCAATAAACATTACATCGGTCAAAGTGGGCGTCCCCTTCGAATCCGAATCGAAGAACACAAATTGACTGTAAAAAGACATGATATAATTTTTTCGTATCAATGCATATGGATAATTATGGGCACCAATTTGATTGGGATAATGTAGAAATTTTAAGTGAAGGAAACACCAGAAATGCCAAGGAATTTCTAGAAACCTTGTGCTCAAATGAATCAACCAGCGATTAACAAACGCATTACTATGCACCAAATTTACCAGCTAATAAAAAGTAAATCACGTGATGACAAGAAAGTTCAAATTTTAAGTCAATAAAAATAATCAATAAAGACGTAAATTAACATCCAGTCACGACAGTCGTTACCAGGAGATACAATTACATCAATCATACAGAATTTAAATAAGTCCATTTTTTACTAAAACCTGCGCTGAAGGTGTTGCCTGGAAGGACAACGAAAGCTTCGCGATTAAATCAACCAGCTCAGAGAACACAATTACTTCAGTGTATCTAATATTTAGTATACAGGTATGAGGCAATGTGGTGGAGTGAATCATTTAATAAAGTCACCGGTTCGAACCCTACTCCTCCACAGTCCGGATAGCTAGATGACTCTTATAAAATACACTCAGTTTATTGCTAAGTGCATCAGCGGGGATGTGGTTGCTGAGTAACATTACTAATAAAGTTAAACAGTTTTAATGGAGGACTTCGGTGGGGCTATGTGACTTGAACTTACCAGAAACTCGAGAAATGAGCTAGTGATTAACTTACGTTGATCGCTTCAGGACACTTCAGTGTGTGTCCTGCTTTGTTATCAATAGAATAAAAGAAGATAATCTCTAGCTCAATTCTCAGGTATCTGAAAAAAGTAGTTCACAAAACTCCACAAGCGTCAGATAGTTTGAAAAAGACTAAGTATTTGACAACCACTGATTTCAAAAAATCGCCCATGTATTGTAACACAGATATAAAATGAGAAATTTTAATTGTCAGCTAACTGATGAAGTTACAAGCCTAGAGGTTCAAAAACAGCTTCAAAGTAAAGTTAAGTTAGGAAGATTCTTGAGATAGATACAGCAAAATACTAGCATAATTGTATGAACTCTCCGACTTTCTGTTTGACAATGGGTCGCGGTTTCGAATCCCACTTCAACAAGGCTGAATAATCAGCCCTCTCACAAGCAGGTACAATTTTCTGAATCAGAATTTTTATTTCTGTCCATCTGACATGTACAATTCTGCTCTAGGATTGCAATATATATAAAGTGGTACTTGAAACTTGCTCAGTGATACTAGATACTATGTTATGAAATTCACTTGACCAAAAGTGGAGCAGTGGTTCATTTATCTAAGCGCTGGACTTCCAACTACTGGGTCATGAGTTCGAACTCTACTACACCTACCAATGTTTGAACACCCAGGTAGCCCTCACACAATATGTGTAGCTCACTGCCAACTGCATGGAATGGCAATTGGTTGCTGAGGAATGGCAGCAGCAAGTGAGCAATCTCTCGCAAATACTGCATACGATAATTAAGCACTCTGAATATCTGAAAATACTGTGAGTAGCTTTTAGTGGTATAAATTTTAAATCTGAGAACTCTAAGTGTCACCCATTGTTAACGCATTTATTTACTGACAAAACCCACAAATGTTCAAAAAATCAATGCATCCACTTGTAGTATGAGGCAAAATTTATATCAGATCAAAAATCACAACAAATATTGTATTGATGGTGACGTTTCCAATATAGAATGTCTCAACATACAACTGTCAAGCTTCATCACAAAATACAGAAAATTAACTCTGCGGAAAAGTGGTAAAATGAAAAGACTAGTGGATTCTCCAAAGCGATCGATTTTACAACAGGTGTTTTGCCACGTCTAACTGTTCGTTTCTCATGTCTCCAAAATACCGACAGCATTACTAATTCTGTTTTCCCGATGAGTCTTGGTAATTTTATAAATGAGCAACAGGAATTCAGAACCTCCATATTGTTCAAATATTGCTTTAATGGTAGATTTCGTCATGAAATGACATAGGTCAAGGAACTATTGAAAAATAATGAGCTCTGAATAGGTGTTTCATCCAAGCTTGGTACTCTTCATCAGTACACACCTATGCCACCTCTGAGGACCAAACGCGAGACCTTCAGGCTACGAGCCAAGAGCGTATAAAATCAAGCCACTGACACGAAATCCAGTGCACTATGCATTCTGACTTCTAAAGAGTCCAAGACTGGTGCGAAACAACCCTCAACTTCCTATATCATACAAACTTATCTAGTAAATAGTTGCACTATAGCCAAATACTGCTATTTTGTTAACTGTTTTATACCACTTGTCAATTTCTCTAAGGTAAAGCAGGTGCTCAACATGCGTTCCAGGAGCTAAAATCTTTACTGGCTTAAAGTTTAATTGACTGACTTACTTTATGGTCATAAACTCTACATCTAAGGTCAACATACCACAGTTTGGGAAGACTTGGAAGATAATTAGGAAGAGAAGTCTATATTTTCCCCTTTCAACAGCTATGACTCACAGACGCAGGATAGTGCAAGAAGAATCATTCTGCATTACAATCGGTCTTTGATAATCAGTTGGGTGTTTCAGTGATACTTCAGATGGTTAAATCTGATGACCGGTAGGAGAAAGTCAAATAACAATATCAAAATTTCGCTATAAGTCAGACTCAAATCACCTTTATAAATAAGGAAAGCAATCAATACACTTAAGCCCTTGTTTCTTTCATCCATAACAGAATAATTTTATTTGGTATAACATACAGTAACGCAGTATTATTTATTTAATGAGAACCTTTTTCGAAATCATATTAAAGTATTCAAATAACTTCCAGACTTTGGTAATATAGTTTCGCTATTTCTTATCCTTTGAGTTTATTGGTGAAAATATTTTGCATTATCTCTGATATTGGTATTGTGTCATTCCTAATGTACGTGTAACAATGCTTCTAAGCTTTCTGTTGTACCAGTTAGAATGCTCGCTCTATTGTTTAGCAACTTAACTAAACCTGTCTTCATTGATGAGAGATTAAATGGTCTAAAGTTTAAATATCTACTAGAATGCGATGGCTTTTAATAGACACTGATGAATAATTTTCCTTCTTTTGTTCGCTTTATTTTACAATCTTAGCGCCAGACCGACGTGAAGAATCTAGAAGACCTGAATTTCGCGCGTGGATGATTTATGTTTGATGTCACACAAAATCGAAGACTTACAAGCGAAAACCGACAAACTGGTCGAAGAAGCAGCAAAGACAGGACTCCAGGTGAACATAGACAAGACGGAGGTTATGAAAATAACCAACCAACAACAACAACAGCAGCAACATCCAGCGCCAATCACCATCAACGGAAGGGATTTGAAGGAGGTTACTTCTTTCACTTATCTAGGGAGCATTGTCTCAACTACACGAGGAACGGACGAGGATGTCAAATCGAGAATTAGGAAGGCGAGAAACACATTCATCAACCTGAAACCAATCTGGAAATCTTCGTCACTCAGCATCAACTACAAAATTCGGATTTTCAATACAAACGTCAAGTCAGTTTTGCTATACGGATCAGAAACTTGGCGGGTCACAAAGAATATTTTCAACAGGCTGCAGACCTTTATCAACAACTGTCTTCGTTCCATACTGAAGGTTAGATGGCCGGAAAGAATCACCAACAAGAAACTATGGGAACAAATAAAGCAAGAATCAATCGCTCAACAAATATGCAGTAGAAAGTGGAGATGGATTGGACACTCGCTGATGAGGCCGCTGGGTGACATCGCGCGTCAGGCCATAGCTCGAGTGGAACCCGAAAGGGAAGCGGCGAGTGGGACGTCCATGGGTGACATGGAGGAGATCGAGGAAGAAGAGTTGAACCAGTATGGACTAATATGGATGCAAGTGAAAAGTACAGCAGAAGACAAACAAGTGGAGAAGTGCAGGGAACAATAATAATAATAAGCGCCAGATTCAGGGTGATTAAGACTGCTGAGGCGACCTCACTGACCTTTCATTAGGCATTCTGAGAATTTCATTCCACCCTGTATCTAAAGGATTATTTGGAATAAAGCCATTATTATCAACACATCTAATTCACTTTGTTCATTTTGTAACTCTAAGTTAAATCTGATCTTCTCTACTACAGAGTTTACATTTGTGAAGAATTCAGAAATATGTTCTTTTTTAACATAGTGACAGTATCATCCACACGTCTACACCATAACATTGGTGTAAGATAAAATGTCTTAAGAGCCAATACAGTGGCAAGGGGTATTCTGTTCTCACACACTACTCTTTCCTTACTCATCACTGTAGGCTGGTTCTGGAAAACCATTTTATACATTACATCTGCAAAATAGAGGACAAACAATCCAATTATGGTTGTTTAGAAAGCTCTACACGTTCACAGGACCTTTGCTTCATCCAGATGAGCACGGAAATGTTTGCAGTAATTGTTTCAGATGATCTATCGCTAGCATTAGTAAAAAAAACCATAACTTGGTGCGAGCTTTAGTAGACACAACTCACTAGTACATCTGTAAATACAACTTGAATACATTACACTGGGTTTTTTTTTTATTTTCACGTATGCGCAACACACGAAAAAGGTTGTAAAGAAAAAAGAACGTATACATTTCTACTGAAAATGCATACAAGCTTAGTTTTAAGATCAAATCAGATACATAGTGGTAATTCATCCTGAAAAATTATTTACATATCGTACAGCGAAACAATTATGTGTATTTTATGTTAATTTATCACTATCATGTTTGATAAGAAATAGAATGAAATTACATAACCTGAGATACATGAAAATGTAGTGAGTTTATTGTTTGCATATTTTGTATAAGACTACATATCTTTAACACTTAGACTACACGTGATAAGCATAGATAGTATAGTTCAATTTCAGTTTGTAGAGAAACATATCGGCTTTAGATGAATACAAGAAATCAAATTAACTATAGTGATGCCTGCAGCATATACGTTGCAAATATGCAATTGCAGACTTCTTTAATTTTCATCTCAGTGTAACTGAACAGTGCATATTGTAAGGACAGTCAGACACGGATAAGCCATATTTGGTAAATTAAATTATGTGTAAGAAGACAATATTATGAAACCTTTGAAATGTCAAATGTTTATCTCAACTTCTTCGACTTTAAAAGGCTTTCGATAGCGCCAAACATGAAGTAATTTTGAAAATGCTTCAACACCACGAAGTGTGGTGCCCAAAACCTGTATAAACCTGGTTCAACAGCTGTATGATAATGCCACACGTAAACTGATTCAAAAATGAAAGCTCAGTGAAGCCTTTGAGGTGAGGACAGGAGTAACACAAGCCATCCTACTATCACCGATGATATTCTTGACTGTGATGCACTAGATCATACAACAGACTGCGGGAAGCGAGAAGACAGGAATACGTTGGACTTAAAAGAAGACTCTAGGAGATCTGGAATTCGCACGTGGTTTATATCTAATGTCACAGAAACTCGGAGATCCTCAGCTAAAAATTAACAAGTTGGCTGAACAGTCTGGCAGCGAAGACAGGACTTCAAGTGAACATATAGAAGACAGAAGTGATAAAGATACTCCAGTGAATAACAATAAGAAGCACCGGTCACCACCAACGGAAGAAATCTATGGGAAGTCGTCTCTTTCAATTACCTCGGCAGCCTCGCTTCAACTTCAGGCGGCTGGCTGGATTTAACATTCAACTTCAGGCGGCACAAATTAGGATGTCAAAGTGAGCCAGAATCAGGAAAACGAAACAGACTGTCATTACTCTTAAATCAGTATGGAAATCTACCGCACTCAGAATAAGGAACAAGATTCAGGTCTTCAACACTAATATCCAATCAGTGCTTTTATGTAGTCCAGGAATTTAGCACAAGTGTCATCAAAAGGATTTAGAACAAGCTGCATACTGAAGTTCAGTTGGTGGGCCAGAAACGATTACCATCAAGAGATTCTGGCAACAAACCAACTAAGAACCTATCGCCTAACAAATATGTAGAAGGAAATGGAGTCCGATTGAACACATGTTGAGCAGACTGTTGGGTGAAATCACGTACCAGGCCTTAAAGTGGAGTACGAACGAGAAACAACGAGTTGGGCGTTCAAGGGTTACATGAAGGAGATCTTGTGAGGAGGAAACGAAAGCGTATGGACAACTGTGGAGTCAGCTGAAAGAGACTGCAGGGAACAGGGTAAAATGAAGATTTGTTTTTGACGCTCTATGTTCCACTCGCAACCCAAGGGAAAAAATATGTATGCTGCTAAGGCACCACCTAGTACCACTGATTCACAGTTCAGTAGCTCACCTATACACATCGAATATAAGGTAATATAGGGGAAGACAAAGCATAAGACAAACAACTGACGTCTATAAAACACCGTTAGACAAGAATAATAAAATAAATGCTCAGAAAAATGACGGCGTATGATAATATGATTTAGCGGAAGACAAGATGGCATTGTGTCTGTGACTTTTTGTGAGTGATTAGCGCTCAGTTATATTCGTCTTTTCTTCTTTACTAATTTGGCTGTTAAATAACTGGTGCTAATCACAAGTTACTGTAAGCATATATTTCTTTTAGCATTTAATATCCCTAAATATATAGAGATACGAGAATCAATATATATAGGTGTAAAACTTGGGCACTTTGGTTGTATGTAATTCCATATTGGTTTGCATATTAGATATATCACACAGTGAAACAGTATTATTTACTGGATGACGTTTCTAGCACAATTTATTGTTCATGATCACATGATATCAACCAGTAAATAGTACTGTTTTACTATGTGATATATCTGATAAACAAATTAATATAGACACGCGACAACTTTTTATCTTTCTGAGACAAATGACTATCACTTTAAGTATTTGCTGAAGAGAAACGAGTATATATATATATATATATATATATATATATAAATACGTCTACAATGGGTTTATATAATTCTGAAATGTTTTCCGTAATAATTTGTTAACCACATATATTTAGAACAGTACATATAAGCGAACAATAATGTTTTCTTAAAGGCAGAACAGAAAAGACACTCAGAGATGATTACTTACAAAAGGAATTTGAATATATCTATGATTCCTTGACGGAGATGGGCTATCTGAGTAGTTTCACAAAGAAACATATGAAAACACTGGAGAGAAAACTTGAGACTATGACAGCACCGAATAAACCTCTGTTTATTAAGTTACAGTTTAGTGGTGACTTGTCAAATGAGACTTTGTTCGTGAAATTTTCCAGTAGTATACGTAGAACATTTTACGCAGTGAACCCGTGTTTGTCATTCTCTAGCTACCGAATGATTGGGACTGGAATGAAGGATAGTTTTAACATATCTGCCCTATTCAGGTAGGTAGTTACCTGGGGTTCTAGTGAGAAGTCGTGACCAGTAGGTTGCAGCAAGTCGGGTGTGAGAACAAACACTCACCGAAGACATTGGGTAGGGATCGCGCTATGTCGTGAATTGGCAGAAGTTAGAATTCATGGGCCATTGGATCGGGTCCCAGTGGATTAATGGTATACGAGCTCACCTTTTAACCAGAAGATCCTGGGTTCGAAGCCGGTGGGTGCGTACTGTGAAGAGTCCCAAACTAGGACGAAACAGCTGTCCAGTACTCTCAGGTTTCCCAATGGTTCTCTAACTGATGTCAGCTCATGATGAAAATCCTGTAACCAATCAAATCCCTACAAACCAACACTTGAACATCTGTATGTATTTATCAGTTCAACTGTACTTGTAGTGACAGTTATGCTGGGCGTACTACTAGACAGCTTAACCAACGTGTTGGTGAACATTTCCCATCGTGGTTTGACAAAAGATAGACAAAAAAAGATCAGTAGCTCCGTTTTGTCATATTTAGTTGATGGTGATCATCTAATGGAAGAAACGAAAGCATTCAAGGTGATTCATAGCATCCCACCGAATCTTTTTAGTGGACTTCGTATTCGTCTACTACATATAGCTGAAGTGGTAGGTATTTGAACTATTGAGCATAAGCTATGCATTCAAAAGAAGTCAGTACAGTCATTATCCTTACCAAGGCCTATTAAGACCTACACAACTGACGATATCACTACCACCCCTTACTCAGATTTATAATCTCCTTATCATCCCTCAATCTTATCGCATCTTGATTAAAACATAGTTTATAGGTTTCCAGGCCGTAGGTGTTACGAACTTCCTGAAATAATTTGAGCGCCGAGTCAGATTGATTCATTATAAATTATTTAAATTAATCCCAGCGTGTTAAGAAAATCAAAACAAGATTTTTCTGAACGTTTCGCTGTGTAATCCACAGCTTCTTCAGCAGATTTATCAGAAAAATCTTGTTTTGATTTTCTTAACACGCTGGGATTAATTTAAATAATTTATAATAAAACATAGTTTATTTACTTTCCTTACAATCTAGCATTACTTAATCGGACCATTTGTTTTTCTCAGCCTTTATCACCTGAAGCCACCTGTTTTTTTTAATCATGCTATTTTCTCACTATTCTTGTTGTCACAGATCGCTCCACTTTTTAATCTTTGTCACTTATAGAATCCATATATATATGCATGCATAATTTTATCATCCTATTGACAAATCACCGTTATTTGTTTATATTTAATATTTCTTTGTAAAGTTAGGTACATAAGAGTTAAGCCTGATGAGATCTAATCGTAAAAAATATTCTTCGATTGCATGAGTTGCTCTAAATTTTACTGTGGGAATACTTAATATTTTGAAAACTGGATATATCACATTACAAATATACACACAGAAAGAATAACAACAAGCAGTGCTATCATACAAAGAGGGGACCTCTGGAACCTCACACAGGATTCTTAACAGAGCAGAGATAAAACAGGCACTCAAACCCACAAACTCACTTAGAAACAAATTATGTCGGTTGGAGGATCTTGTGAAGACCATTAAACAAAATAATTCAGTTTATCTAATGCCCTGGCAATGAGTGTAAGGTCAAACACATAGGTCAAGGTTGTTGGAGGCGGTTAGTTAGATTAGCAGAGCCGAGAAAACTGACGAAATCTAAATTAGTTGACCCACATAAAATAAGGAATTTAGAGAAAAGCTCAGGCATAGCACTACACGCAGCCATACAATAGGATAAGACGAAGTGAAAGTATTAAAATCTAATGTAACAGCCTAGTGGAGTCTTATTTATCAAATTAGCTGAGAATAGATGCAATAGGAACGATTCAACATCTGCTCCGAACATCTGGAAATTTCTACTACACCTTCGATAAATGGAAAGGAAGATAGGGTGATATGAAAATCCAGTTTCGAAGTTGTGTAATTACAATTGATATAGCTATGAAGAATAAATTGTGTTCGAAACGTCAACCAGTAAGTGATTCTGTTTCAATTGAATGATATATTCGATAAACAAATTAATACGGAGTTACGTAACTACCACAGTGTTCCAGTTTCACACATATTAATTTGAAATGTTTTGTAAATACACAACATTATACAACACTTCACAGTTAAATAAACTTAAGGTGAGTAGGTTTTAACTCAAGATTGCGATTAAGAAACTTGAACTTGTTTATGTCAGTTGCTACGTTTTCTTTTTCAAATCAGTCACTGTATATTAAGTAAGACAGTTGAAATCCTTAATCGCTGTTAGTATTTTTAGTAATACTATGATTTTTTTAGAAATGGTAAACTTTTGGAATGTAATTACATTCCCCTTAAAAAATGTACATATCAGAAACGCAATACTGTCATGCTCACATTCTACACTGATAAGAATTTTTTTTATTATGTTAGAGTCAACTTTTATTTCTGTAAAATATGTGAAAACATGAAAACCATAGCACGCAAAATACAGTATACGAAATCTTGTAATAAGTGTGATAGTCACAAGTGTTTAGGCTTCTATGGAAATAGAATATATTCACCAAAGGAAATCTGAAATAATGCCAGTAAACACTCGAATAGTTGTTTGAATAAAATATATTCAATTGTCCAATATGCAACGTAATTTTCAAAAAGAAATACAATAACACCTAAAAACAGCGTAGTGATATTACTCGATTCAAACTGAAGAATGGATTGTTTGAATTCAACTACCTGAAACAGGCTAAGAGCTATGCTTATCGTATCAGGGCTAATGATTGTACCCAGTTGCTTAAGCTGAGTTAAGTGGAACAGGACTAGAACCCATGACTTGGTGTCTGCGAATCGGGAGGGTTAGCCACATCTCCAATACACAAGAAACCACCGTGGTAGTTTTTACCGATGTGTCCCAGTAACTTTGGAATTCAAACGAATCAGTGTAAAACCTTTTACAGAAGAAATGTTTTAGTTCAACTCACCACACTGAGATGAAAAGCACACATAAAAGTAGAGAACAGAAATGTGTGATGATATAAAAATCAAACACAAATTTGAGAGTGACAGTAATTTGATGAACGCGAATGATAATGACGAGAATCTTGTAAAGGATAAAAATTAAACAAATCTGCGTCATTGTATGGGATTTTGAGCCAAATCACCAAGAGTTACTAACCACTGATTTTTACCATGCCAAAGACTAGAGCCAAATGATGTACAAGTCTGTACGTAGCTCAACGAATTCCTTGACTGATGATGTGTTTGAACCTGGTCACACCGAACTCTTTTCCAAAATGATAGATTTAGATTGGTAATTTCATAGATTGACCTAGCTTTCTTACTCAATTAAAACGTTTCTCATCACTTTGTTCCACCTGATGTGATAAAAAGTCTTTAGTGGCTAGTTTAATTCACTAAATCATCTATACTAATCAGGATGAACAGAATGCATCAAATAAGTTTGCCTACTGAGAAATATTTGTTCAGGTAGAAATTTACAAAAACCCCCACAATGATTAAGTCATCCAAATCGCTGCTCAACGAAGTTCTTGTTCGTTGTTTTATACTATGAGGAGGAAGTTAAGTTTAATGACCAAAACAGGTAAAATAGAGAAATCACAAAATATGAGTGCTAGTAATAATATAATAATATAGAAAAAAATCTCCATTTAGACATTTAGAAAACACAAAGATTGAGCGAAGAAATATTTACTTTTCAATTAGATCTTCATCTCTGGCTCTACTCTAATATATATAGCATTTTTATTACATTTATATTACATTAATGACTTAGAGTCTACTGTCGATGTATGGATGATACATTTCTGGTTATGAAAAACGAGAATGATGCAATGAACATCCTTGACAAGTTTAATGATGCCCATTCAGCAATAAACTTTACCATAGAGAAAGAAAGTAATGACAGTATCTCATTCCTAGACGTCTTCATGGCAAGGAAAGAAGATGGCACACTAAGAAGGAGTGTGTATAGGAAACCTACAACAACAGGTCAGTACATTCATTTTTTGAGTTTTGTACCTTTAAAATATAAACGTAACCTGGTAAAGTGTCTGGTTCATAGAGCTAGGTTAATCTGTTCAGACGACTATCTCAATGAGGAGCTTCAGATTATTAGAGAATTACTTAGAAAAAATAGTTATCCAGATAAGTTCATTGAGAAAAATATGAATTCAGCACCTAGGAGAGTCAGTATGGCAACAATTCCGAAAAAACCACTGTTCATAAAACTGCAGTTCCTCGGTGACAACATCAGCGAAATAATAACAGCGCCTGAAGAATGCAGTTAAAAAAGCTTATTATGCAGCCGAGGTCTGTCTGTCTGTTTTCGACATAGAACTTTGCACATATGTGCGGCAGTTCAAGTCGCCACACTCCATGTAGCACACAAAGCAAGAGAAGAAAGTAGAAGAAATGCATAATATAGACAGTAAACAGAGGTGTGAGGCAAAGGTATAGTAATAACGAAGAACAAAACAGTTTAACTGGAAATCATAAGTCACAAGGAGTAGATGCATCTGCGCCATTGAGAACGATTTTGAGCCATGTCACCAATTGTTTCCAACCATTGGTTTTACCGTCCCGAGGACCCCAACCAGGAAGTCTACACCTTCCTACGTGGCTTAGACTAACTGTTGTAAGTGCAATATCTTAACTAAAAATGATCAAATATTATAAGTAGAGAAGCTGTCAGTTCAGAAAATTACTGCCTACACTATAGGTATCAGCAAATTACTATAGTTACACAATAAAAACAATGTTTAGAACCAAAAACAATGATCGAGTCCTTGCATTGATTCATAAAACTGTCTGAGAAATGTAGAGAAAACACAGCCCTAAGTAGTCGGCATGCACAGTGTTAGGTGACATAGGATTAAATTGGAAAAGAATTAAGGGCGGTTAATTCAAAACATGGCGTCAGTCCATGAAGTCTCTGACAGTTGGTTTGAGGCATGTTAGTTGTAGACTACCTGATTTGGGTCCTCGGGATTTTAAGAACCAGTGGCTAGAGACTTGGTGGTATGATTCAAAACCATTCTCAATGGCGCAGATCTCCCAGATCCATAAAGACCTGATATTCCTTCAAGTTACTGTTCTTTCTCCCACACATTTCCGCGTATCATGCACCTTATGGATTTTCCCTGGTTTCTGTACCTTTGTGTGTTACTGCACAGAGTGTGGCAACTTGAACTGCTGTATTTGTTTTTCAAAATTTTGCGTACTTTAAAATAAAAAACATACACACAATCGCAATTAAAATATGAAACAAATACGGTCAAACACTTACCAAATTCATCCTCTTTTCGTAAGACTTGAACTGTAATGGGTTTGGTTACCACAGCTAATTGCGCCATCAATCTTTCTAGATCCTCCAACTTTGTAATTTGCTTAGTACTTTTAGTACTATTCGGTCGATTTATACCCAGATTTACACCATCAATACAAATCAATATATCGCCTTTTTGAAACTCACAGATATCTGCAGAACTACCTAGATGTTGAGTGATAGGTAGTGAAAAAAGAGAAGTGAACTTCAAGAATAATGTGAACAAAAAGTAACCAGTAGATATATTGACTACCAAATCAAAATAGGAACATCAAACATCTACATTTTACAACAGGTAATCGAAAATAGTAAGGCGACAAACACAACAGGATGCAGTCAAGTGTAGGTGTACTGTCACCCAGGTACTACGAAACAACAAAACTACATGTGAAAAGTTTTTGTATATTCTCTCTGAAGACAGAAATATGGTCAATGAATCCACATACATACACACATGTCGTCGGAAGATAAGTTTCTGTCAGCCTTTACAACCTATATGTGTGATATTACCCTTGTGTGAAGCGGTCAAACACACAAAGCGGAGATTTATTGGAATTAAATTTTGCATTATTGTGTAAGGTTTGTTTAATCGCACTACAAAACTTATTAAATTGGGTTATTTTGACCTCAAGAAAATGTTCATCATAGTGAGTGATAGTAGTAAAATGCAACTAAATGGGTATAAAATATCCTACAGAATAGTACATTTATACAGAATGGTTCGAGAATAAACTAAAGAGACAGTAGAAGCATGTAAAACTTCACAACTTACCTATTTTAACGCGCTCAACAACAAATGGGAATGTATTTGAAGGACCTTCAGCTTTTAGTGTTAATCCCCAACAGGATTCTGAAACTCCATGTCTAGATGATAAACGTAATTTGCACTCTGAATAATCTTCAAATTTAACAGAAACATCACCGTTTTTCTTTTCTGGAGGGAATGTGAACTTCTGATTATCTGATTCATTTGTAGGTATTACAGAGCCATTATTTTGGGGTGGGTCACGAATTATTTCAACAGAATTACGTTTAGTAGGTTTCTCGAGAGAGCTGTTCTTTGAAGCAGAAATATCAATTAGTTTGTCAGAAGTATTTTCCTATAAGTACAAACAAGTATCAGAATAATCATGAAAATATTAGTTATATATATATATATAGGCTACTTCAAACATTATCTTACTGCTTTCCTGTTAATATCCTTAGAAATCTTAAAAGCCACTCATGCTAGGAAAAAAACTGTATGCCTTGAAGAGGAAAGTATGCTAACACAAGAAGTAGGTGATCAAATTTGGTGAGTGCTCAACAGGTTGAGTAGGAAAAACGATTCATCTTAGCCTTAAAGAAATTTCGATATGGCATTTAGTATCATACATGTTGTAGTATCCTGAGAGAGAAATAATAGAGTTGTACTCTGCATTGCCTATAGTACAACTGCTTCATTATGTTCACGTAACATAGACTTTTTGTTCAAAGGTTTCTGAATCCTACTTTACAAAAACACTTTAGCGAAAATAGCTTGTTAGAAAGAAATTTCATCAGAGGTATGCATTTTCTTCAGTTTGCGCTTTGATATATTGGTAAAAAGAAATGTTGGCAACTTAAATACTTACCAGTGGCTCTGCTTTCATTTCAGATATAGGAGAGGAACAATTAGAATGCTCATTCATTCCCATTTCGGAGGAGTTTGATTTCACATGTTCCAGATCTTCTGTCAATCTAGAATTGTGCGAAGAAACTGATTGAGAATTTGAAATTGGATCCACTTGTCTATTTTCTTCATGATTCATTGTCGGTGAATCAAAAGCACTACCGGTTAACAGTGCGACACCAGGACTTTTGATTGGTGGTGAAGGGACTAACTCTAAGGAGGATATGCGTCCACAGCCTAGAAGGCTACGTTGATTTCTATAAGATAGAACAACATCCAAATGAAATAACGCAATATCAAAAATATGACTGTATACAGAAAATATTTAGGAAATAGTATGCAAGGATAGAAATACAGCTGCTCCAGGGAATGAAGCATACAGACATACTACATAAAGATACCATATAGAGTATTTAAGCTCTAAATTTTTACAAACACAAACTCTACCTAGATTACTGGGATGAAAATGAACTTAGCACATGCTGGTACTAGACAATTTAATTAATATAATAAATATGTAGTAAATATAGTCAAGCTTCACATACTTCACTTGACGTAAACGGTCTTTGGCTTCTTCCCTGCGTCTTTCATTTTCCTTATTTTCACGTTCCTGTAATAAAGTCAAATGAGTAGCTTCCATGCGTAAGGCTTGTCGACGCTTTTCACGCCATTTATCCAACTTCTAAATGCAAAAGAGTAAGAAAAAGTGTTACAGATTAGTCTCGTACAAGAAATTTAAAAAAGAGACGCGATAATGCAAACAAAAGCTACTGTGGTCAAAGTAAAAGAAACAATAAAATTTGCAGTATCAAATGTACACACTTTATTTCGAGGCTTCTCTTCGACTGCAGGCAGCCTAAAATAAAGATAGTTATTCAGGTTAGACCATGCATTGATATCAGTTAGAGAACCATTGAAAGCCATAGAGCACTAGACAGCTGTTTCACCTTAGTTTGAGATTCATCGGCAGTGCGCACCCACTGGGTTTCGAACCCAAGTCCTTCCGGTTTTAAGGTAGGCTCGTATACCATTCAGCCACTGGGACATAGTATCAACGAAGTAAGAACATACATTTATTTTTATTCCACAAATAGAAGTTTGACATGAGGATCGTGGTTGCAGGAAATAACAATAGATGAAATGTGATAGCATAATAGCACGGAAAGAAAGTAGTTATTTATCGTAAGTTTTTGGAAATATTCGATAATTTCTGGAAACTGACTTAAAGACACGAAAACACTAATTAACCAGCAACATACAGGGAGAAAAGATTACGTAATAAAATGCAAGTAAGCACTTGTAGCGATTTGAAATCAATTAAGTGAATTAATTTCATACAGCCGGTTCCCTTTAATAAAGAGACAACGAAAATATATTTGCAGGATAATACGAGCTCGTTTTATTTCGTGGATTCTCGTCAACTGCGTACATCCTAAATAAATCAATTATATTCAGGTATTGGTTTGTAAGGATTTGGTTGATTTGTTACAAAATTTCATCATGAGCTGACATTGGTTAGAGAACCATTGGAAAACCTGAGAGTACTGTCGTGAATTCGCAGAAGTTAGAAATCATGAGCCATTGGATCGGGTCCCAGTGGCTTAATGAGCTTAACGAGCTCGCCTTGTAACCAGAAGGTCCTTGGTTCGAACCCCGGGCGGGGAGGGGAACTGATGAGGAGTTCCAAACTAGGACGAAACAGCTGTCCAGTAATCCCAGGTTTTCCAATGGTTCTCTAACCAATGTCAGCTCATGATGAAATCCTGTAACAAATCAATCAATGAAGTTAGAAAACTTCAGAACATTTCTTTTACAACGACTTGAAGTAATAGATAAAAGTCTAAAGAACATAATTTCAATGATGATGCAAGTAGACAATTATTTAATGTTAAAAGTGTAACTATTTATATAGTAATTAGACACGGGAGTAGAGTTCAGATTTGTCTTGGAAACACGGACGGACTAGAGACAAAATACAAGATCGAACAATAGGGTTAATTTATACACATTATAGTGGAGACTTCAGGAGGGTGGGGGTTAATGGTGAAGTAAAATTATAAAATAGAAAAAATAATTTAATTTAGTAGATTTGAAACCTTTACAGTGAGTTCAACTCAGTGAGTGAAAGTCAAAATATAGATTGAATGGAAGGCTACGCAACAGAATAAAAAACACAAAAGCACACGAACAAAATAATTTCGGTTACCAGGATAGTGAAAGATTAGTCACACTCTCTTTCTGTATGCATATGTTGGGTGGCAGTCTTCTGACGGCAATGGCCTCTGCGAACTGAAGTAACCATGCTTTTCTTTGTGTATTGATTATTTTGAAATACTGACTAATTTCCACTGTATATCCCGTGTCAATTAGATGTCTAGAAATTGCACTGGAGAATAATTTGCTGCCTTTCAAACTGAGACTTTTAGGTATACGCTCGGAGAATCTAGCAGACGCTCTCCTCTTCCTATGTACTTGCTGGAGCAAGTGCAGGTGAATTAATGAGTGCAGTTGGAGTTGACATGCGGAGCAGGATACTTATCTACTTGTAACTGGGTTACTGAGCATCCTGTGTTGCAAAGTGGAATCAGTCTGGTGGCGGGAAATATTCTTTCCAGTACACCTTTAATTCTGCTTTCCGCTCTTATGGATACTTCTTTGCCTTTGTACGCTAGATAGATAAAAACTGGGTTCTTTTTAACTATTTCGGGGTTTCTTTCCCATATTTTGATATGAAATTCCGACGGTATCCTTTTTCGATAAGGTTCTTTTCGATGACTAAGAGAAGTACCTCTTTGTTCTCATCTTCTGAAGACAACACTCTCCTTCTGCAGAAGAGCGTTTTCACCAAGCTTCGTTTGTAGCCGATTGGGCTAAAGTTGTGAAAATTCAAGTGTTGGTCAGTTCAAGTTTGCTCCCTTTAGATGAATTTTACAAATGTCCCATCATTTCCTCTTTTATGCTGAGATCTAGAAAGGGGAACTGATTGTCCAGTTTATGGTCTATTGTAAATAATTAAGGTCAGAGGGTCAGAAAAAGGACTATAGTGATGATGTGATAAGTAGAAAAAATTGTCACCAGGATGAAGTGAGATGAATCATCACTGTTTCCTTTCGTATACAAAATCTCTGGTTTGAATTACTTGATGGCGATAGATTCAGCAAAATCGAAGAAGAGTTCAGCTTTTTTTGTTTGTCAATAAACTAAAATAAAATGTGTACATTTTATACCGCAAATTTTGTTCTTCTTACTTTGATGAAAAAGTTATTATAAGTGTAAATTCATTAGATTATGATCTATGTGCATCACAAATATGATGGTGTAAAGTTAAACAAGAATCCGTCTAAGATTAATTACTTCTTAATATATATATTTTATGTAATAAGACGACCATTTATCATGATTACGATACAAAATATGTTGATCATTTATAATTCTAGTCATTTCAGTATGAATTATTATAGTAATAATAATTATTATTATTACATATCTAATCAGTGAATATAGATTATTATTTGAATTTTACAAAGCGAAAGAATGTGTGCTAAACGTGAAAATATCAACTAGCCTAGAACTGTTAGACAAACAGCGTAAGCATTACACGTCGTTGGTGCTGGTTTTTATGGGGAGGGAGGCGGGTGATTTCTAGGTTGAAATTATTCAGATGTATATTTCAATCAATTTCTAAAATACTTTTTACAGACTGGTTTATTGAAGTCAAAGAAATAAAGACGTCAGTGTACTAGAAGCAAAATACTTAACAGTAAACTCGTAGGTTACCTGTTCATCAGTCGTGCAAAGTGTAGAAAATGTAATAAATTATTACATCTATGCTCAGTGAGTAAGTCAGAGACATGCAGTTTGAATTATTTGTCTATGCAGTGACTGACTATATTACATTATTACGCAACTAAGTTTGGTCATCGTGATGATTCATCGACAAATGATGTAATAAAAAAATTAGTAGATCAATACTGTTAAGTTCAAAAAAAGTACGTACTGACATGAATAATAAGGAAAAGCAAATAAGAACGAAAATAAGTATTATAAATCCTTAAACGATCAGATAAAACCCACAGCCTAGTAAATGAACCTATACTGGTTGCCCCAATTGCAATTTTATTGCCACATCGAAAGTATGAAAAAAACTTGGGTTTTTAGCGACAGACGTTAGACTTTAGTGCAGCAGCAACATGATAAGTGATAACGAGATTACACGTAGAAAGTAAGGTAAAGAAGGGAATCAAATTGACGAAGGTGTGAAGCTCCGTTAGTTGAGCTTGCCAGAGCACGTGCTACGAATGCCTAACCTAAGCACTTTACAACAAGCAGTCTTAACTGAATTGGAACTAGATTAAGACTGTTAGGGATGGTCTAACAGAAAAATAGCACCAATGCATAAAGTCTTAGATTATCGGTTGTATCCATGTAAGGAAGTGTAGACTGAATGAATAGAGTTCTGGTGATGCTAAGAGAACCAGTAGTTGGAAACTACATCGTTTGAAATCATCCGCATGTATCCACTCTTCATCATCTTCCCTATCCTGAAAAATATTCGATGATTCTCACTCAACTGTTATCTAGATATACATCTTTGTTTATTGTTGTTTCACTAAATTTCTTTTCTTTACCTTAATATATGCAAGTGTGAATTGAAGTTACATGGACTAATTCTTTTTTAAGTAAAGTTTTGCATTAGTAGATGAGTCAGTCAGTCAGTCAGCTTCCCCACAGTGACTGCCTTATTTCTATTATAATTTCCAGATTATTAGTAACCACATGTGCGTTGGTGGCGCTCGCCAACCACACTTCAGGTGGTTCGGGACTCAATCCCCGGCCGACTCACTCCTTTACCTCGCTAAGCCAGTAATAAGACTGGTAAAGAGGGAAGGTTGGGCATGAGGCTAGCAATCCCACCCCGTAAAAATAAACACCACTGTTACCGAAACTTCAAACATCCAGCTTGAAGCCCTATGTTCCATTGGGAACGCAAAGGAATAAAATTTTAATAAATAAGTAACCACATAGAGAACTGTGAATGAGGTAGTACTTTACTACATCAAGCTCGTAGAATGTAACTCAAGACATGTTCTTAATAAGGTATTTTTTCACAGCAGATTGTAAGTGAAAATAATATTTAAAAAGGAGATAATTTCAAATTTTTATTTTGTCATAACTTAAAACTTTTCTCCTTACTCATTTGACTGGTTTTATTATATCATAAGGATTTAAAAGACCAGCTATGAAAGTCCGAGCCAACGAAAAAGTACACTACTTTGCTTCCCATGAATACGTGAACTACCTTATGTAGAAACGTTAAGTGGCTGTACATTATTGCACATTTGTATTTAAGTTATTGACTTCCCAATTCCCTAAAATGTGAAAATACGCTTACAAGTGGAGAACTACACCGTAACACTATGCAACTATAGGTAGAAAATTTTGAGATTAAGCTCAAAGACTTAGACAAAAATGAAAATCACAGCAATAAGTACTTACCGATTGCCATTCTTCCTCTTCTTCAAAACAGTTGTTATTTGCTTGTAGGTATTCGGTACCAGTAACTGACTTAGATCGACCAGTACTATTAAAAACTGAATTTTCTTCATAACTGGGTGATGCTGAGTGGGAAATGCTCATTTTTCAGCGTTTACGGTCATAAAAAGTATCACAAAACTCGAAAGGCAAGTAAAGATCCACAATGTTAGAAGTTTGTATGAATTTTAAAGCAGTTGTAATCCCCCGTAGTTTCAATGGCTGATTAAAATGAAATACAAATAAGTATTTAGAAACTAAGAAACAACATATTAGATTACTATGTCACCTGTAAACATTATTTTATTAAGTCATCAAAGTATGTTAAAAATCGAAAGAAGATCTAATGTGAAGCAACCATGAACGTGAATTAGTGAGAATACGTGGGTACGCATGTAGTGTCTTATGTAGCGAATGACTAAGCTAATAGCTCCACAGAGTTGAAGAAGTGCGGAAAAGCGGAAAGAAACGTATACAGGGATAATTTTCTAGTCGATGGATACAAACAGATGCGGAATCACTGTATGATCTCACCAAGCTCCGAGATGAAACAAGTTGTTGCATTTAATATTCGCATATTCAAAGAAAGTAAATAACAGAGAAAATGAGAACAGAATAATAATATGAAGATTCGTGCAAAACACTGATGGATAAGAAAAGTAAATAGATTGGAAAATGCAAATATGAACACCAAGTCGAATAACATATATTCACCAACAAAATGATGTACACAGTAGTTTATTTTATTTCATGTATTATTTGAAAATATACATCTTTATTTTCAGTAGGGTTCTGCCGATAAATCCAGGAATCATTTAGAAAGCACTCGGATTGCTTTCAGTAATTGTATAAAACTCGAAAAACTGTCCTGATTTTTATGACAGTTTCTGACATTAAGACAGAGGAAAATGAATTTAAACACGAAAGTGATGAAATGACCAGCAAGGATGCACATATGAAGAGAAAAAATAAATGAACATTAACTATGCATTCGGTATATGACAGATGATAAAAGACTCCGATCAAATACTTTAAATTTCCCCACACAACACACTGTTTCGACTGCAAATGAGACAAACACGAATTCATCAAATTTGTGTTTGTTTGTTTAAGCTCAATTACCTGGAACACATTTTTCATGTACCTGGCTAAGAAGCACACTTATCGCATGAAGGCTGATGATACTACTCAGTAGTCCATACTGAAGTAGGTAGAGCGGGACCCAAACTCTTGACTCATCGACTGAAAAATGACTGCTTACGCCAATGAACTACATCTCCACAAAATCAGGGAGTACTGGACAACTGTTTTGCCCTGTTTTCGAGACACTTTATCAGTACGCACTACTCAAACACCCCTACGAGTCGAACTCAGGGCTTTCAGAGTTCTAGCCACAAATGATATAAATGACCGATGGGAGAACGTGGAACTTTAACTAGAAACAAGTTTGGCAATAACTGAATGTGAATGAATTCGATCTACTTTACACTACAAATTTAGACAACTGATGAATGGCCTTTCAAAGAAATGCCAGACATCAGTTGAACCTGTTAGTGGTAAGACCTCAGGAATATCTAAGTAGTAAAAATAGTGAGGTCACCATGAAATCTTTTAACCAGCTGACTCACTAAGGTATTGATATTTGGCTTCTAAGATAACTTCTTTATATGCTGCAAGTTAAAAACAAGCATTCCAATACAAGTGTGTGAAAGCAAACTGCACGTCAACGTATACCATAGAACACATGCTTGTTCAAAAACATCTATTAACGAGACCTTTCCGCAAGTTATTCTGGAGTAAACACATGGAGTTTAGGTGACAATTTATATGAATTCAATAATATGCAAATATAGGCCATTTCAATAAAATGAGTACAAAAGTAATCTACAGCCATTTGGTCTATTAGACAGAAAGTATCGGATAGTTAGGAGCCATAAAGGAGGAGTAAACAAAAACGTTTATGAAAAAAAACTAGCTAAAACAAGAGCGATGTCTAATTTGAAGGTACCAAACTTATAACAAATATGATAAATAGCTTACTTTACATTTATATCAATTAATGCATTGCTGATCTCATTGAGGACAAAATGTTGATTACGATGCGGCGAGACCATACACACAAACAGAGTTCTCCTAGGTCAGCAGAAGCGTTTTCTTATACTAGAGATTACAAAATAAAACTGCAAGAGTAATAATAGTTATACACAATGTTGAAACAGAAAAAATGACCTGGATATTTTACCGGAGTGCATCCATACACATTACAATAAAATGAATGAGGAAATTACCTGAAATATGATACAACATAGCCAAGATGATAGATTTAGCTAGGTGTTCAAAGTTTTGAAAATGACAATGAAGACATTCAGACGATTGTAACCCATCCAGAACCTTTTTATTAAGTATTCTACTACTGATTTCTAACAATTTAAGGTCTCCAATCAGATGAAGTAACCTTTCATGCAAAACTCAGGCCGGTGGTTATCGAAACCCCGAGTTTTTATTATCTTAGTTCAGCGCAGCACGCTTTACTTAGACCTGTTAACCCTTCAGCTGACATTTCTTATGGTGATGGTTCAGTAAGCAAAAGATGCAAAACATGCACGTTCATCGCTACCATACAGAGTTTAATATACATTCCACAGAGTTATCCAATTTCCAGAAAATGTTTGGGAAATAGAAAAACCCATACTTAGATACAGAAATGAAAAGTTAATCACCAACACTTATTTTTATAGCATTTTGAAAGATCATAAATATTGCGTGCTTCCGGGATTTTGTTGTAAATCTGAAATTGCCTGATCTTCGTTACATTCTACGGCTGTGGATTTCACTCCACGGTAGGAAATCTCATCTCTCGTATTTAACCACCACTCAAAAGCAGAAATATAGGAATTCCAGGACTTTAAAGTAATATTTACTGTCATAAAGTGCATAAACAATTGTAATCACACACATACTGATGTCCGTAAGGTTTTTCAATACGTGTCTGAGGCATTTTTGTGTCTCAATGGCTTACCCTCTTAAAATTTGAAACCACATTGTCAATGGATAAGCATACAAGCTAAATCCCCACAACCCGTCCTGTCTTCTCCCAATGTACCGACTACTCTATCTTTTCTTTCTTTCTTTATTATTTCACCTTTATTATTTCACTTATCTCAACCTATATTATCTACACTACAACCTATTATTATTATTACTATTCTACTTTTATGACTATACCGAATGACCAACGGGTGTTAGGTAAAACTCCATTCACGGCAGCAGCTGAGTCCTAACATACTGCACACTACAAACCACAATCTTGACCAATCCTCGCACCACTCCTCTTGGAGTCTACCAGAGCTAAAGCAGTCGAGTGGCGGGATTTACTACGCATAAGTTCACCGAAGATTTGGAACCTCTACCTTACAATCAAGAGGCGAGCTCAAAGAAATCACTGGTTTATACTAGCTTGTAATCAGGATATTGGATATTGGATTTTTATTAACAAAGAAGTGGTTTAAAACAGTAGTCACAAATTATGCCCAATAAAGAAGATTTAGAAGCGATTTTGGGCGGTTTTGAGGAAAAACGTTACGTTTCCCCAGAATTTGGTCAAAATTTCTGTGGAAATTTTTTAAAATTTGGGATAAGATCACAATTGTGATCATTAATAGGGCATTAATGTCCCTTTATTTATGAAAGACTCAAAAAGCATGCACATCAGGAAAAGCAGCCAACCTAATGTATAAACAACAAGATTTATAGTTCTGAATAATCATGTTCATACCCAGTGAGTGATCTTGGATATAAATAACGTTATCTAAGCCTGTGCAGAATATAGGTTCTCAAGTCTTCACGACATTGACTGAGCCACTATGGACTTAAAAACACAGAAGATTTCGAGTAGTATCA
Organism: Trichobilharzia szidati; assembly: GCA_944472155.2. Lineage (NCBI taxonomy): Eukaryota > Metazoa > Platyhelminthes > Trematoda > Strigeidida > Schistosomatidae > Trichobilharzia > Trichobilharzia szidati. The sequence continues at coordinate 57,499,596 of OX235274.1, forward strand.
ACTCTGCTGAAATGTAGTGGTGGATTTACCAATATTCGTTAACAACATATCCAGCAAACGGTATAGCGAACGGAAATAAAATTACTTAAGAAAACTAGAAACCGGACTAGGAAAATCTTTTCTTTAGTAACGGTATAATAAAAACCTCTTGAATATTATAAAAGGCAATAACTCAGCAAAAGGACTAACCGGTTACTACGACAGTAACTACAAACGAAAATATCCTTGAGCTTTAAAGAGCGCGCCAAATATGTAACTGCGTGGTTCAACACCGGAAAAACATCAATGAAGAAATCATCATTACAAATATTTCACAAAATCTTCCAGGATAATCACCTGAGTTGTTTCAAACGCATATATTGCATTATTGCCCATTATTGATGATAAATTCAGGCCAAAATTCGGTACCGCGTAATCAAGAGGAATATCAATCCTGTTGAAATTAAAAAGTAAATATTTTAAGGTTGTACTTTGACCACGTCATACTTGCTGGTCTATCACGAGGAAATAGTAGACTCAGTTTTACGTTTGTAGCATCAGTAATTTCAAAGAACCATATTTAACCAAGTTGGTCTTTCAAGCACCAACATAGTAACTAGTTAGTGATATGTATGCACCTTATATAATAAGTTTACAAAGTCCTGAAAAGTGAAGTGGCCAGAATCTAACAGAAGTATTAGAATTTTCAACTGAACATGTAATAATCTATTGAAACAGCATGGAAATTGCTACCCTTTTTGTTAAGCCATGAGGAACACCAGGAGGTAGGCGAACAGATTGATAAAACAGATGGTCTCCGTGTTATTCTTTTATGTCAGTCTTTAATCCCGTGTGTCACCGAGAATTCTAGGTGAATATCTTCGCTGGTAAATCTTTACACTGATGCAGAACTGCTAGTGAACGTTGTCTCAAATTCTATCTGAAAGTAAGTAAGTAAGTAAGCCACTGCCAGAGACAAGTATTATCCTCAGTGTAAAAATCAGCCGGGAAAACATTTTAAATAAATAAATTTATTCTCATAGTACAGTACATGAGGGACGCCAGTTTACAGGCATCATCAAATTGTTACAGAAATAGAACCATATAATTCAATCACAATTTACAGGCAGTAGCAAGATATGCTTTACATGTTCGCTGGAGATTATACATACACTTGATAAATGTTAATCCCAGTAGTATAAAACAGCCTTTTCACTCATACACAATCATTTCTGTGCAAAGTTGGAAAAATCTGCTAGATTGTCAGTGAGTGCAACACAACAGGAAATACAGGAGTATTGTCTTCGCATTAACAAAAAAACCAGGTCTTTGGTGGATGGATTATAAGTGCCTGGGAAAAAAATAAAGCTTGAAGTAAATATTCATACATAACTTTGTTGTGTGCAGAGTCCTCGAATTATAGTTCATTGATGTGTTATTTTGAAATCAGTGATGTGTTTATCTCATTTGATCTTCAATGTCATTGTTGGGAGTAAGTACATAAGCTTCGGACGCATTAATTAATGGATTTCTACTGCTTGCGGGTATTTTCTTAGCGTGAGGAAGGTTTATGAGTTTCAGCTGTTCCGACAGGAGTTGAGAATATTAACTGCTCAGCAACATTATGGATATAAGTTCATCACATTATCTAAGGAAAGGTGGGTTGCAGTTGGTGAGGGATATATGGTGCCCAACGAGCGTTAATCTGTCCTTGTGGTGTTGTGGTGAGTTATACCTTTTTCATGTGGTCGGTTTATGTCCATTTTATTCCACTTATTGTGTTGGGTAGTAGTTTTACAAACGAGATTTCTTGTCTGTTTGAGGATACGTATCTTAACCGTTAATGTTTTATCTAGAATTATAAATATAGGCAAAAAACAACAGGTGTAGTATTCAAGCTTATACAATAAATGGACCTATAATTTCGGAGGCTCTCAGATAGGAACTAGAACTACTGTCGTTTGCAAACTCTTGTAGTTTGTCATTAAGCACCTTTTTGAAGGAGGCCAATGTACTTGCTTGACGCATTTCCATTGGCAGTTTATTCCATATCTGTGCATACCTAATCAAGTAAAACTTTTGCCTGGTGGTTGTTTTACATTGTTCGATAGCTACTGTACCCTTAGTGTGTCTTAGTTTGTAGCCATTGTCATCTGAAAGTCGAGTGCCATTAGTAGAGGTAAAAACTAAGTGGTTTAGAAGCTTATAGTAAAGTGTCAAGTTTAGTCTCAGGCGTCTTAGCCATAGTGTTTCTAGTCCTAGGGTATCACATCTAGTGGAGTAGTTCGTACCATTTCCGGTTCCGAGTAATTTTAACGTGAAGTACCTCTGCACTCCCTCGACTTTCGATTTGTCCTCTATGCGTATGCTACTATACATGAATGAACAGTAATCAAATAAAGGACGCACACAAACCTTGTACAACAGAACTCTAGACTCATTTCTGTAGAAGTTCCTGAGTAGAAAGCCGATAAGTCTGCGTGACTTTGACACTTGTTTGGAGATATGTTCAGAAAATGATTAATTATGTGAATATTTCAGCCCTAGGTCCAGTACAGATTCCAGTCGTTGAAGTGCATGGCCTTGAATTGTCAGGTCAAGTTCTAAATTGTTGCAGCCTATGCAGAGCCAGCCACATTTTTCGACATTAAATTGGAGTTGCCAGGTGTCACACCATCTATCCATTTTTTCTAATTCTTGCTGTATGGCGTTTACTGTTATTCCAAGATCTGTGTTCTTGCATTTATACGTCACTTTTAAGTCATCTGCATATAGTATTGGTTTACCTACACTAAAGCATTCACAGATACTGTTTATATATATTATGACTCATTGAAGATTTCATTTTAAGCGTTCATATTCACAATCGGCCGCTTCAACTTGTGCGACAAAATCATCATTTTCATCCATGACTAACGTAAGATAGAGATATCTAGAACTAAAGAGGAATGAGTGGTCAGCAAAGCACTGTATCAGTGTTTGCAGTGTGGTGTCAAATGAACGATCGCGTGGTTGTTTTGGTAAAGTTACATTGCAGTACTAACCAAATTCAGATGGACCTAATTTTCTGAGTAGGTTGACACATCCCCCAGGAATCGCTATGGCCGGTAAAATCTGCTTTGAAATTGTCTTTATACAAAGTATCAAATGTAACATTGGCATCAGGATCACAGTGGAATTCAGTAATGTTACCCGTAATTCCATCTAACGAAGAGGCTATTACAGCAGGAGTGGCATGAGATGATTTGACACTAGGAGTTTTGGAGTGCTTAGACAAATCGACAGTACTCATTTGTTGAAGTTTGTTTTAACCTCCATCAATTCAGCATACCCTTCGCAATTTTTATATTATGATTCAGTCACTTGACTGATAATGAATCGCATGTGTCACTGATGGTGAACATTGAGTGGACGCTCAGTGAACTTGTGTACTCAAACCAGTTTCCTGTTCGTTGGAAGCAACAGCCCCCGTCGTGGCTTCGACTTTTACTCATTAACAGAAGATCAGAGCGATACGATCAGAAGTATTAATGTACATCATACTGAGTTTATTCTTCGACTTTTTAGTATATTGATAGTAAACAACCGTAAATCACATGGTCAAGGTGCTGCCTAATTAATTTGCTGTATAGGCCTGCACTTGGCTGATCAGCAAATCTTCGACTTGCCATCGGTCCTTTAATACAGCTCGAGTTTAAATCTAGTTACCTATTATATACGTAAAATAGTATTGTGAGTTATTATTATGAGTTCTGGAGAGTTGTCTCCTGGCTGGAGCGAATTTTTGTGTTACCCTTACTGACAGCACGAACAGCAAGACTACGGTGGTTGACAGAAACGAAAATAGGACTGAGAGAATATGTATTCACAAAAGGTCATGTGATACATGATATTAATAATGTGGTGGCCACAATCAGTGTCGTTCAAATGAGACAGAGTTAGTCGATAGACTAAGCACAGATCTGCGTATCAGAGAGCACGCATATTGGGTAACTTATCAAACCAACGTATTCCAGTTATCAACCAAGTGCATTTGGATCTATTTTGCCATTTTACTACTGATTTAAATAACAAAACCCAGATTGGAAAGCATTCCGAAACTTAAATCCTGCAAGTTACGCGAATAAATCGAAAGCTAAGGAATAAACCTTTTGTGGGATGTTTCTGCTTGCATTATGAGAAACGCCAGTAAATACATTTCAGCAATTCAAAACAACCAGCGAAACATCTTCAAATAGCCAGTTACAAGTCACACTGTACATTTTTTGAAATCTGCGCAACGAACGGCTGGGGAAACACAACTCTCCCCAGTAATTAGGACCTGGTTGAACACAAAATACCATCCACTAGCTAACCCTCAGTAGCTCACAAATGCCCAGTCCCCAAACCCTTCCCTTCTACATTGGTTTCTGTTGGTCTTCCGGGATGACTCTGCAGGAGATCAAACAAGTCCATCAAATCAATTGGGCCCCGGCCATTTCATCCTCAACGTTTAATCTGTTTATCTGTGCAGAATGAAACATTTGGTGAACAACTGAATTTTCAAGGGATAAGAGCTCAGAGGCGGTTTTGTGATCTTTTTGTGTATCTCTACACTATATCCATTCACTGTAGATAAATACGCCTTTGAGCAGCTTTAAGAGTTATTTTCTCTCATTACTAGCTGGGACGGTGTTGAGAACGGTGAATCTCCAGGGTTAGGCGGACCGGGCTTAAGAATGAGCAGGTGGGGTGGCCATATGTCATCTCTGGCAGAATATATATGGCCGCACAACGATCATGGGCGCCGCACCTAAAGAATCTTCCAATATAGTGGATACACAGTCACAATCCTCCATCTACATGAAAAAGATATATTTTCGGGTTAATTCTGTCAACAGGCCAACAACACCTGAATAACTTCCCTCAGAACGACGATTTTATCCAAAAAACTGGCTCGTTTGCAAACTTTGGTATGGGTCACTTCTAAATCTTCCTAGGTTTCTTTGTGTCCCGTCTACACTGAATGCGTGTCCCTAGAACGTTACTTCCGTTCTTAATAGATAGCGCCTAGTGGGCTGCAGCTGGGTCCTTCCTCTTTCAAACACCCAAGAACCATGCACTGTCTTTCCCTATGTTCTTCAGTAGTTTGACCGAACACTAGGATGTTATCTAAATACACCATACAAACACTTGGAATTAGCTCAATAAGCACCGTAAATATCAACCTTCAATTCGTTACTGGTACATCACGTGAGCTGGAAGGCATGATCTGGGGTTCATAAAACCTGGTAGGTACAGTAAAAGCAGTCTTAGGCTGATCACAAGGATGCACTTGAACTTGCCAATATCTGGAGGCAAAATCGAGGGTCGAAAACTAGACAGCTGCTGCTAAAGCTTCTAAAGTTTCGTCTGTTCACGGTAAGGAGTAAGCATCCTCCTGATGCACAATACTCAAACTTATCACCTCCGATGCTTCACCATCAAAGACTAGACGGTTGAAGGCAGAGCTAAACTTTAAGCACCAGTAAATACCAGCAAAGGGCAACCGCGCCAATGACCTTGAAACTCTCGGTAAGCAAACTCGTGAAGTCTGATAAATAATACTGTAATTATGAATAAAATGTGCTTAATGAAGTGTTACCTTATTAAATGGGATATCTGGCAAGTTCCAGGTTAGGTTTGAGAAAGATTAATTTAAGTTTTAGACTAAGGACAGGTTAGGGTTAGGTTAACCGAATGAGGGCAACATTAGTGTTGGTTCCAGCCAGATTAGGTCTGGTTTGGGGATATATTTACAGTTTCATGCCTTTTAATTCATTATTTTCATGAATACATGTGATTATACGCAAACATCGGCTTTACCATATGGTTGGTGCGTTCAAGGTCATTTGTCCACTGGTATGTAACAAGCAAAGCAGAAGGCACACTGACAATCAAAACAGAACATGAGCTGTGCAGAGAACATTTATTTCACGAGAATCAGTTTTAAAAAGTGCAGGGTCACAGTCTTAGAGTCTAACAGTCTTTCTTGTCTTCGCTAAGGTTTAGATCCTGCGATTTTTGTATCCAGATAATTGACTCCTGAGTATCTTCCTGCAAGCAAAGGAAATAAAACACTGATTAGTGTTTATTATATAGGTTTTGTTTTCATTATACTGCCTCCCCTCCTCTAGAGTCCCTGTCCTGATTGAGTGGCAGAACTAGGTAGCCTGCACCCCAGCATGTGATACTTCATATTAACTTGTGGTGGATGATAGCTCGTTGGGGAGAGGATTGTGTGATGCGGCTTAAGTTGATTGTGGTGGGCAAGAATAACATCGGCATTCCACTGCTGAATGTTTTTCAGGAAGTAAGTTCTAGGAAGGCATGTTCGCACAAACACTAAGAGCCCTTGCCATGGGGAGTAGAATTTTGAGTCCGGTTCAAGAGGACGGTGAGGCCAAACATGGTCGCCGACAGAGAAAACTGAGCCACGAACGAGACGATCATTCTTCTGATGATGGACTGACGACTGTTTTTCAGTGCTCGCCAGATCATTAGCCATTGCCAAATGGTTGCGCGATTGCCGGACGTAAGCAATATGGTTGATTTGTTCAAAGGGTGAGGGAGGTACTTGAACTTCAACGGGGAGGCCTAATTTTTGACCATACAGAAGTAACGCAGGAGAGAAACCCGTGGAGGAATGGACGGAAGAGTGGCAGGCAAGGGAGCACTGAGGTAGTGTATTGTCCAAGGCGTCAGTTGATGAGCAGTCGAGGAAAGCGCGTAGTACATTCTTGTTTGTTCGATTAGCACGTTCCACCAAACTGTTTCCTTCTGGGTTATAGGCAATCGTGCTTGTCTTCCGAACACCAAATACGTTGCAGGTGTGATGAACAAGTTGGCTGTCAAAAGTAGCACCTTAATCATAATGCAATGATTGTGGGGCATCAAAGTGAGTAATTCAGTCGTCAATGAACGCCCTTGCCACGCTAATTGCACCTTGTTCTTGCAGAGGTAACGCCACACACCATTTTGTAAAATAATCAATCATCACTAAGATATATCTGCTACTTCTTTTTAAGGTTGGAAGTGGCCCCATTATACCAATGCAGACACGCTGCTTGGTGCTTGGGTTAGCATAGGTACTAGGGGCGCTCTAAGTGTTTGTGTAGGCTGCTTGTTGAGGCTACAGAGGTCTCAATTTCGGCAGAACTCAGTCACACATCGATGAAGCAACGGCCACCAGAAACGCCGACGGATGGCATGTTCAGTTTTGTGTCGACCAGAGTGCCCAAGTTGGTGGTGTACTTGACTGATAAGCTCCCGTACTTTGACATTTGGAACTAGGAGTTGGAGGTTGAAATTCGGTCCTACTATGTGCAGGGCATCATCTATTAGTCGAAGTAGGCCCCATTTACCGCAGATACACCGCGTAGCTGCTGGCAGATCTCGCAATTCCTTATACGTCGGTTTGTTGTTGCCTTGGTATTGTCGTAAATAGACAGGTTGTATACCTGTATCCGCCGCTATCAGGGAAGCCCGGCCAATATCAGCTGCAGTACCGAGTAACACATTCACTGTGGTTTTACAATTTGGCAGACGTGAGAGAGCATCGGCGTTAGCATGTCTTTTTCCGGGACAGTATTCACAAGTGAAATCAAACGCCTGTAGACGTTCTTGCCAGCGGGCGAGTTGGCTTTCTGCATCACGAAAATTCTGCAACTACTGTAACGCCTTGTGATCAACCCGGACCCGGAATTTGCACCCAATAAATAATGGCGAAAGTAAGTGAGAAAGTAGGCAAGAGCGGTGAGTCGTAGGATACCGTGTCTCTCTCTTGTCTAGCCTCCGGCTAGCGTATGCTATTACCCGCCCTTGTTCGTCAGGCGTCACCCGTAAGAGGACAGACTCTACTGATTGTGCCCTGGCGTCAGTATCCAGGGTAAAGGAGCCGCTGTTAGGCAATTTATTTAGGAACGCTTAATCGGGGGGGGGGAGAAGTTAAACATGTTTAAGCGTATTAAATGCTACTTGGCACTCGTCAGTCCAGGCGAATTTCCGTCTGTTTTCCGTTAGTCGATGAAGAGGGGCTGGTATACTGGCAAAATTTTGAACGAAACGACGGCAGTAAGAAGCAAGGCCCATGAAACTGTGTACGTCCGCCGTCAATTTAAGTGTAAGCCAGTTGAGGATCTCTTGTACTTGTCCTCTATCTGCGCTAACACCTTGTGGAGTAATCTCATGACTAAGGAAGGTAACAGATTTCTGCAGTAAATGGCATTTTGAGGCCTTCAGTTTAAGATTACTCTCGCGCAAACGTTGGAATACTGCTCGGAGGTTGGCATGGTTTTCTTCGAGGAACTGTCCGAACACGATGATATCGTCCAGTTAAATGAGGCATTGTTTGGGGTCTAACCCTACGAGCACTGTCTGCATGAGCCGTTGAAACGTAGCAGAGGCATTAGACAGGCCAAATGGCATGGTTTCGGATTCATTTAACCCTGTAGGCACAACATAGGCAGTTTTGCGTTGATCTTCAGGACGAATTTCAACTCGCGAATAGCTGGAAGCCGGGTCTAAAGTTGAGAACCACTAGGCCCCGCCCAAAGCATCTGGTGTAGCGTCCATGCGAGTTAAAGGAAAAGAGCCTCAATGAGTGATCACATTTAGGCGATGACAATATACGCACAGATGGAGGGAGCCATCTTTCTTCCTAACAAGGACGATAAGGGATTCCCAAGTGGGGTAGACGGTTTATCACTTTGCTTTGTAACATTTCTGTCATCATCGTGTCCAGTTGTTGTTGATAGTGAATGGGCACCCGCCAAGGTGGCATCATAAATGGCAGGTTATCCCCTGTCTCGATCTCGTGTTGGACAACACTTGTTCACCACATAACGTGATCATCATCAAACTCGTAGCTATACCGGCAAAGTTTAACTTTCGACACCAATAACAACCAATCAGAAAACGACCTTGAACTGACCAATCACATTAAAGAGCCGTTTATGATAAGTGGAAGCGTATATTTGTACAAAAATGGATAGAAAAAAGTATACTACCGTTACAATGGGTATCTTTCTCGAACATGCGACAAAAGCATCTTCCAATTCAACATGGGACTATCAGTAGAGAAATCGCACCACATTCTATACATGTATTCGTCCAAATGACTGAAAATGATATCTTTTTTTGATCTATTTATAGCCCGGATCCTGTTTTTTAATCTCCCCCAAAAACCTTCAATCGAATTGGTATGAGTCCTATTGACAGGATAGAAGAAATCATTGGAGTGGTTCACTCTATCGTGAACGTAACCCAGAGATGACAGAGAATCGTAGCCTTTCCACTCGTCGGTATGCACAATTGATCCCTTTTAACAAGTCGAGTTATAATAGGGATCAAAGTGCTCGCCTTCCTGTCTTCTATCCTTTCAACAAACCCTTTTCGAAAGGCGTGTCATATAAACCGATAACCCAAATGTTGTTTGCTCTCTGACGACCCTGATTGCATTTCTTTTTTATCAACACTGTTTCGTCTACATGGACTACTACGTTCTCCCCGCCTAACAGAAAAGTAATTCTGTCCATTTTCCAAGATGCGACGTCTCTACAATGCTGATAGCACTGGACTGTTGAGACAAGGCTATTCTCCGTCTCCGCAGCTGCCACTCTCACTGGCTGCTTCAGTACCCAATAGTTGCAGATATACAAAATTTGGGTTAGAGAGAGATGTGATCTAGCAAAACATGTCCCCACGAAATACTAAAATTAGCAGCTAACCCTCTCTAATACTAACTCTTTTCCAACATATTCCACAACGATGGACAAATCTATCACTTGACCTCGAATAGCTTTTCAGAGTCATAACACCACCACAGGAACACTTTCTCTCCTTTCTTAGCAAGCCTAAGTCTAGGCAATACTGAACTACACTATCCTCCTCGAACTGCAAACGTAACCTTCTAAGGGCACGCATTGAAATGAGTCAAGCGCTATAAAACATTGAACCACGTTCGTGAATCTGATTGGATAATTCGGCGTCATCGTTGATTGGTAGTTATTGGTGTCTAAAGTTTAACTTGGCCGCTATACCCTTGCAGCAACACCATGGTATCGGCACGCTATTTTGAGTTGAGGTGAGGGTTGGCATTGTTGTCCACCGTAGTCACCTGATGTAGGATACAGGCATTACCACACTGATTATAAATAACTGATCGACTAAGTGTGAGTTTATGTGCTCGCAACGGAATTCGAAGGCTACCTAGGTCAATGACAGCGTGTTGAGTGGTCAAGAAATCAAAACCCAGTATGATGTCCCATCGTACTGCATCACACATGACAAAAGAATGAGTGCGGGTCACGTAGAGGGTAACTGAATCAGTTACCTTGATAGGGTCTCCCCTAACGGGAATTAACTGCAGCTGGCTGATGAGGGGTTTAGGGCTGGCCTCAAATCGCTGAACAAAACCCGTGCGGACAAAAGAAGACGATGCACCCGTACCAACCAGAAAAGATACGTCTACGCCATAAATTTTACCCTCAGGAATGAGAGGGGATTTCAAACACTGACTGATAAAGGTACATTAAGAAGTGGCTCACCTGAAGGCCTCCTTTTATTGTGTCCACATCTTAATGCTTTGCGACCACATCGACGACATTAATAACACCTGTCGGTGTCACCGTTTGATTTGGAAGAGGTTGTACATGGTGCTGCAGGCTGGAGTGATGGTGCGACGTTAAAGCGTTATTATCAGGGCGCCGGGACGGGTAATCTTTGTTCAGTGGTCCCCAAGATGTAACAAGATGTACTGGCAGTTAGCAAAAGGATATGTTCAACAGTCCCGAAGCGTTTGACTGCCTCGAGAACATCTGAGATGGATTTCACTGGGTTGCGTAATAGTCGACACTTAGGCTCGTAAGATAGGAGGCCTTGTGCAAAGCGGTTACAAATAGTCCCATCGCGACTCGTACTAGAGAGAGCTGGAAAAGCGTGGGACGCAATCTCAAGTAGTTGGTGGAGGTAGTCGGCAGTCATCTCTCTCGGTTGTTGACGACGGCTTAGGAAAGAGTACATGTACGCGGAGGAACTACAGGGTTTCGCAAAGCATTCATCTAATATGCGCCAGTTTTCGTTGAGCGTTTCGCATGTGGAGAATCCCCCAGCGATTGCACGACGTAAGGCAGCATCATTCAATGCTAGCATGATCTGGTTGTACTGACCTTGTTGGGGTAGACCTGTGAGGAGAGATTTCCTAAGGAATTTCTACAACTTGTAGTCACTGTTGATGTCGAGGGGCGGCGGTCGTCGCACAGGAAGATTGTGTTCTGTGGTTGAAGGATGTGAGCTGGCTTTCTGAGCAGAGCATATTGCAAGAAGTTCGTAAGAGTCCGATTTCATGTTAAGACTGAGTTTAGAGCACCTCCAACTCCAATTTGTAACAAGCAAAGCAGAAGGCACACTGACAATCAAAACAGAACATGAGCTGTGCAGAGAACATTTATTTCACGAGAATCAGTTTTAAAAAGTGCAGGGTCACAGTCTTAGAGTCTAACAGTCTTTCTTGTCTTCGCTAAGGTTTAGATCCTGCGATTTTTGTATCCAGATAATTGACTCCTGAGTATCTTCCTGCAAGCAAAGGAAATAAAACACTGATTAGTGTTTATTATATAGGTTTTGTTTTCATTACAATACTTACTGGTGGTTGAAGTTTAACTTTGCCGGGGTGAATTCTTGTGGACGTCACAGATATGTCTCTCCCCTCTCCCCCTGGAGGTGTGCTCCACTACATGTTTTTTGGGGTGAATGCTTGATGTATTGATGTGAACGTCAGCATCTTCCGAAATATTAATGACTGCCATTCCTAGATGTTTCAAGGCGTGAAGCGGGAGAGATTATATGACATCATTAGCTCATTGTTCCCCATAAAACTGTTTAGTATGTTAACGGTACTGCTCCGTCCGTATTTTAAATGACTCACCTGTGATGGGCTTCTCTGCTGCTGCAAACTTTGCTTTAGTCTCCCTGCTCTCCGCAATTTCTTTCTCATTGGATGTCACTAATAGCATCTGAACCCCCGTTTCAGTTGCTGGTACTGAGTCTGTTTAAGCCATGGTCATCTGCGGGTTTGATGAGCCTAGTGATTACTGTGTTGGCAGGCACTACGCATCTTCATTTGCAGATGGGCATTATTCATCAGCACACCTTAGACTCTTGGTATCTCATCTTGATTTGAGAGAGATTCCACGACTCAACATGTTCTGTAAGCTGCAGTACAGACAATCATGAATAAAGCACTCCATAAAAAGCTTTAAATCAGAAGAAAACAGATGGAGATCGAGATACTTCATCACTAATAGAAATAAGAGTCACAGTACAAGAGGAATAATCAAGTTTCTACGAGGAAAGCAGCTAGCTGGCTTGGGACTACCGGATACCGTCTTCAAAATGAAGTCTTTCCTCCCCGGACCTGGGTTACCACATCACCTCAGACACAAATGTACCCCTTTAACTTATTTTGAAAATGAAATGTCTGAAGTCCAAGTGGACCGCTGAGATTTTTCGGTCTTCCACATAGTCGCAACCTAGGATTTTCCTACCAGTGTGATACAAAATTGGAATGTGACAAACCTTGGACACCTTTTAGCAGAGGATGCACAACCAAGAATTATAGTCAAGACAGAGAATGACTGGTTAAAATTACTTATTCTGTTTTTGATACAGCCTACTAAGAACTAAGGAATGGTTTGACCAGTAGTTTTGGACTAATTTGTGCATCAGCCTTGAGCCATATACCCTGTCAGTATCGCAGTGAAGAATTATTGCTGTTGCCAGAAGACAACTCTCCAGAACTCAGAATACTATATATGTATCAAATGATCAACTCAACTCTAAAGTGACGCATACTAAAAGACAAACAGGAAAGTTGAAGATTTATTGATAATAAGCCAATAATAATATAATAATAATTTGCTTTATTCCAAAAACAGTACTTATTATACAGAATGGAATTCTTAGCATTTGTCACAATATGATGAGATTAATGATACCGCAGTTTGATCTAGTTTACAATTGGCTGCCATAGACACACTAAAAAGTTGATAAATAAATGTCAAGATAAAATGCATCAGTACTTCTGAACTTATCACTATGATCTTCTGTCATTCAGTCAATGTCAAAGCTAAGTCAAAGACTGCTGGGACCAACAAAACCAGTCCAAATAAACGAGTATTCAGTGTTCACCAACATTGACGCACCCTATCCGTCAAATTGTGTTGACCTTAGAAGGGTGGCTACGCACCATTTTCTAAATTCTTCTGAAGAAACAAAGAATGTCCTAATACCCTTTCATGTCCTTGTGACAGAGAGGGCTTCAAATATCAAAACAAGACTTGGCAGGTTAAAGGCAGTCAGAATAACCTCCAGCCATAAGTATATAGGATGATTCTTGGAGGAGGAATTGGATAATGAATATAATATGACATGGAGTGTTGTGGTTGTTATTTGTACTAGTAGTATTGTATTTCGCAATGACCGAATTACAGGAATTCAACCAAAACACTGAGAGGGATGAATTTAGGAATTTGTATTTGGCGGAATTATTATTCAAATCAAAATAATAAATATATTAACAAACAACAGTAAGTATTTAAACAATACAAAGATAGAAATAGTCAATCACCACATCCGCCACATGTCGAATGTCTCCTTGCGTATTTATAATGAGGTCTCGGTTTGCTTGCAAGTCTCTGGGATCTTCTAACTGATTCTGTGATATTATTTTCATCAGTATCATCTGGACTTATTTCTGAATTATCTACAATATCAGGATTAGTAGCGGAATCATTAAAATTATAATCGGAACGACCTACTTCGTTTATTCTCACTTGATCCAGGTGTCTGTTATGAATTGAATGATCTTCGATGTCTAATATTTTCACCATTCGATTTCCCATTCTTTGTAGTATGATTCCAACAGAAGGTCTATAGTCATTCCCTCTGTAATAATGTACATCAGAAGTCGTAGACATTAGGTGCTTTCTGAGAATTCGAGATTTGAACAGTTTAGCAGGACTTTCATGGGTACTTGTATGCTCCGCATTGCGATATTGAAGTAGGAAGTTATCTACACACCTCTCTAGCTCATCAAAATTCTTAGGACTCATTGATGCTATGGCACTCTTTAATGTTCGTACGAAATTTTCTGCCAAACCGTTTGACTGAGGATGACGTGGTGCTGTGTACAGATGACGGCAACCTATGTGTTTAAGCCAATCATTGAAGTTCTTCTCAGTGAAATGAGTACCATTATCAGTAACTAAGACATCTGGAATTCCTTCTCGACTAAAAATCTTTCTCAACGCCCTGTGAGTGAATTTCGCATTAGGACTATCTGTAATTATAACTTCTGGCCATCTAGAATAAGAATCCACAATAATTAAAGCATAGTATGAATTTAAGAATGGACCACAGTAATCTGCATGAATACGCTGCCAAACCTCACAAGACGTAGGCCACGGTTTCCACGACGACTTCCCATAGGACATTTTGTGCAAACAGCTGGAACAGCTCTTCGATCTTTTGCTAATGTCAGCATCATTTTCCGGCCACCAACATGTTAGACGTGCTAATGATTTCATCTTATCAGCTCCCAGATGCGCAGAATGAAGATCATCCAAAATCGCAGATCTTAATGTCGGAGGAATAATAATTCTGTCATTCAGACAGAGAAATCCTTCAGGATGGACTGAAATCTCATCTCTTCGCTTATAAAAGTCCGGAAATCTTCGCTTGCACTGAATATTCCAACCTCTTTTTGTTGCATTTATAATGCACCCGTAATATTTCCGAGTATCGTTTATAAGTCGAACTCTATCCACAGGTAACGGCTGGACTAACAAACAATCAGTGTCATTCGCAGAATTTTCAAATAATGAATAACGAGATAAAAAGTCTGCATGAGGTATATCCTTAGCCGATCTGTGTTCAATAGTGTAATCATATGCACTTAGTTCTAAACTCCATCTTTGAACCATAGCAGCAGATGACCTATTCAAAGATTTTTCTGGGTTGTAAATGAATTTCAAAGCCTGATGATCAGTAACTATGTGAAACTTAGTACCAAAGAGATACTTGTGCAAGCGTCTTATTGCCCATACAATTGCTAGAGCCTCTTTCTGGGTTTGTGAGTACCCTTGTTCACTCTTACTTAGACGTCCTGAAATAAAAATAACAGGTTGTCCATTTTGCTCAAGTACTGCAGCTATACCCGTACGAGAAGCATCTGTAGTGAGAACGGACTTATCTTTCGATGAAAAAGGTCTTAAGAAAGCTTGTTTATTAAGAAACTCCAAAGTTTTTCGCAAGATATCTTCATGTTGTTGTTCCCACTTAAATTGTTTACTGGAGACAATATTAAAAAGTGGAGATAACAGTTGAGTGAAATTGGGAATGAATCTGGAGTAAAATTGAAGAGTGCCAATCCATGATCTCAACGACGTCATATTATTAGGTGACGGTGCTTGAACTAGAGGTGCCAAACGCCTAGCATCAGGTCTGAAACCCTCAGAGTCTACTGTATATCCGAAGCATGATACAGACGACAAAGTAAAATGACATTTAGATGGATTAACAAGAACATTTTTCTCACAGAAGCGCCTGAACAGTTTTAAAAGACGTTCATTATGCAATTCGATGTTCGGACCATGAACTATAATGTCGTCTTGGTAAGACTCAACACCATCTAATCCGTCTATCATCTGATTTATTACTTTTTGAAATATTGCAGGAGAAACCTTTAAACCAAAAGGCAAGAACTTATACTTGAACAATCCAAATGGAGTATTAATGGTTGTTAATGCACTAGAAGCTTCGTCAAGAGGAATTTGCAAATAAGCATCTTTTAGATCTATTTTGGAAAAGTATTTTGAGCCATGTAGCTTGTAGAGAATATCTTCGCTTTCTAGCGTAATGCAACTTTGCTGTAGAAGACGACTATTGAGTGTAAGACGATAGTCACCACAAATTCTCGGTGTTTTTCCGTCAGCCTTTAGTGGTGTGACAATGGGAGTAGCCCAATTCGAAGATTCAACTGGCATAAGTATGCCCTGCTCAACCAACTTGTCCAACTCTTTCTTAACTGCATCTCACAAACCATATGGAATTAATCGGCGCTTTAGGAAGATAGGATCACCCTCTATTTCAAGATGGATGGGCTGAATCTGCATGCCACCTACACACTTTGAACATTGAAAACTAATTCTCTGAACAAAGATTCATCAAACAACTCAGTACAAAGTGAGATTTCAACATTTAACAATCTAAGGGCTTTCAATCCCAATAAAGGTGGACCATATTCACTAACAAGAAAGGGGATATTCACAAAATTACCACTGTCTGACTTCAAACAAATGTTAGTTGCACCAATAAGAGGTAGTTTATGACCAGTTATGCCTGTAATTGAACTAGTAGTAGGGTCTACCTGAGCATGCTTACAAAGCGATAGTAAATCTTTCTTAGAAATTATAGATTCAGTACTCCCAGTATCAATTATAAAACAGTGAGACTTGCCTGAACTTGCAGTGAAGTTTCTCACTAGATGAGATTGAGTATTGTGAAAAGTTGAAAGAGACATTGACTTCATTTTATCAGACAGTTTGGCAGAATCATGAGTAGCATAATTATTTGAACTTCTGCAGACAGACTTGATGTGCCCAATTTTACCACATTTATGGCACTTAGCACTCCGAAAACGACAAGTGCTTCGTAGATGAAGTTTTCCACATGAAAAACACGGTTTGATGTTCTTGCTTTCTGTATGCATTCTATTACATGTGGACGGCAGTTTGGATTTCTTTCTATGAACACTTTTATTATCAACTTTGGACAGTCTGACATCAGACTCTGACGTAGTGGCAGCTGGGTAGTAACTGTTGACATCTTCATACGTAATACATAAATCCTTGGCAGTTTGAAAGGTGCAGGAAGGAATCTGAATCAACTCTTTCTCTAACTTAGGAATATTGATTCCAGCAATTAGACGATCACGTAGTTGAGTATGCAGCTGATCTCCAAAGTTGCATTTTAAAGCTTGTATCTGAAGTTGAAGAATAAAGTCTCTAATCTTCTGGTTGGGAGCACGGACAAGTTTGTTGAACTGAGCCCTCTCTCGTGTTTCGAAAGTTGTTATGTGGAAGTGATTTGTTAAAAGTTCACGGAGTTTATCATAAGACATAGAAATTGGTTTATCTGGAAATGACAGAGTTTTCAGTAGGCTGTACGCATCTAGCCCAATAGCAGTAATAAAATGAGCTGGAATTTTGTCATCGCGAACATTCTTCGACATGCACCATGCGTCGAAACATTCAAGATAATCGGAGATTTCCCGCGGTGAACCATTTATAGGAAACTTTCCAAGATTATTTAATTCCATTGCGACGCCAAAATGTGATTGTTATTTGTACTAGTAGTATTGTATTTCGCAATGACCGAATTACAGGAATTCAACCAAAACACTGAGAGGGATGAATTTAGGAATTTGTATTTGGCGGAATTATTATTCAAATCAAAATAATAAATATATTAACAAACAACAGTAAGTATTTAAACAATACAAAGATAGAAATAGTCAATCACCACAAGTGTATGTGATGCATTTGGATAGATAGTAAATTGAGGTAACCCACTGATTTAAGCAGCAAGCTGCAATTCTAATGGTCATCTTAATTTTGACCATCTGAATTATTCACACATTGTGTTTTATATTATTGTAATATAGATACTTTAATATGAATTAGGATGTAAGTAATAGACTGAAATTAGATTTTTATTTTAAAATCCCAGTTAGCTTTTTCAGAAGTGACATCTGCAGTGTAAACATTAATTTCTTTCTGTTTTTAAAAGTTGCCACCTTACATAAGGAAAAAGTAACACATATGTTCATTGCTGTCTCTAAATTAATTATACACAGTCAGTAGACATAATTCCAAAGAATCAAAGTCCTTCAGATAAATTAAGAGGATGACTGACAAGTGTAAATTGCATCTAAGAAATCCGGAGTGATAATTCAATTGATTAATTAAACCACACGTTGAGTTACGCGTAAAACCTGAAACGCAGGATTTGTCTAAAGTATGGTGTTATATTATACATAAAATAATGAAGTATAATGCACAGACCCAAAATTTTGAAGTATCCATGGCTGAATGCCGTCAAATGCACAATCACTGCGAGTCAATAAGAAAAAACAGCAAAGCTTTGTCCGCAGCGATCCATGGTCAGATTAAACAGCGCTCGAATGCCAGACAAAGGTTGAAGGG
This sequence comes from Trichobilharzia szidati, assembly GCA_944472155.2. Taxonomy (NCBI): domain Eukaryota; kingdom Metazoa; phylum Platyhelminthes; class Trematoda; order Strigeidida; family Schistosomatidae; genus Trichobilharzia; species Trichobilharzia szidati. Next base: position 57,517,856 of record OX235274.1, read on the forward strand.
ATTTGAATAAATAGTGTTCAAAATGGAGGGATATATATAAATAAAGTATATGCAGCGGATACCCTATAAACATAAGAAGATGATTACTATGTATCAAAAAGAATATTAATGCATTGAGCGAAATAAACTTCAATACCGAACAACAGTTATGCTAATGGGGTGAAAAAGTATAAACTCATACTACTTACTAGTGGTATAAATAAAAGAAAGAAAAACGATGGATAAATAAGAAAAGGATTAACAACTGGATTATTTATTTTTAGGTTAATTTGCATTTCCCGTTGGTCGAATACGTTCAGCAGAAATTCTCAGTCTATGTTGACATGTCAGCTTCTAGTACAGACGCACAATGCTTTGGCACTTCAAATAATGGTCACTGTGAATGCAGGTACATCCAGATGACAAGCCCCAAATAGGACGAAATATGCATCTTGGGACCAAGTTAAACTTTAAGCACCACCAACTACCAATCAGCGAATGACATCGAACGCACCAATCACGTGAAGGAGGCAATTTTGTGTATGGAATACATATATTTATGGAAAAAAATGCATAAAAACTGTAGAAAAGTGTTACAAAGGATACCTTCCTCTCACATGTGATAAAAATAGCTCTCAGTTTTAGTTTGGAGTATCAACAGAGTATAATTCCATTGTGGGTAAAATTTATTTTGATAAAGTCTCATAGTGTTATACAGTAATATTTACTGAGCAATAAATTGTGCTCGAAACTTCATCAGTAAATATTATTGTATAACACTGTGAGACTTTATCAAATAAATTTTACCCACAATGGAATTATACTCTATTGATACTCCAAACTAAAACTGAGAGCTATTTTTATCACTCCTTTGTAACACTTTTCTACAGTTTTTATGCATTTTTTTCCATAAATATATGTATTCCATACACAAAATTGCCTCCTTCACGTGATTGGTGCGTTCGAGGTCATTCGCTGATTGGTAGTTAGTGGTGCCTAAAGTTTAACTTTGCCCATCTTGGATTCCACTACTAGTCAAAGCTAACTAGAATTTACTCTTACTTTCAATGAAGTGGTCAGAAAACACTTCAGATTTAACTCTCCAATATATAAACAAAGTTTCCAGATTATTATTTACCATTATCTTTCTAAAAGTTAGTTTATAAGGATGCGATTTGTTTCAAGTGTGACCACGGATTGAACCCTGGTGAGGCCATGCTGTCATTGTATTCCTGCTTACTATATTTGTTTAACCGATATCATCCTTAAAATAGCATCATTTCCCTCTTACCTGCTTTAGAATGTCGCCAGTTACTGTCTGATTACTAAATAAATGTCAGATAACTCAGTTAATGTAAGCATTTTTTGTGGATCTTGACAGCCATTTTACGCATCCATTAAAATAGTTTTCACTTTTCTTAGAATGTTCATACAATCGCCATAAAAGCAGCCAACCATTTGAATCAGTTAAAAATAATTTCATGTCTTTATTCCCAATGGTTTTAATTATGAAACTGCTGTAGACAAAACATCAGATTTATTGATCGATCTTTGCTTTCACAAGTAATGTGAATATATATATATATACTACCTTATTTACTAAAAACGTCGTAATCTACACATTTCCAAGACTTAAGATGCTAAGCTCTTTATGTCACTTTTTCATAATTTGTCCGCGAAATTCATCTACTTAAAAAATGAAATAAAGGGGATCGATTTAAAAGTAGAATCAAGTTAGACATTTTTTTGTTTAGTCAGCTGTTTTCAGAAGTGGTTTTTAAGTTAAAAGTAGAGATGAGTTTTATACTTTAAACAGCATTCAGTATAGAATTTATTTTAAAATGAGTTTTTATAACCATTTAACAAGTGACATGAATGAGGAGGGAAATTGTACGAATGAAATTCATGATGTTTATTCAGTTCATAAATAAAGTAGAATATAATTACGATTTCTTTGCAGTGTCAACATGCTATTTCATTCAGAAAACTTGTAATCAGATTCTTAACTGATATTAATGACATTTACAAACTCCAGTGATGAGAAATCATTGAGCTGATTTTAGGAGATCAAGGGATGCTGACGTCTACGCAAAGTACGATGTATACAACAAAGTTCTGCAAATCAGAACACTAAATTGATCGTCCGAAATATGAAATATGCTTCGAGATCGGGATCATAGTGCCATTAGGATTGCTTACCTAGCTACGTATCATGCACGAACGAACGTGACACGATGGCTTGTCAAATGGCGTGGATGCCTGGCCATGAAGCTTTAGCTTGACGAGTAGACTTAATATGTTAGGGTCAGCATCCTGTGATGAGTGACGAATGCTGTAGGTTAGTAATTTTGGAGGGTTATTTACGTCTACATGCTAGACTACAGAGAAATTTCTCTTTTGTTTACAGAAGTACATTTTAAAAGAATACAATCAGTGTGGGGAATGTGAGTGCCTAAGGACTCAAAGAGTACAAGAATTTTACTTCATGGCAGGTAAGTTTCGTCCAGTCGAAACTGTCCAGAGAAATCAAACTCATCATTTTAAATGTAACATGATTTTCCTGGAGAAGTGATGTTATCTGTTTCGCAAGTTTGTCCTATGTAAGTGATATTATTTGTGTTTGCACTATCTTGTTTCACTATTCATTACATAAATTCGTACTTCAATAGTTGTATGCTCTTTTATACTAATTCACATAGACGTTGAATCCCAAAAGGCAACTGAAATATTACTTAATTATTAGCAGTCTTTGACATAAAATTAATTCAGTGATCATAGGTCTTGATCAAGTCCTCCCTAACTTGTTCTACACAACACAAGAGACATTCTGTCATGATTCGTCTGCAGTATGAAGCATTCCAAAGTTTTGCAGCTTTCATCGGAGTGTATTCTTTATTGTTCTTACGCTGAAGATCTGTGTAGTTTTACGCGTTCTTTTTCAGCAACTAGTCGTTTCTTTTTCTACAAACGATTTGGGCGTGTACGCTGAAATGGTCATTATCTTCATTAATTCATATGTAGAGTCAGATTTTGAATATTCCTTAGTTACTTTTTCTCTAAAATATCACAGATTAAAGAATTTCCTAATACATTTCGAAGTAGCACGGATAATGAATTTGACATTTCTCCAAGAATACTTACTACCGGTCCACAATATGCTTTTCTTCTCACTCCCCACCGTTTGTTGCGTATCCCACTCCAAAACAATCAGGAATATCATCAGTAGTAGTAGTCAGCCTTGTCATACTCCTGTCTTCACCTAAAAGGATTTACTGAGCTTTCATTATCAATCATTTTGCATGTGATGCCATCATCTAGCTGTTAAATGAGATCTATAAATGTCAGGAGCACACCATTGTGTTGAGGGAGTTTCCAAATTACCACATAACCAACACTATCAAAGGCGTTTTGAAAGTCTATGAAGTTCATTTTGAGTGTTGACTGCCATTTTATAGTCTGTTCGATGATAACGCGTAGTGTTGCGATTCGGTGCGTACACGATTCGCTTTTCCTCGAATCCAGCTTGTTCCGCGTGGAGTTTTAGTATCCAGAGCATGTCTTAGTCCCTCCAGTTTCTCCTTTTTTCTATTTCTGTTTGTCTTCTGAAACCTGTATCAAAATCGATGCATTTGTAATTCGTAGTATATTTGCTACTTCAAAAAGTTTAATTGTGTTAAGTAATTATTACTAAGCCGGAAATTTTGCAATAGAAACTAATTAGACGAAGTAGTAGACAACAGAACCTTTGAGGTTTTAAATAAAACATTCAATTAAAAATTACAATCTACCTTTATGCAGTTCTTGAATACATTTATGAGATTTATACAAGTTAATGCGACGATCTACTCTTCCTAAAGTGTCAAACTAACCAGGAAGATATTACACACTATTCATAAGCAGATGTTTTATCTTCCAATGTTTGACTTAAACTGAATTTTTAGTCGACAGATAATTATATCTCGACACTGAGTTTGTTAGATATGAAAACCAATGAACAGTGTGAGAAAAATCCACACTAACACTTCAAGGTTAGTAAAAACTACGATAACATGAAACGAACTTGTGGCTATTAATTGTGATAAACCTAAGAAATGGCAACACACTGCTTTCTATTTTCCATTCAGGTAATTCAATAAAAGTTATCAATGTAAATCTAATTCGTAATTTTCAAATTAGTTTGCAATTTACACAGTTCAAGGTGTAATTTCAGCACAGTCTCCTTTGGAAACCAAAAAGAGTTATCCACAGAATTATATATATATATATACTTAGGAATCCTTTCTTGTTTTCATTCCCCTACTTTCTGAGTGAAACATAGGGCTTCAAGCTCTAGCTTTGAAGTTTTATAAGTTTCACGAAGGCAGATAGTCACCAAGCCTGCCTGTCGAGGCACACCAGCAGCTGTTGGCGTGTTAAGAACTCCCACAGTTACAGGCTAAAAATGCTTTCTACACACGATTTATTCACGGTTTCACACATATCAGTCAAGTATCCTTACATTTCATCAAAAAGAGACTAAGAACAGAATAGTAAGTCGTCAGTTTTCAAAGTGACTGTATATATATTTTTCCTTTGGTAATTAAAATTCCACCAAATGCCCTTGCAGAAAAACACAGAGAAAGAGGGAAAATAGGTGAAAAAGAGCAAGGTGAAAAGCATAGAAAAGGAGAAAAACAAATCAGTCAGTCAATCAACTAACCAAAAGGAGTGATAAAGTTCAAATATTTGACTTCAAAAATATTTTTAAAAAAACATTATTTATTTACAGATGATCATTTTTGAAATTAAATTATACAGGATAGCATTTCCAGCGACAAAACAAACTAACAAAAGGCCAGAAATTCAATTATTATCATATTCTTTTAGATAGTAACAGTTGATAGGGAAAATAAACTGGTTGGTAAATTGAATGAAGTGAAAAAGTGAAACCGAATGTTCAATTCAAAGTGAAGAACAAAAGGAAATGTATTGTTCAAAAGTTCATAAATTAAGCTAAAGAAAAACTCACAGCTACAATGCATTCTCTATAAGTTAATGAATGAATTTATTAAAAACTGTAAGATAAGTAAAGTTTCTGATCCAGAAAAAATTAGATCAGAATAAGAGGTTACTTCTTCCATTCACTAACAACTCTAATCATTTAGCGGTGAATACATATTTCAAAAAAAACTTCTTAACACCTAAACGAAGTCAGCAAACAGCTTGTATCAGGTATTATTCCGCCTCTGGTGGATATACAAATGTGATAGGATGTTGATAACAACCATTAGTGTATTCTTCATCGAAATGGATATATATATCGACTGAAAAACAAATGCCACACGCCACACTGACTCCCTTACTTCAATACATTAGTAAGTGTAATGAGGAAAAGAAAGATATTTCATGTGTTCTACAGTTAAAATCCTTGTGTTTGAAGTAAAAAGAATAATTTTTAAGTAAGTACTTTGTAAATAAAAGTAAGAAATAAAGACTGCTGAGATTCTTCATGCCTTCAAGAAAAGAATAACCACTTTTTCATACATATAAACGCTCTTTTATTTATATATATTTATCCTCTTTCAAAGAGAAGTACTTCTGTAGCATTTGCTAAGTAATATCTATAATGCATAGTTTTACACCTGATATTATTATTATCTTACAAATTTAAAAAGATTGTTGAATATAGTTGAATAAACAGATATGTATACACAGTTGTGTCAGTATAACAGGGTATGTACAATGATTTCATGTAGACAAGTCATTGACTTTTACTGTTGTTGTTGTTGTTGCTGTGTGTCGTGTAACTGTCTAGTGAGCAAATTTTGACGAGTAATCAAATCAAGTAGTTGATTTTGTGTAAGCATATTGTCAGGATTTACAGGATTATGAGTATACGGGTGATTTTGTGCTGTGTTAAAGTATTGATTTTGGGAGTTTTGTTGTCGTTGCTGTTGTTGTTTCATGTGTAGATTCAGTGTGGCTGCAGCTGATATAGCTGCAGATAAATTTCGTGTATCATTCATAAGTAATGGAGATAAAAGTGATGCATCAGCACATCGGTTCACATCATTTACAGACGGTGATGTTGTGATATAAGGCGAAGTTGTTATTAACATTGGTGCATGATTATTTTCATGGGTATAAGCGCCACCCTGGTCTTTCTCGTTTGCTCGACTAACACCGCCAACTGTATTTATAAAGCCATTGGGTAGTGGAGGCAATGGTATAGATGGTGGTGAGTGTGTTGGATGAATTTGTGGTAAATCATAAGTTTGAGAATCAGAATAGCCTGTAGATGTCTGAAAGTCACAGGTAGAATTTATTGGTTCATAAGTTGTCGTAGTAAACGGCAAGTGTTTCATTCCATTGAAATCATTTACAAGGGTTCCATTTCCTGTAAGAAAATTACTTGTCGTGTATGAATTCATTAAAGTATTTGGTACAGTACTGATAGAATAAGACGCATTGTTATTACTAGTATTGTTATTATTATGAGTAGTACTGCTGTTCACTAGATGGTTGTTAGTTACTGAATATGGCGGTGATTTTAAATTTTCTGAAGCTGGTGAAAAATTACGATAAGAATTTTCTGATGTTGTATGATGCAGTAAGATTTTTGAACGAGCTTTACAACGATTTCGTCGGTGAAATTTTAGTAAACAGCATCCAAATATAAAGAAAGTCAAAGTCACAGTAAATGTTCCAACAACTGCACCGATCATTTCAAGAACAGAGAATTGCTTCTATTAAAAAAAGGTATGAATAAGAGAGAGAAAAACAAAATAATTGTGTGTTTAATGATACTGAATCTGCTAAACGGTTCGGTAACTATTACTACACACTTTTTCTTATTGTGTTCTGCTGAATAGAAAGTTTGAGCATCAAGCTACTGACAGTTGAGTCCGTGTATTTGAAATCAATATTGTTTATAGAAATTGAGCCAAGAGTACTATTAAGCTAGGTGATGATGCAAAGTTAAAGAATAACGATACAACGGAAACAAACGTACCAATGACTGTGAAGAGCGCAATTACACTAAAAACCCATTCGCATTCCTAGACATACTTTTGAGTTGAAAAGAGGATATCTTGATTTATAGGAAGTCTACTTGGGCAGGGCAGCGAACTCAGTGTTCTTTGTCCTTTAAATCCAGATGAAATTATGAAGGCATTGAAACTGTGTCTACGCTCCACGTTATTTACATTTAGAGGGGTTCTTTACCGTCAAACAGAAGGCATTGCTATGAGATCACCAGTGTCTCCGCTGGTCGCCAATCTGTTTCTGCACTCATTAGAAACAAATGCAATTATGAGATGCTCTAGTCCTCCAAGAATGTGGTTAAGAAACATGGATGATACCTTCGTCATAATCAGACGCAGCGTGTTGAATGAACGTTTTCATTTAATAAATAATATGTTAGAAACCATTAAGTGTTCCAAAGATGTCGAATCCGATGAAAATGATTTGGCGTTCCTGGACTGTTTAGTAAAAAGAAAACCAGATGGTAAACTTAAAATAAACATTTGCAGAAATCCAACACATTCGGACATATACCTAGACTATTTTTCAGCACATCCCTTTACCAAAAAAGGAACTGTGGCCAAGAATCTGATTGACAGAAAGAAACGTCTAGTTACTGAGGACGAAGAGATGAGCTGGGAACTAATATTGGTTCAATCCACTCTTGAATCAAGTAATTATCCGAAAACCTTCATAAAAGGACGGATAGAAACCTATTGCTAAGAATTGGTTTAGTACGGTGGTGATTCGTTACAGCAAAGAAACATCGGATGAGATAAAGCGAATCCTTAACAGTCATGATGTAAGAGTGTATTTTCGTGAAACTAACACCTTACGCTCGTCACTGGTGAAGGTTAAGGATAAAATAGAAGACAACCAACAGAATTGTTTGTACTGGACCAATTGTATATGTAGAAGAAACTTCCAGAAAGGTAAATATAAGAGTGAAAGAGCATAAACAATGTCTAAAGGTGGTTCTAAAGACTTCTGTGGGCTTAAAGAAGCTAGAAAACAGATCGGTGATTGCACTGAACTTGATGGAAGCTGGACATAAAATCGACTTTGATAGGAATAAGGTTCTACAGAAGGGTTTCGGTTCGTGTAAAGAAAAACTGACTGCAGAAGCCCTACATATATGGGTGAATCCCAACAGTTTGAACAGACGTGAAGGTGTGATATTAGCTGATGCATGACAAATCGTGACTGATAAATAAAAAATGGATATGTATGACTAATTAATCATACTTGATCTAAATTCCCGATTGTCTATTTCTTCTTATGGAGAGGCTAACAAATGATTTACAACTCTTTACCCATACACTTATGCGCACACACCATTGTATACTGCATATACACATATATTTTCATATTCAATTATCTACGACCATGAACTTTTAGTCGAACGTAATCATCGAAGCATCTGCACAAGGAGCCGACACGTCAACCTGAGACCGAGCACTTCGGTCCAATTAATCGACTGGAAAATCTAAAATTGAATTAAATAAGTAATCACTAAAATTCTGAGGAAAAGTACACTTTGTTTAAAGTGTTTAACAAAAGTAGACTAATATTTGTAAGTCTGGGGTCAAATTCTGATCACAGTTCATACAATTTTGTTTATTATGTTTTGATGATCGCTTCATGACTCATATGACTGGACAAAGTTGTTTTTTTATTTAAATGACAGATGTCCTTTTAATTTCGATTAATTTCCCTGAAGAAGTTCGAGCCAGTTTGCCAAACGAAATGTTGGAATTACTCATTTCAATTTCGCTTCGATTTTAAAAATATAATTTTTACAAATGTCTATCTATACAGTTGATTTCATAGATAATGATAATATAATATTTGCGGATAAACTAATTTAAAACTGATATCTTTTGAGAGGTAAGTTAGGTTCAAAGCCTGCAGTCTACTCTGTCCCAATTAAGGATGTAGATATCAAATTACCATACAATAGGGAAATAAGTGGCAGGATTTTAAGACAAATACCAAATTAGGTCATCTTTCCCTAACCTACTAAAAATTGCCATTCACAAACTTATCGAACCAAAAATTTGTGTGAAAAACAGTACTTACTTGAAAGAGCATATTCTCAGGATCATCTTGAAGAACTGTATACCATCCATGTGTCATTTCATAACTAGCCAAAGAACGATCATTAGTTATGCTATTTTTATCTGTTTGTAAGATGCTGTCGCCAGTTTCTTTATCTTTATTCTTTTGAGCTTTTGCTTTATTAGTCTGTGAAGTCAAAACACTATTCGACATCGCTTGTAAGTGTTCAAAAGTTGGCCAATGAAAGACTATCTCAGCACTTGTATTCCCGTTAGAATCACTAGCAAAACAAATCAGTTTCTCAACTTTTGAAGATGATACATATGGATTGTTCGACCCCTTAACTTGACTTTCACTATTTGGTCTGATCTGTTGACTTAATTTCAACTCTATTCCACCATTTGGCAGAAGTTTTGTATTTGGAACTGAGAAAAATTGTTGTTGTTGATGATTTTGCATCAGTGTCAAGAAACTGGACTGAGAATTCGGACTATGACCATTCTTACTGTCACTACCATTGCCAACTGGACGATACCAGTCAATATGAAGTTCTGGGGAACCTTTCACATGACACCGTACAGTAACAGTTAAAGATGTATCGCTTCCGTCTTCTTGATTTCCTGATACCTGTTTCTTTTGATCAGTTTGACCTTTATAAAATTCTGTTAACTGACCTAAATCAATTTCAACAACTTGAAGTTTCGGTGTACCACAGAAGAAATCTGAAACTGTCAGTGATTCAATACTTCTTCCAACTAATCTTCTTGGATGATGACATAAAGGCTTCAGGAGGTCACCATCTAAAGGTGTATTGTGTTGATTAAATTCAACTAAGTTGTTTGGTCTGTTTAAAGAATTTCTTCCAGTCTGATCATCATCGTGATCGTCATCATCATTAAACATTAATAGGCCACGTGTACGTCGTTGTACTTGTCGTCTGTTTAACACAGACGCCAACCAACTCAGTTTACAGTCACAGTTGAATGGATTCTGTTCTAATGACAAGCTTTGTAACTGTAGAAAAATCGGTTCTAAACGACTTTCCAGAGTCATCAATTGATTACCAGACAAGTGTAAATTTTTTAATTGTTTACTATTAATCAGTGGTAATAGAGTATCATATGTGATTGTTTTAAGGCCACATTGGTTAATAGATAAGGAGACAATTGATGCACTTTCAAAAGCACCCATTTCAATATTCAATCCAAAATTTTCATCTAAACGTAAGAAATCCAGGTGTAAACCTTGAAATGTACCTTTGGCGATTAGTTTAATTCTATTCTGAGATAAATCTAATTGTTGTAAACTTTTCAAGGATTGGAATGTACTCGGTTGAATTGACTGGATACCACAGTTACGTAGGGTAAGACGTTGTAGTTTAACATTCTGTTGTGCATACATAGAGAAATTATCGTTGGTTAATACTGGATTATAAAATTTATGACTCATTAATATCATTGACTGAATATCAGAAGAAAGACGATCTGGTAAGCGTGTAAGTCCGCCTTCTTGACAAGACAGTGAACCAGCTATACAACCACTACATGTTTTATTCAAGCATAATTCATTAGAGCTTAGACTTTGAATTGACTGAAATACACATTGAAAAATTAACACGAATAGAAGCCTTTGAAGTAGATGTCTTTGTTGGCTATTGGTAGTCATTTTTGAAGTGGATTAATTAATAGCCAGTTTATACAACTGTTGATTGATCGTCAGAAGCTTTCAGTTGACTTTGTAAATGTGTAAATGATTTCTATATTAAGTACAGAAAAACAAAGTGTCATTTTCATCTACAATTAAAAGTAAAACAGTTGATTATTAAAATAAACTGACATGTAAAACAGTGAGCATTGCAAAGTATAAAATACATCAAAACTATTATAGAGTAAAATACCGTTTCATTTGAAAATTATTTCTAACGTCTTATTACGCGAATAAGTGAGGCTATGGCTCATTGGTCTGGACGCTCGACTACCAACTAGTTGGTTCAAATCCCTCTTCACTAGCCCTCACACAATAAATGTGGCTAACTGCCAACTACATAGGATTTCAATTGGTTGCTGAGTATATATATATATACGTATATATATTATTATTATTATTGTATCCTTTAATTCCTACAGGAACATAGGGCTTCAGCCGTGACGTATATATATATAATGTTATAGCCCTTGAGTTCCGAGTTGAACATCGGGCTTCAAGCTTAGGCTTGGAAGTTTTAATAGAAGTGCATTTATATTTTATAACTGGGTGGGATTGCTAGTCTCACATCCCATCTTACCTCTTCACCGGGTTTACAAGCTAAGCGAGGTTTAAGAGTGCATCGGCGGGGGATCGAAAACCAGATCACTCGAGGCATGGTTAGTGAAAATTCTACCGTTGCACCACCGACGCCTAAAATGTACCATTACGCAAATATAAGCATTTTACTGAAAAGTTTGGTTATACAGTTCTGTGGCTTAATGGCTACATAGTCGAATGGATGAATTATTAGATTCTACTGCCACAAAGTACTGAAAGATAAGACCTTGTTTACTGGCTAAGCTAAGTTGAATTATTGTGCTTCATTACAACCTACAAAAATCTGTGTTAAAAAGTAAGCTATTCTCTGGGCACTTTAAATATCCATATTTTTACAGCTGAGTTGCTTTAGATGTATTTGTAATCTGATTCTCAATGTTTTAAGTATTTTATTCAAATAAAACTAGATAACAAAAATAATAGTCTGTCATTCAGACAACAGGAAGAAAATTGTAGCCGAATACTACTCTAGATGTGCGTCGGTGGCACAGCAGCAGAATGCTCGTCAACCACGCCTCAGGTGGTCCGGGGTTCCATCCTCGGCTGGTGCACTCCTTTAACTCGCTTAACCAACAATAAGACTGATAATGAGGGAAGGTTTGGTATACGGCTAGCAACCCCATCCCGTAAACACCACTGTCACCGAAATTTCAAGCCTCCAGCTTGAAGCCATATAGCCTGGAGTTCTAATGAGAAGTCGTGACCAGTGGAGTCCATCCGCTCGGGAGTGAGGACAGATCCTCTCCAGCGATAATATTGGTTGGTGCCAGTGGCACTAAAATCATGAAATGGTAGAAGTTAGAAATCATGAGCTGGCTGCTGGATCGGATCCCAGTGGCTGCTTGGTGAAACAGCTTGACGTGTAACCAGAAAGTGCTAGGTTCAAACCCCAGTGCGTGTGGATTACTTTTGATTTGACATAAGAATTAAATGTCAACAGTTTTAGAATTAAGCCATATTTGTCACCAATCTCTAACTTAAGGAAAATAACATGATTAGATCAATGAAGACTAGCACTTTTTTCTCATAATACATCCGAACAGATCCATTATATTATAATTAATCATTAGTATTGATTAGTATTCGGGAACGAATCACAAATAAACTATTTGACGTTAACATACTGTCCAGTTTGCACACGACTGTTTTTTTCGGGAATTAAATTGTTTATACCATACCAATTGTTATATAAAACTTTCATCTAACTTTAATTATTAAACTTGCACTCACAGGCAGACACACACGCATATATTTTAGTCAAAAATGTCAAAAACACAAAACAGTTAAGATGTTTGAAAAGTAAGTGTACAAAGGCCCTCTAAAACTGTCTTAGTTACAGTAACATTTTAAAGTTAGCGTATATTTTAATTACCGCCGAAGGAGTCAGTCGCAAATCTGGCAATAGTCGTGCTCACAGACCTACACACACATATGAAAACTGACTTCCTGGTTGACTACCATCTTTTCTTTGCAGGTTATGAAGAGAAACAAGAGAGATATGAAGTTATTAAAAACAGAAAGAGAGAGAGAGTAGAAGTAATAAGACAAATGACAAGACGAAATAAAGAAGAAATAAAAATCATAAGGAAAGGGAAGTAGAATCGGCAGTAGAAAAAAAATACAGAAAGAAAGAAAGTGAGTCAAACTAAAGAGACAAAAAGAAGTAACTAGTCAGTCAACCGTAAATATGCAACATAATAGTAAAAATTTGCATTTAGATTGAAAAATATTATCCTTTTTTTCTTTTTCTCTCTTCTTTTAAAAAATAGGAAATAAATTAATATTTATTAATTTTAAACGAGACAGAAAGCGCGCGCACGCGCGCGCGAGTTCGTTTAAACACTCACGAAAGTCTATTGATCAGTGTATCAAATTGTTAGAGTTGAATTCAAGAAAGCAGCCTGTAGACTTAATTAATTTTCTTCTTTTTTTGTGCGTGTGCGTGTGTGCTTTTAATCCAGACATTTGAACGAAAAGTATGACAGAGAATGGTAAGCATCATAGACAATATGCAACTGTGAAGCTACTTATAAGTTGGAATATGGAAGAGAAATTATGCAAGTTTTATCAACTAAATTTATTCACTTTTAACTAGAATAAGTAAATTAAGTAATCTTTCTCATCTCTTACTTTATGTAACTTTTTTCGACAGATTGAAATAAATATAAGAACAGTATTTGGTCACTGCGGTAGATTATAATTCTATTTGATAAAAAACAAACACATACAGTGATGCGGTATTATCTACTGATGATGTTCTTAGTACACTTTATTCCTAATAATAATATCAGCTGCCTTGGTATGATTGTGTTCTAAACGTCATCAAAGATTACCGAAATCAAGTCTTTGTAAAACCGTAGATAGAATTTATGGTTGAATAATAATTATTCTGGAATTTCAGATCATTTTCGAATATGTCTGATGCTTCACAGTCTGTGTTATGTGTAGTGAAAGGTGTTTACCGATACTTATAGAAGGTTATGATATGCTATTGAAGAGTTATTCACAAATAATAATTATTTCCGAACAAAAAATATAAGTACAATATTCCTGTTTTGGTCTACCGGGCTATACCCAGTAGGTGTTAAGATGTTGCAGAGAATATCTCAGCAGATAAATATTGAGAAAATATGTCAAATTTATAGGATCATGCAGAGATGAATGAAAACAGTTATATATGTCCAAACCAAGTTCACTTTTAACAGTTTGAAAAAATTTGGGCATTGGGTATATGATATTCATTATAATAAAGGTTTTTGTATTTCCCAATGAATGAAAAACAAAACGGTATTGTTTTTACTGACGTTTCGCTATTTAATGCTGCTAATAGCTTTATCAAAGTATTATTAAACCGGAATTTACAAAATCTCAGCATATATATGACAAAGAGTTTTTTCCTTCACGTTCCCCATTGGAACATAGGGCTTCAAGCTAGTGGCTTGAAGTTTCTGTAGCAGTGTTTATTTTACAGGATGGGGCTGCTAGCCTCATGCCATACCTTTCCTCTTCACGAGCATTATTTCAGGCTTAGTGAGGTAAAGGAGTGCGTCGGCCGAGCATCGAACCCCGGACCATGTGCATGGTCGGCAAGCGTCTTAACCGCTATGCCACCGACTAACAGAGAGTTAAGGGGGGAGAAAATAGACTTAGGCTAAGTTAAAAGGACATAATGAAAGTCAAAATAACAATGATCACTAAACCAGAAACACAATTAGAAAAACATGCTATAGAATCAGGTCACAAAATTGATTTTGACAATATTGAAATAATCCAGAAGAAACTTCAGAAATCACAAAGAACGTCTAATGTCAGAAGCACTTCATATCAAGTGGAATCCAAATTGCCTGAATAGGAATGATGGACTAAAACAGAATCTGACCTGGTTACAATGCCTCCCTCCCCCATGAAGTGACAAAATCAACACGAATGTGATAAGCAAGTTCACTATGTAAACACACACTGCCTTTATAATTTTAAACACTGATCAAATCCAACAATCTACAGTTGGTTTTGACCAACTTGACAAAGAAAAATGACCCCAGACTAACGAACGATGATCAAGTTAGTAAACTTTGTTTTGATATCATAACAGATGTACTATTACCTTTGTTATTTGGTTTAGTGATCTTCATTGTTATTTTGACTTTCAATATGTCCCCTTTAACTTGACCTAAGTCTATTTTCTCACCTCTTAACTCTTTGTTATATATATGCTGAGATTTTGTAAATTCCGGTTTAATAATACTTTGATAAAGCTATTAGCATTAAATAGTGAAACGTCAGTAAAAACAATATCGCTTTGTTTTTCATTCATTGGGAAATACAAAAGCCTTTATTATAATGAATGAAAACAGTGCCTAAATTAATTTTTAAAGCTTTATGTATAGAAGAAATGAAGGCCAATGAAGTACCAAAACACTACGCATGAGTGAGTGTATAAGCTATTGTAGCGAAAAGACCGCCTAGAAAATCCCTTCTGAACTATCTAATCACAATATTTATACTTAGTTGGATGTGTTCAACTAACTTTGTAATTATTATCCATTTTTCTCCTAGACTGTATATCATTATTTTGACGATCACAAATCACATATTGATTTGATCCTTATAATTTGTCTTTGTTCTTGTTTAATCTCTAATTAGAATGCCCCTCTTTGTGGCTGTTCGACACATTGATAATGTGTGTCGCTTTACGATGTGATTTTGTTTGAGTGAATGGAGGTCACTCTGACCTTGGACTGTCTACGGGAATTCTCAGTGTGTGATTCCTGTGGTGAGAGTTTTTGATCCCACCTTGTTGGAAATATTCTACTTGATTCTAAGGTAATTCTTAGAGTTGAATTTCGGTTAACTAATTTTGTTGTAAAGTGCTTGTTTTGTACTTGGAAGTTCTTTTGACTGTATAGCTGTCTGATGTCATTGTTGAGGTAAGCTTTAGTTTTTGATGTTATTATTGTTGAATAAAGTCAAATAGGTCCATCCAACCATGAATAACCGTTTCTTAACTTTCTTTGGAGCCTTTTTTGACTGTGTTTTTCTCGAGGAAGGTCCTTACAACTATTCAGTGAGACGGAAACATCGGTTCTCTGCAATTTGGCTACAACGCGTTGATTTCGGTTGCTACAGCTATAGCAAAATAAATTTACTGGCTTTTCGTTTTCATGAACTTGAATATGGAGTAGTCAGTTACGATTTGGATTTCATCAGCTATTTGATCTTATTTGATTTTGTATTACGTGCCTAGAGTAATGCTGCATTCATATCAGATGTTACATCTGTATGTTTTACAAGTGTTTTATTGACTTTTTTTTACACAGTTGGAATATCTGTTGTAGCGTTTGCTATACTGTGCGCGGAAACACCCCAAAAGCTTTTATTTTTATCCATACACAAAGCTATTCTTTATCAAAAATAAACAATTATGTATGTATAATAAATCTAAAAACTTTGCTTGACTGAATTGGTATTGGGGTGTGCCTAGCAAATCTATATTGTACTTAATTAAAAAAGGTTCCTGGATTGTATTCAGTAGTCACTTGTTAATTAGGATACTATTATATCATGATATTAAAATGTTTACAGGGGTAAGGGAATATTGAAAATTCTGTGACGAGAAAAACAGTCATGTCATTCCGATTGCATTAATGTTTGTTCTTAAGTTTCTAAAGAGAAGTATGCTCAGAATATTTCTGTTAATGCTTTTATTCACCTATACAATGCAGAGTGATGAATACAGAAGTTACAGGGCTCAACCTAATATTACCAGGAATGTTTTAATAATTACAAAATATTCTGAAACTCGCAGCACTACTGGTTACATTTATATATATATATGATTGCAGCTTGATTCCACACAGTACTTTTTTTAGTAGAAGTAAGGAATTTTCAGCATGGGATATAGGTAGCCCAAATTTTTCAGGCCGACCATTGATATCGGGTGTGCGTTGGCAGGAGATGGAACCCCGGACCATGTGCATGGTGGGCGAGAGTCCTTCGAATTACTCATCGTCTTTTAGTGTCTGTGCCGCTTCAGAAGAATAATGATTGACTGACTTAGTTTCAACGTACAGCCTTGCACAGAGGTGCAGCAGTCCAATGTTGGCACATTTCATGTAGCACACAAATGTAGATAAAAGTGAGGAAAAGGAAGTTCAAAAGAACTATAATAAGCAGAAATAAACAGTAGAAAGAATTTTTTTATTCCTTTACGTTCCTAGTCGAACATAGGGCTTCAAGATAGAGACTTGAAGTTTCAGTTGCAGTGTTGTTTCTTTTTACGGGATGGGGTTGCTAGCTTCATGCCCAACTTTCCCTCTTTATCAGTCTTATTGTTGGCTAAGCGGGGTAAATGAGTGCGTTGGCCGGGGATCGAACCTCGAACCACCTGAGGCGTGGTTGGCGAGCATTCTACCGTTGTGCCACCGACGCAGGAGAAAGAATAGTAACATGAAAAGTCATGAGGATTTTAAGGATGTGGGATATTATAAAAACTGAATGCATCTGTGCAGTCCACAACGATTTTGGTCCGTATCACCAACAGTGTCTAGCTATTGATTCTTCGCATCCTGAGGACACCCCTAACCAAGAAAATAATAAGAACTCATGAAGTCTCTTCTAATTCTATCTCTACACTATATCAAATGAGATGTGGTTAGTTGTTTTTTGGAGAGCATCTACTAGATTATCTAATGGTTTGTCTATCAGAACAAAGAAATAAGCTGCAGTATGTTAAAAGTATTCATTTAACAGCATGTAATCACACTGGAAACAATTTTTCGTTCATTTAAAACTATTCTGTTAAGTACATTCGTATTTCTATGGCAACCGTATGTATTCAGACTTAAAAATAAATTTCCTCAAGATTATGTGAACATACATCCTGTAACTAATATTAGCAACCAGTTTTGAAAAGGAAAAAAAAACAGAAAAAAAAAAAGGCTTAACAATCTACGTTTACAGGAAACGGGGTAAAAAGTTAATGAATGTTCGTTGTTCATCAGTAGACAGAAGTAAAACTTCATAGGCCATTGTATTCTACACTTTTGACTGAATGGGAAATCTACTCATCTCACATCCTCAAAGTTTGATATATTTGAACTTTTGGATATTATTGTATAAAAATAAATAGTCGTGAGTCATCAGCTCAATGGTAGAATGCTCGCTAGCCACGCAAGACATTCTTAAACCTTGCCTAGTTTATTAGTCAGTAGTGCACCTGGAAAAAGGGGAGGTTGAGTAGTGGAGCTAGCAACCAAACCCTGTAAAAACAACTCCACAGCTAGTGAATCTTCAATACTTCAAGTCCTGTGTCCCACTAGGGACATATTTAATAGAAAAAACAACTAAATAATGAAAACACATTGTGGGCGAAGTTAAACTGACACAGCTAAGTGCATGGTAACCTTAAACAACCAATTAGAATTCAGATGCGAAAAGTCGCATAATCGTTAAGAATATGCTAAACAACATTGTGAACACGATATTACACTGAATAATTGTCTCTTATTGTTGCAAGAATGTCTCCCAGTTACTCCAAGGATAATCCATGGGGAAATCATACCATGTGCGATAAATGTATTCATCCAGGTGACTGTAGGTTATGGTACTTTTGGATTCACTGATATTCTTGATACTGTTTTTTTAACCTAAGTGGAATTCTAATCCTTATCTTAACCCTAAAAACACTAACCCTACCTGACAGCATAGATTTACAGAGAAATGTATCTCGGGCATAAGTAGAATACTGTACCTACCCTTACCAAATCTGTGAACGCAAGCAGGATTTGACTAAAAATGACCTTCTGTGATGTCCTGTAAATCTGATTGGTTCTTCAAGGTCAATTTTCAACAGACATTCACTTTGGCTGTAATAGTTTAAATTCGCTGTTATAGACACTAGCACACCTATTTTGAACATATAATACAGTAGCCATCTGTTCTGAATATCCTGTAAAACTGATAAAAAGTTGTTGCAAAGAAAATTCTTTTATGTTACAGTGTGGAATTTATTAAGTATTTCTTGATTTGTTTCCATTAGGAACCTAGAAGTACCGAAAAATTCGTTTAAAAACATAAAAACAAGTGGCAGAAGAAATATTATTAAAGATTACTTTTCCTCCAAGTAAATCAAACTCTTGTTACCAGCTGAGTACATACAAAAGTTGTCTTAAATACAGTTAAAATTTCGACTGTAAAATTAAATCTAATGTCCACTAGGGGAATGACTACTTATATGTATAGATCCTATGAACTCATGGTTTCCTATCTTCTGGAAAGACCACAGGTTTCAACTTCTCACAGAAATTACTCTTTTCCCCTAACAAACTTTGTCTAATCTACTATACAGAAGTTTACAGTGAGCAAAATCTTGTAGACAAGGGTGAGAGAGAAATAAAGATTGAAATTTTAGGCAAATTTGAGCCAATCATTTCTAACTAAAAGTCACATGAGTTAACAATTAATCATTCTGTTGAACACATTGAATGCAGTTAACTGTTTAAAATTTAAATAGTTTAGAGTGAAATTTTCTATCGTAGAGTTTTTCTTTAGCATTTCAAATATTCAGATTACAAGATCTGGCTGGGTTTACAACATAAATAGTAATGAGAAGTTGAAAAAATAATGCAACATAATATAACGTTGATTAGCATGAGATTTTGAAAATCACGTATGTCGATCAGAAGTAATGAGATTTCACTTCAGCATGTATACTTTGTAAGTAAGTAGTTACATTGTACACTCTACCTGTTCACGAAAGGATTTAGGGGGAATTAGAACTGATTCACTCCTTTCATGCCATAATTGCTTGTGAGATCTATTTCAAATGCGTGAAACAGCCGTTTGTTGTTTACATTACCTTCACCTTGATCGACTTCTAGCTATCATACTGTGGTGAGAGCTGTCTGCTAGCCAAAATTGTAAACAGCAATTTACGTCAATGTTTACTTCCCAAATCTTGGTCATGAGAAAAAACAAGAACAAAGACTAACCTTTAGGAACTCAACAACCAATCACAGCAGACTTAGCGTGGGCGGATACGATTAGCAGATATACCAACGGACTGTCTAAGAAACGGCAACAAAGAGATGACAGAATAACCTTCAGCAGGAAAACAACCAATCAGAAGACGTTGCTTCTCTGCTAAAATAATGAATAATAATGTACATAAAAATCTGTTGATTTTCTCAATAAACGATCTGTTGCCTGGCCCTTGTCTTCTGTCGCTACAATACTATTTGTTAGTGAACACTGTATAATAATTATTTCAAGTAATTGAAAAGGTTTTTTAGTTTAGAAATGAATAGCGATCTACGCAGCACACTGTTTTTGATTATGCACAAAACTATTATACTTTATACGAGTTGAGCCTTGATGTGATGGATTATTCATTTAAGTATATTTTTCTGAGTATTAATGCCAGAATAAAACTGTTCAAGGAGAAATTTTTCCACTAGTTACGTAAACTTCATAAACGATCCATGTTTCGAAATGATGTTGGAAGCATCGTTTCAAATACAGGCAGACAAAACTGACGAGGATATCAAAGCAAGAATCGGAAAAGCAAGACAAGCTTTCACTACTCTCAAGTCTGTGTGGAGGTCAACAGCACTCAGCATCAAAAATAAGATCCGGATTTTCAACTCCAATGTGAAGTCAGTGCTACTATACAGGATCAGAGACTTGGACAGCGCGTCATAAAGAGCATCTCAAACAAACTACAGACCTTCATTAACAGTTGTCTTCGCTCAATACTCAAGATCAGATGGCCGGCCAGAAAAGATCAACAACAGAGATCTCTGGGAGCGAACCAACCAGGAACCGATTGTGAAACAAATAGGCAGGAAGAAATGGAGATGGATTGGCCATACTCTGAGGAAACAACCATCAAGTGACATCACTAGACAAGCCATTGCTCGAGTGGAACCCGAAAGGGAAGCGGCGAGTTGGTCGTCAGTGCAAGGGTGACTTGGAGGACGTCATGTGAAGAGGAGATGAAAACGTGTGGGCAGACATGGAGCCAGGTGAAGACTCTAGCAGAGAACCGAACGCAATGGAGACGCACGGCTGAAGCCCTATGTTCCTCTAGGAATTAAAGGAAACAATAATAGTAATAACTGTTAAATCTCCTAGTGTCTATCAATAATGAAATGAAGGGATATTTTTTATTGTAGTTCTTTTAAAAGTCAAGAATGGATCAAATTCTTTATAACATGCTTTGAAGTATTCTACCAGTATGTATTATTGTCTCTACATCCTGTGACTGTTCATCCCACAAACAAAGACAAGACTCTTCTTAGCGTGGTGGAAACAACCGTCTTCGGATTATTTATTTTATTGAGGACATGTTTGTTTGTACTCCTCAACATACCTGAGCATACCCGACAATTTTTTTTCTTCTATCATATGCGGGTACAATGAATTCATTACCCTTTAGTTAACCACCTGATTTGATAAGATTTGTTCGCATGTACAATTATTCATGATAGGAATTACTAATCTTTGTCCTTGTCTATTCTGTTTTATCCCTGTATAATAGACAAATATAGGACTATTATTTACTTCTATACGAATTTTAACATCAATTTTACTTATTAAACTACCGAAGCGTAAAATCCCACAGTCAATCATTTCCAATATAATGGTGGGGCGAATATCGTAGATGTGTACATTTGTGATGTTTATAATACTGCAGGCGTTTTTATTCATACCAAATTTGTGTTTATAAAAAAAAATAACCAGTATCCTTTAGATGCTTTCAGCTGAGAAAAAATTTTTATTTAAATGTCAGGTGAACCATATTCACTACCTTTACACGGTGGAAGTGTTTCTTAAAAAAGTGAAAGGGTGAATACGAACATCCTATGGGTCCCAGTGACTGAATAGTCTACGAGCTAGGCTTATAACTTTAAGGTCCTTGGTTCGAAACCCCGTGGGTGCATACTGCCTATGAGTCCTAAACTAGGACAAAACACTTACTTGTCCGCCACTCCCTTATTTCAGTGCGTTGGTGGCACAGCGGTAGAATGCTCGCCAACCACTCAGGTGGTTCGAGGTTCGATCCCCGGCCGACGCACTCCTTTACCTCGCTCAGCCAACAATAAGACTGGTAAAGAGGGAAGGTTGAGCATGAGGCTAGCAACCCCATCCCGTAAAAATAAACAACACTGCAACCGAAACTTCAAGTCTCTATCTTGAAGCCCTATGTTCGACTGGGAACGTAAAGGAATAAAATAAAAATAAATAATGATGCTTATAGCAGGACTGATGAACATGCAGATCTACCTAGGGGAGCTTAAAATTCCTGATTCCAAACATATGGTGTAGATGGTCTCCAGAGTTCCAAAGGATCAAATGGCGTTTCAACCTGTTCTGGACACTGGCAGCTATGGAGACGCTGCTCTTGATGCTGCTCCCCTACCTTGTGGATCAGACAACTACCTACTTCAATCTTGGATGCACGGGTAGTATGTCAGCCCTTGCACAAACTGAGATAACTATATGTATGGAGCATCTCTTGGTACCGTTGGTGTACTAAGATTGTGTTTTTAATAATATTAATAATATTCTAGGCATATTGAGATTGTGCATCGGTATTATTACTATGAGAAGATGAGCTGAAAGAACAGAATCTATTTCAAGGTTTATGTGCATGTGCTATGAAGAACTGAATTAAGATGAATAAATTATCATGCATTCATGCTTCTCTCAAGAAGTATGAATCATTATTTCAGATGTTTGCTGTAAGATGACTGAGTGTACTTAAGAATTACAGTTTAACACAGAACATAAATCTACAATGTAGCTGAGATTTACTGATTTGGGTATTCAGCCAGCCAACATTGCGTCACAGAATGAAATAAACTCCATCTGGTTTAACCTTAGTATCAAGGTAATCCCGCTATATTGTAACAACTAAAAAGGCAATCGGATTATAAATTACTTCAATGTACCCTTCTTATAAATAGATACAGAGTATATTGAGCAGAATCTTGGTAGAAGCAGTGATAATTAATGTATTAGTAGAAAAACCACTGAAGAAACGTGAACAGAGTTTCGCCATTATAAGAAAAGCGCCTAAAGGAGACATGAAGAAAAACAAAAATCCTAAATACATAATTTCTGATGTTATCTGACATAAAGGCAAGCAGATGGATTGGATACGCACTGAGAATACCATTGTGTGACATCACACACCACACTCTAGAGTGAAAGCCGAAGGGAAAACGACTAGTTGGACGTGTAAAGGTGACATGGATGAGGTCGTGTATGTGTGTCAGAGGGGGGGGGAGATTACAGCCTACGGGCAGTTGTCGAGTCAACTGTAAAGAACTGCAGAGAACAAGGTGAAATCATGAAGTGCTGCTGAAGCCCTATGTCCCACCAGGAACCCAAAGGACTAATAATAATGCAAAATGAAAGGTTTCGTGTTTTATCTGAATAAACATCACACTTCACCCTAACAAGTCTTGTTGTCTTCCCTTTCATCAGCAAATGTTAGGTTAGAAAATAAACTTTACTATGGAAACACCTACCTTTGCTCGCAACAAATAAGCAGAAAAACCAGTAAAATTCTCCACTATGCGTCACTAATTTCTCGAGTTATTAAGTGAGTTAAGTGATTTAATAAGGTATACAAATAAAACACTTAGAAAACGACAAGATTTGTACAAATTATACGCCGACAAGCTAGCCGCCTTTAAGATTCCTGAAATTGTAAAACAACTCCCTCTGTCTATTGCTTATTGAATAAAAGAATTCATGAGAAAATGTTTTCTCCTCAAACTACTAATGCTAAAAAATCAGGCAGAAGAAGTAAATGAAACTTAATATTCTTCTTCCACATTGTGACCTAAACTAAACCTGTTCGTGTCAATATATTAAAAAACACAAAACAGAAAACAAAGTTCATGAAATTTAAGAAATGGCAAGCGCACAAATAGGAAGTAAATAATTTATGTGTGATCTGACATTCAACCTATTTATCTGAATATACATCATATATACAGACTGAGTAGTAAGGGACAACAATGCAGGTGTTTCCTTCTATAGAAATACAGTTGAATACTCTCAAAATGATGAACACTATTATTATTATTATTACTATTATCTTTTGTCAGTATATATTCACACTTGAATAAATATTCAGGTTATGTTGAATAAAGTCATTTATGTAAATAAGATATGCTCACTTATGCTAAAAAAAGGTTATAGAAATTGATAAATATATTTATTTTTGTCTATACATGCGTGGACAAACATATTTATTCCTTAAATGTTAGATGTTGGTGATATATCTGTTTACTAATCCATTCGTCTACATAATAGGAACTTATTTTTTTATTGCTTGGGAACACCTTTATCTACCAGTGTGACTAGTTAAAGGTGTAGTAAAAACTATTAACACTTCAATATTAGATCGGCTGGACTAAAAACAGGCTAAAAGAACCAGCACTGAAGAATCTATTCCTATCACACATAACGTGTACCTATGGCGAGTACTACTGATAAGATTCATCAGTAGTATATCAACAGACGTTCATCGGCATAAAACATCAAATAACAGGGAGATTTTGTTACAGCGATGACACCGTATTTCTGTACAAGTATGGAATTTTCAGCATGTGATATCGGTAGCCCAAATTTTGCAGGCCAACCATAGATATCGGGTGTGCGTTGGCAGGGGATCGAACCCCGGACCATGTGCATGGTCGGCGAGAGTCCTAACCACTGTGCCACCGCCGCACATTTGATATCAGAAAAGGCAAATGGTACAACGTTGTGGAGATACATGGAGGACGTGAAAGGAACACAAAGATATATAATATGAAGACCAGAAGTACCACAACACGAAGGACTGCGCAAATTGTGCATTGAAGATAAGGTATACATAATTTGGCTATACATAGATACCAAATCTTTTTTCTTCTACCGTTGCATGCCAAATAAACTGTCAAAGGCCACTAGGTTCCAAATACCCGAAAACGTTAAAAGCTATAGCAGTTTGCTTAAACCAAGGGAAACTTTGCGTACAAAAGAAACAGGTTCAACAAGTACTCTGGAACCTAGAAATTCATAAACTCTGTATTATTTCTCTTAATTAATTCAATTTAATGTCATACTGAGGCATATTATCACTTAGACATATTTCTGAACTGTAATTTATTGATCTTAGTGACTCAACGTTATTTAAAAAGTGTAACTGCTGTTGAAGCAATTATTTTTTAATTATTATGTATATATAACTGTAGAACCTGGTGAGGAAGTTCACTAGTCAGTCATGTGTAACTGTTTGAAATTCCAAATTTCTCTAAGTATCATGTAGTTAAGTTGACATTTATAATGCACCTAACGCATATTGACTAGTCACTTATCATTTAAAGACGGAGATAACAAAATTCCAGAGTCTTGTTCACGACATTCTGAAAGTGCTCCTCAAATTTTGAATCACATTCGGATATTTTTGCGACTGACTATGTTGTACAAAATCACATTATTTGACATTGTTTAAACGTTGATAGCTGAAGTATGTGGAAGGCTTGTATTACCGAGAAACTGTGGGAACAAACCAACTAAGAACCGATCTCTCAACAAATATGTAGGAGAAAATGGAGTTGGAGTGAGCACACGCTGAGGAGACCGTCGAATGACATCGCGCGCCAGTCCTTCGGGTGGAATCCGGATGGGAAATGACGAGTGAGTCGTTCGAGGGTGACACTAAGGAGATGAGAGATTATGGGCAATCGTGGACGCAGTTGAAGAGGACATGAGAAAATAGAATAAAGTGTAGATGTGTTGTTGAACTCAAGGGAACAATAATAATATAATAATAGGTCCCAAGTGGAACATATGACTTTAACAGCACATTCACATTTCATTCTTTTCTCTGAAGTCCTCTTCAGCTGGCTTTACGATTTCCCATAAACTACCATCTCTTCTTCACCCGATCTCCTCCATGTCACTGTCAGCCCGACGTTCAACTTGTCGCTTCCCATTTGGTATATTTCATTCCATCACTGTAACACGTGTTTATTTTTTGTCATTAACAGTGGAAAATGAATTGAACTCTAAGCAATTCAACATCAGTTGTATCATTCCAAGTTATTGATTTGACTGCCTAAATTCTTTTATGAGAAATAAGAAATAACCTATGATCAGAACTAGTTACTAATGACGTCAGTTTCAGTCCTATAGCCGATAAAAAACGTGACACAGACGCAACTTGTCATTGGGTGTATCATCATGAAATGAGAGTTAAAGTGTTTTCTAACCACTGAAAATAAAAAAAGATATAATGTCAGAAAGTATTACCGTTGTATCATTTTAGTTTTATGTGCATCGATAGTCTTGTACAGTATTCTCATCTAAGTACTTATAAAATGGGTAGAAAACTAAATATTCCGTAAACCACTTATATATTTATCTTTCTTGAATGTAACATGTGTAGATGTCCGTTTATGATAATGGATATATATACATCGGTAATCTATGCAAGTTACAACTCACAGGTTATTGAATTCCAGTCTAGTGACCGAGTGAAACATCCACTCTCCTCATAACCTTAAAGGCCTAGGTTTGACTCCTGATAGGGTCAGCAATACGACCTGTAGTCCAGTCTTAGTTCAGGAAGAAACATCTGTCAAGTACCTACGGTTTTATAATCTTTTTTAGCTGATTTAAATACATCATCTTATGCAATTTTTTCAAGATTTCATCAACTCTTATACATTATTCAAAATATACTTGGTGGTAATGGTAGTGCCTTGTGACGAAGGAAACAAAAACTTCAGTGTTGGTTTCTAAGGATTTAGTTGACATTTTTTAATTCCTTTACGTTCCCAGTGGAACATAGGGCTTCAAGCTGAAGGCTTGAAGTTTCTGTAGCAGTGGTGATTATTTTTACAGGATGTGGTCGCTAGCCGCATACCCAACCTTCCCTCAATACCAGTCTTATTACTGGCTTAGCGTCGGCCGGGAACAGAACCCTGGACCAACCTTTGATCAACCTTAAAATAAAGCCAATCCCTGAAAACTAACACCTGAAGATTAATTTAATACTCACTAGTGAATGACTTCAGGATGAGGTTGCCTGAAGTTCTAGTGGGAAGTCGTAACCACTGGGATCCACTAAGTTGAGTGTGATGACAAATACAAATACACTGAACTCCATTCCATTGGCTGAAGGGTCAACGACCTCTCCCCATAGCCCTGAGTTCGATCCACAGTGAGTTAATGAGCGTGTACTGCTGAATTGCCCTAAACTAGGATGCAACTGCCTGGTTCTCAATGGTTCTCGAACTGAAGTCAACTGAAGTGATCAATCTTGAATCAGGTAACAAAATCAGGAAGGTAGAAACAAAACTAATTACTATTGATTATTTATTTCATTGATTAAACTGTGAATAATCGGTTAGTCATTCTTTTCTCTCCCTTTTCTTTGCCATTTAAACATACAAATGGCTGTTTATGAGAATATCAGTCAGCCAGCCACACACGAATAATATATACGTAGGTGTATATTTTCGAAGGCTAAAATTCACATCTCACAATAATATGAGTGTGTTGTAAATGTGTTGAATTTTCCCAGGAAAGTTAATTCTCATAGTTTTGCATGACAAAAAGGCATTCTGATAATAATAACAATTATTATTATTATAAATATTGTTTTATCGAACTCAGTTGAGAGAGAGGATGGGAGAGGGAGAGGGTAGGTGATAGAATTAAAATTTTATTTAAAATATCGTGAAAGTGGTAGATAAACCTACAAACGCATGCCCACACAAACACACACAGTGCTAATTCTCTAAGAGAAACAGCAGAACTACCTTTCGGCTAGAAATTAATTCAAAGCCATAGTTTCCTATACAGTTGACCACCCAAGGTGTGCAGTGAGTTTGTGAACTTGTGTATGCGTGTGTGTGTGTGGCGGGGTGGTGGTGGGAAGTATTCGTATAGCATAATATGTGAAGAAAGATATTTATGAATCATCAAATTAAGCATAATTATCATCCACACTTTTCGTATATTTGTAAAACTTAAACATACTGAGAAATCCCAAAAAGGATGATAATTTTGTAGGGTATAATTTCATTGTGACTAAATTTATTTTGATAAAGTCTCACAGTGTTATACAATAATATTTGCTGATGACATGTTTCGAGAACAATTTATTGCCATTCATAATCATAGTAAGACACTCACATAACTTCCAAACTTTGTTTATGTAATCCCGTTATTTGTTATCCTTTGATTTTGTCAGTATTAATATCTTGCTTATCTCTCATACTGATGTTACGTCGTTTCCACTTCACATTTTAGGTGTAGATTCGATGAACAAAGGTTGAGTCATCAGCCTTTCTCTCCAAGTACCTGCAAGCTCTGTAGACTATAGGACCTTACTGATGCATTCAGGAAAAATAATGTAATTTACAAAATACCTTGCATTGACTGTGAGATAAACTACATAGGTCGGACCAGTAGACTGGGATCAGTCAGCTTATCGGAACATAGGAATTTAGCTAAGAGTTGACATAAACATTGACGTCAATTACTGTCTACCAACTTTGGCTAGCAGCCAGCTCTCACCACAAGAGTAGAATGACTGACTCCAGAAAGTTGAATAGCTTAGAGGAAAACTTCGCGATTGCAGTGCATGCAGTAACACACATTAACACAATAAGTTGGGACAGAGATACAGTTTTAAAAAGTAATATAGGTAGGTTGAGGGAGAGTGGTTGGTCATCAAGTGAACACCTAACATGTGCAGTAGAAATGATGCAACGCCGACACCAGAGATATGCAAGACATTACTACCAATAAAGTCAAAGAATAATAAATAATGGAATTAAATAAACAAAGTTTGGAAGTTGTATGATCACTGTGATATGATTATGGGCGATAAATTGTGCCCGGAACCTCATCAGTAAATACTATTGTATCACTGTGCGTTCTTGTCAAATAAATTTATTCTGTGACGGAATTATACTCCGCCAGAGTGCCCAAATCCTGTTTTTATAATAGTGGCACATTGTTTTGGCAATGAAAACTTACCAAGATGTAAAATCAGCAATGAGAGCGGATTAATTGTAAGATTGCTGAAATAAAATCTTATGGGGGAATCTATGCTACACCGTTTTTAAAGCTCTTCCCTCGTGTAATTTGATGCACAGTTGATAATAAACTCCAATACAAAAGTATTACATTGAAATGTCGTAAAGTGAAAAATTTGTTCCATTTTGATTCAATCGCTAACAAATAAACAATGTATGATTCGGGTTGACAGCTCAACGGTATAGTATATAAAGTGCACAGAGTTCTGCATTACTTTTTATCCAGATAATAATTTTATCATTTGTTTTTGCGCAAATATTCTCGTAGTTTTAGTGTTGAAAATCCAAGTCATTTCAGTATGTGAGATCTTCAGAAATTAAGCGAGGATATGTCTGTGACATGGCTACTGAAAGTGAAAATATGAAAAGGGTAGCTATTTTTGATCTTGGAGGTACTTGCATTCTGTCTCCCGTGCTAAGTGACATAATATGGTGATTAGGCTCTCTGAGTTGAGTCGAACCAAGTACACCACGGATGACCTTGACCTCAAACGAGAGAAACAACCATCAGGTGTTTAGATTACTTCGATGGTCTGGCTATTAAGAGTGGTCGTGGCACAGTGGTTAGACTCTCCCGACCATGCATGGTCGCGACTTGTACTGAAAATAGGTTGGATCAAGCTGTAATCAAAAAAAAAAAAGTAAGCACTACTGGCTGATGTGAATGGTATACAACTACTTATGTCAAGCAATCAGTAGTATGTCGTATTTTGTATCAAACAGTGAGCATATGACTCGATTTTGGCATTTAACTTTCAGTTACTGTGGTGGTGTGATATAGACAATGTGTTCCAGCGGAATATGATTCTCACATATTCCCAAGTTCAATACACATTAGCAACAGAATACTATGTTATTTAAACATTCTATTTCATGTCGTTTAATGTAGGCAAAATCACAACTCATGATTGTTTAGAAAATTAGATTGATCACTTGAAATATACCTGGCTTCGTGTTTGCCTTCTGTTGTTGCACTGGATTTTGCGCCGGAATCTACTTCGATCTGGGAAACTGAGTGGGACGTATTCAAAAATAAATTGATACACAATGTACTTCACAGGCTATTAGAAAAAAATTCATACCATTATTATTATTTATTATTTGTTAGTAGTAGTGTTGATGGTGTATATTTATTTTCTGACTAGCTAGTTGAATTTGTCATTTAGTCCTACAAAGTGTGTCTTTATCCGTCTTGATAGTTAGCAATAAGCAGATATTTTTACAGTTCACTATACACAAGTCATTTTGCACGAACATTGATTAATTTCAGATAGTTAAGGAGGTCGGTAGTGATCCCTGAAACTAGATTCTGTGTTTACTGACAGTCATCAGCAAGACTCATCTAAAATCTCAAAGAAACTGGTGCCCTCTTGTAGTCTCGTGACGGTGGTACTCACTGCTGCAGTCAAAGATGATACCACTGAGCTATTGAGCCTCACAGCTGACCTTCTGTAAAACTGTAATGAATATTTTGATCAAGGGGAATGGCCAATGACCCATCAATTACTTGACACTAAAGTCAGTTCACTTACCGATATGGAAAAAGTTCTCACTTTGATGATTCCTATCAAAAACTGCTATATTATTCAGTGCCATTTGTAATGTCTTACGTAGACAATTAAGGCGAACTGCCTAAGTATGGCAGTATTATTTCAAGACTCATGAAAATAATTTATAGACTTCAAGTTGAAAGAATTTACGGTTGAGTGTACTTTGATGTCTTTTACAAACTGTAAATCAACAAATGAAGGCATTCTTACATGCTGGTTTAATTAATTCTATTCTCCCGTATTCTGCTGTTTATTTGTGGGCTGTGAAAGTGGTTAGAAGAATAAGAAGGATGAATCCAACACGCAATAGCACGAGGGAGAATTTTAGACTCATTAAGTTAACCAACGTTTCTTTTTCGGACTACTACTTCAATACAAATTCATTGACATCACATGATTTTGTGGCTTAAGGCGTTAGAATTAATATACAGAACGTAGGTAAGCGACTACAAACATTTTTATATCCGTATTTAAATATGAGAGTAACAGTTACCCATTACAAATGTATTATGCAACTAAATTTCTTTCCCTGGAATTCTTAATCGATGCTTTCATCAAGTAACCATACTGTTTGTTCTTTTCTAATGAAACACTTTTCTTGTCAGTGTTTATGCAATTAATCTTGTGTTAATTTGTTCATCGGGTCAAACACTAACTAATACATATCGTTTAAAGAGTAACTTATTATTCATAGCCAGGAAGTTAAGTGTGACCAAAAGTTTCTGCTCTAATAAATAATAAGCACACTGAATAAAGCAAATAGAGACAGATACTCTAGGAAATATCATTTTTATTTTCCCCTAGACCTGATTTTTCACTAGATAAATGGTTTATTCATAAGTAGAGAGCAATTTTTATGGGAAAGTTCATGTAGCCTATATAAATATATAATTATTATTATTCTCTTGGGTTCCCAGTGGAACATAGGGATTTAACAGCACATCTCCATCTCATCCCGTTCTCTAAAATCCTTTCCGGCTGACTTCACCATTGACCACAAGCCCTTATCTCCTCCTCACAACAACTCCTCCATGTGACCCTCATACACATGACCAACTCGTCATTTTCCATTCAAGTTTCACTCGAGGATCTGAATCGCACACGATGTCACTCAACAGTCTTCTCAGCGTATGTCTAATCCACCTCCATTTCCTCCTGGATATTTGTTGAGCAATAGGTTCTTGGTTGGTTGGCCGTCAGAGTTCTTTGTTGCTAGTCCTTTCCAGCAGGCCGGTCTTTTGTTCTTCAGTGTGGAGCCATCAAAGGCAGATATTGATAAAAGTCTACACTAGTCTGTTGGAACTTTCTGTGGTGATGTAAGTTTTTGAATTCATCCGAATGCAGCAAGTTCTGTGGTGATTTCAAATTATTGAAGGTGTGTCTTGCTTTTGCGACCCTGGCTTTGACATACTCATCTGCGCAGCCTGTATTTGTAACGATGCTAACTAGCAGGACAAATGAAAGTACTAACTTCCTTCCAATTTCTCCGTAGATGGTGATTAGTGCTTGTTGCTGCTGGTCATTGGGTATCTTTATGACCACTGTAATCTCTAGATTCAGTTGGTATAATCAAAATGGTAATTCTTTATTAAAACTTAAAGTGTCTAAATAAAGTAGGCTGGATTGATCTTAAGCATTTGGTACAAACATTGCCAGGGAAATATATGAGTTGTTTAAGTGAAGATTTACCTCCTTACCACGGTTGCAACTGGCAACTAGATTCAGTGGTAGTCACACCAGTGTTCAGATGTAAGTTTCTCAAGATATTTATCTGGGATTTTCAACACTAATTTAAATTCAGCTCTTCTTTATGGTTCAGAAACTTCGTACATCACCGAAGACATTTCCAACAGACTAGTGTAGACTTTTATCAATAGCTGCCTTTGATGGCTCCACACTGAAGACCAAAAGACCGGCCAGCTGAAAAGGATTAGCAACAAGGAACTCTGACGGCCAGCCAACCAAGAACCTATTGTTCAACAAATATCCAGGAGGAAATGGAGGTGGATTAGACATACGCTGAGAAGACTGTCGAGTGACATCGTGTGCGATTCAGATCCTCGAGTGAAACTTGAATGGAAAATGACGAGTTGGTCATGTGTATGAGGGTGAAATGAAGGAGGTGTTGTCAGGAGGAGTTGAGGGCTTATGGTCAATGATGCAGTAAACCGGAAAGGATTGCTGAGAACAGGATGAGATGTAGATGTTCCACTCGGAACTCAGGGAAAATATATATATATGCCGTCAAATTAACATTTGATTTTGAACGTAATCAAGTGTCTTATATCAGTTACACGTTACATTTTCATATCCCAGGTCAAGATAAACGTTTGGTGGCCTGGTGTGTGTGTGGCTTTCAAAGACACCTACTGATGCATAACTACTTCTTCTGGACAAGTACAGTGTAGAATATTTATTCGTATTATTCGTAAATAGATAAATAAAATCTTTCAGTTTTATCTAACTCCTAATAAATAATAAAAAGTATGAAGAATGGAAATATATATAATTTCAATAAACTGAATTGCACATTGTTTATCGTAACCGAATCACCATTTCAAGGAAGTAAAAAATAATAAAGGAAGAAGAAAAACAAGACATACATTGAACAATGAATACCCAGTGAAACACAGCAGTAGACACAAATAAATAAATAAATAAACAGATAAAAATATAAAATTCATCCTATAATCCATTATTCACTAAAATCACTGAACCATATAATTTAATTAATTTATTCAAACAAGTCCTTAGAGAGGAGAATTATGGTAGAACAATATATTTGGCAAACACAAGAAAGAGAAAATCAACACACCATGAATTCGAACACTTCTAATTTTTCACTGATAATTCATTATATATATAGAAATGAAGTGAATTTAAATTTTGGACATCCCAAAAACACAGTTATTATTATGATTCTAATCTTAATTTTAATTATTCATCGTTTATAAAGATATTTTGCCAGCTTTGAATATTTATATATAATATTTGTTTTATCAGGAGATGGAGATTAAATGGCAAATAGATAAAGATAAACAAAAACAACAACGTTTATTGATCAATGTTTAATATTTTTTGAAAGTTAGATATGAACATTAATATTATTATTACTTATTATCTAATTTCGTTATAGTTCTCCTTCAGCTAGATAAGTTATTGCCTGTCGAACAACTAATAAATATTTATTGACAGTTTTGTTTTGCTGATATGAAGATGATGAACGTGACAGATGAGAAAAAGTGGTTTTACTTGGACAAGATATGTGAGCTTGAAATAAACGAAGGTGGAGAAGTGTATTTAAAGATGTGAAAAATGATATAGTGAGAAAGGAAATATTTTTCTGAAAAAAAAAAGTGTTATCTCGTAATGATCACTGCCATTTGTAATAAACACCAGTGAAATGTTGGTGTGGTGAGGCATAAAGATTATAAGGGAAATATCTAAAGTAGATTTCTATGGGGTAGGTATTTGTTTAGAAACAGTTGCAGTTTGTTATTTGTTCATTTTTAAGTTGATTGACTAGAATGAAATGTGACTTTAGATTTATGGCACTTTTGCGTGTTCAACAAGTGAAGGTGGAGTAAGGGAGAAGAGAAGAGAAGAGAAGAGAGAGATAGAGAGGTAGAAGGAGTGTATACATTAAGTCACCTGATTGATGAAATTTACCAGTTTGCATTTTTCACTACTTGAGACATCAAAGCGATCATTCAGGCTGATATAATTGTCTAACAAAACTCAGTGCAAATAAGGAAAATTTTATGCTGAGATAGTTTATCAGGTAGGCGGTTGCGTGCAGATGCAATTCACTAGATAGATTTCACTTCCTGTCATTAAAATTTGTTCCAATTTTCAAAACTACAACCTACACCATAGTGAATCAACCTACATGCTAGAAATATGAAATTATCCTGGTTCTTGTGTACTATAATTAGATTATGCGGTTTTGCGTTTTTACACAGGTTGACTGGTTAACCACTTTTTGACAGTTACTACTGATTGACTGAAATAAGTAGTTGATTACCACTCACATCAACCAGTAGTGTTTGCTAACCAGACAGATCGAGGTGATCTAAACACCGGATGACCGTCTGGCTCATTTTGAGCTGAGCTGATCAGCGGTGTCCCCGGTTCGACTACTCAGAGCATGAGTGGTACACAACTACTTATCTCAACCAATCAGTAGTATATAGGTTTTATGCTTTTACTCTTAATTTCTTGATTACTATTTGTGGTATCCAGCTGATTAAGCATTTTTATCTGAATAATTTAGGATATCAAAGGAAACCGTAATGCAATAATCACTTGGAATTGTGTAAATTGAGAATTAATTGGCAAAGTTGCCAAACCCGACATGATTTTATAATAAGTGTGTTCAGTTAGTCAGCACTTTGTTTCTTACCATAACTTAGTGTGTTGATAAACGAGTAACTGGTGGTCAAGCCGGCGACTGGAATCAGGGCATGGCTGTAGTCCTGCAGATGCTAAAACCCTATTCCTGGTGACTGTTAGTGACATGGCTCTAAATCATCGTCAGTGGCACAAGTGCATTCATTCTACGTAATTATCCAATATCCTCTTAACCATCATGTTTTTTTTCTGTTTCCCATACATTTCTGCTTTTTAAATCTCTTATTTTCGTCTACATGGAATGGGGCAACTTGAACTTCTGTACTTTTGTACAACATTCTGGATTAAAACTCAGCCATTCAGTCAGTCAGTCAGTCTGAATAACTGGTTTGCTGATGAACTAGATAAAAAAAAGTAACATACTGTAATGATATAAAGTAGCTAATATTGAGACAACAAGAAGGAAAACATTCTGCAGTTGTTCTATGATAGTGGCCACACACACACACACATTACACTGACTATCAGAATGAAAGAGAAAGACTCATTTTATCAGTTATTCTGTTTAAACATAGACATAAACAATTAACTGTTGAGAGAGAGAGAAGGCAATACACTTGTAGACATGATTGTAACTAAAACTGATAATTAATCGATTCCAGTTAATGACAAGTAAATATCTGATAGCAACAGACCACAAGTCAATTGAAGATAGTTAATTACTCTTACGAGACAGAATAGATTTTTCCAGTCGTTAATTACTTCTAAAATTGCATGGTCCAGTTACTTTTATATGTAATTCTGCTCTATAGGTGGATGCATAAGTCTAGTTAAATTCGCATTCCAAGCTTTAAACTTTGATGCTTCAGTACTTATGGTATCGATTTAACTTCTACAGGAGGTGGTTGATAGCCTCACTCCTCACCTTTCCTCTTTTTCAGACTTACTACCAGTTAATAACCTAGGGGAGGTGCAGGAATGTATAGGACAGGTATCGAACCCGGACGACATACTTTCTTCGGGATTAATGAAAGTACTTACTTTGAGTGGACACTAGTAACTAGTGTGATGTGTCTAGTCCTTTCTTTGGTGCAGATTGAATTCTATCAATCAGGTTTGAAATGTGGCCACCATTCTAGGTAGCTCGCCATCATCACCTGACTGATAGAATTCAGTCTGCACCAAACAAAGAACTAGACACATCACACTAGTTACTAGTGTCCAATCAAACTATCCACTACAGTCCTACAGGAGGTCAGTAGCGAGTCCGAATAGTTCAATGGTAACGTCTCTGACTTAGGCACTGGTGACGCGGGTTCGAATCTCAGAAGGGACGTGAGTTCCTTAGAGGTTGCAGATACGCCTTGTTGACTGGTGAGTGCCAACTAGCAAGAAACCTAGGTGAAAGGCTTCCTGCCGATTGCCTCCAACTATCTAATATAATGAAAGTACTTACTGCTACAACAGTAATAAAGAAATTATTAATGTACTCCACATCTTCTTACATTTAAACAGGTATTTCAGAAACAAAACATACCTTTCTGCAAATTTAATGTTTTTTTATTTTGCCATTTTAATACTTCGTATTATTAACAATTCGTTAATATGAAAGTTATCTAATTATAAAGTGGACAAATGCTTTCAATATGAGTTAATACGGCCTTTTAATTTCAGGATTTCGTCATGAACTAACATCCCACTGAAAAACCTGTGAGTACCGGACAGCTGTTTCGTCCTAGTTTGAGACTCTTCAACAGTGTGCACCCACTGAGGTTTTAATTTCAGGTGCAGTAAGGTAAACATTTCAACCTTGTGACTGACTGATTTTTATAAACTATAACTGTAATTTCAATAATGAATCAAATCAAACGCCGACACTGGTCATTGTCAGTCTTTCCTTTGAAGTCTCAGGATAACTAGTTGATGAGTTGAATGGTTTCAGATTCTTCTCTAACTGACATCGGTTCTTCACAAAGTTTACCCCAAAACAAATCGAATCCTTGCATCCAATCACTTGGCAATATTCTACTTTCATCAGTCAGTGAGGAAGAAATGAAAACTACTTTTCTGTTTCCCATTTCCATTGAAATTTAATGGTCCTAATAAGTATTTTACAAAACTGATTGATGAGTTTGTATATCAAACATTGTAGGAAGTTTTTTACTATGATAAAGCCACTTCGTTTATTTTTTTTGTCTTTGTTTGGTGGAGCTGTGGCTAACTGGTCTAGGCGCTTGGCTTCGAACCAGTAGATCACTAGTTCGAAACCCACCCTACCTACTGAAGTTTAGGCAGTCAGGTAGGTAGTATCACTAGTCTTCACATAATTGGTTTGGCTCATTGCTAAGCTGCATGGAATTGCAGGTGGTTGGTTGCAGGGTAAAATTTTCATTTTTCCCCAAATTCACATCAGTTGAATTTGGGTTCATCTGAAAAGCAGAGATAATGGCTTATCGATTCCCAAGCACACATTGTGTAGCCTGATAAAATAAAGAAAACTCTTCTAAAGCTACTGAGTATTAAAGATGAACTGGGTTTTTCCGAGCACGGATAATGTATTAGTTTTAAGTATTATAAGCCACAGAATCATGTCATCTATTCTTCACAGATGAATTTAATTATGATAAATAAACAGAGTATTGTGAATGTCTATCTGTTTTAGCATACCTTGTAGATAGTGAGCATAAAGTCAATGTCAATACAGCATTTGAAATTATTTATCGCATTCCTACTAATCTTAATTTTGCTTTACGAGTTAGTCTTCTACATACAGCTGAAGCAATAGGAATCCATCTGAAGAAGCTAAACCTGTGTATTCAGAAGAAATCTGTACAGCCACTTTCCTTACCTTGGCCACTGTTACATGACTGTTTAAGCCAGACTGCTTCGCCAACCTCCCCCCCCAAAAACTTTAAAAATTATAATTGTCCGAATTATTTTGTTTTTCTTTAACAATCTGTTGCGTAATCAACCTGGGCACACGCTTATTCCTAAATAACTCTTCATTTTTCCAAAATTACGCATTATGCAATCCACCTGTTGTAACCATTTTTACTTTTTAATTGTGTGTATTAATTTTATTCGTTAATTATCTCCCCATTGACATGCTGATACTGACTAATTATTATTAACAAAAATACTGTCACTTGATTGGTAAATTGTTGTGTTATGTAATAAAAATTATATATATATAAGAGTAGAGCCAGATATGAGGATCTAATTGAAAAGTAAATGTTTTTTCGCTCGGTCCTTTTGCTTTCCAAATAAATAAGTGATGATAAAGGATACCCCTAAATATCCAGTGTGAGTGAGCGCCACTCGGAGACAAGTAGAGACGAAGCCTTCCTGATGCAATAGACCACATTCAGTTGCATAAAACCATGAAAATGCAATTTTACATGTTTAAATTTGAAGCTTGAGACCAATGAAGCAACATTTACTGCCATGGACTAGCAAAAATTCTGAATCTATCCATATAAATACCTCAAAAAAAACTTTTCAAATTCATAATTTAATAATGTCAGATATATAAATAATGCATTACTCATGTCATTACATGAATATAGCAATAGACTGTGCCATTACAGTTAGCGTCGTTATTAGGATATGCTATTAACCTAGTCTAAATAGAGATACGCTTTGCAATTAGTAGTGTTCTCTGAGCTGGTTGGTTTAGTTGCGGAGCTTTCGTCATCCTTCTGGACAACATCTTCAGCGCAATTTTTAGCATAAAGTGAACTGATTTAAATTTTTCATGAGTGATAGAATTGCGTCTCCCGGTAACCATCTTTACATATGTAAATTGCGCTGAAAATGTTGTCCAGAAGGACGACGAAAGCTCCGCAACTAAACCAATCAGCTCAGAGAACACTACTAATTGCAAATCATCCACCTGAGCTACAAATCTTCTTTATTATTTCAAGAGATACGCTTTGTTCAGTAATAGATTTAACATTACAAGATATAGGAAAATATAATTCAAGAAAGCGTTTCAAGGAGAAGACGAAGATCAGTAGTCTGTTTAATTAGACTACACAAAAAACCCCTCAGTAAATTGAGGCATTACTAGTGAAACGTGAACAATTTGTAACATTTAGATAGTTAGTCAGTTTTATTATGCGTTAAAGGAGAAAAAGAAAAACAAGAAAACAACACGAAATGACATCACAGTTACAAACATGAATTTTTATCAAATAATAATTTTTTTAACACTTACATGTTGAATGGATACAGATTTCAGTGCACTGAATAACATTCATAAAGCAGATCGCTGTAAAGTTGTTGAAAAATAAAACACGAAAAGAAGCGTAACAGACATTAAGCAAGCGGAGAAAATAATAATAATGATTTTCTCTTCTATGGACATGTTAAGTTATACGTCATAAGAAAAGATCAATGCTGAAGATTTTTTTCCTCGTAACTATCATTTTCAGTGGCAGCATATTTTCAACTGCTCGGTTTTCTTTATGAAAAAACACGTATAATATATAACATGATGAAGTAACGAAAAGTAAAACAAGCCTAACTAAAACATTTTTGATTCTTTTGTGTTCCAAGTGAAAGATACGGCATCAAGAGATGAGCTTTGAGATTTCAGCAGTGGTGATGTTATTTTTCCCAAGGGAGTGAAGTTGCTAGCCTCATGTTCAACCTTCCCACGCCAGGTCTAGGAGTGCTTTCAGCCGGAAATCGAACTCTGCCTTGGAGCATGGCTAGCAGGTATCCTACCATTGTATCACTGAATCATAGTTTCGATAAAAACTCTGTATTTTTTAAGTCTGATATGGAAAAAATAGTGATGCTGGAGAACAAACTGGATTAAACTTGGATTTATGAGAAGTTAGTAAAAGCTGGTTTTTTCATAGAAATATTTTGCAAACTTCAGTAAAATTAGGCTTATGTATGCATCTTAATTCAAAGTAACTTTGAGAACTTATAAAGTCCCCATTTTTACTTTAGATTTTGGTATGTGAAATCTACAGAAAATAGGACAAGACAGGTTCCTTCTGTCTAGTAATTGAATAATATTCTTCCTATTAGTAAACTCTTACAAAGCAAGTGTACCAGGATAATTTGAGCTCATTTTTTATTATTTAACGGATTCTTCTCAACTGCCTACAACCTGAACAATACAAAATATAATTTGTAAAATGTATTTGAACAAACTCTTCTTGTCATGAAAAAGAATAATTGATAGGGACTGTGAATAACATAAGTCTAGAATGATGTAGGTTATTAGATTATTGAAAGTTAAAAAGAATGACTACTTATAAGATAATTAGATGAATATTCTAGAATAAAGACAGAGTTGAAAAATTTTGGGTAGAAATAAAGTTTAACTAGAAAGAGAGAGAGAGGAAATGGACGACATTTCACCCCATGTTACTTCCAACTCTAAAAGAAAAGACGTTCAGCGAAGAGTTACTCTTTTCGGCGATATCACTCTTAAGCTGTACAAACGCATAGATACAGTAAATTTGTCTTAGCAACAAAAAGAATATTTCCAAAGATTTTTATTTTTTTAAATTTTATTATAACTTGATTCCACACAGTATTTTGGTACAAGTATGGAATTTTCAGCATGTGAAATCGGTAGCCCAAATTTAGCAGGCCCGATTATTGATATCAGGTGTGCGTCAATCGAAATAACTATGATGTTTCTTTGTGGATTAGCTAACCCACAGAATACGTGGGAATCTCACTAAAAGAGTACGAATCAAACTTCTTCAAACCGCAGAAGCAATGGCAGTTCACATGTTAAATCCTGAACTCGGCATACAAAAGAAGTTTGTTCAGTCATTAAATCTACAATGGACCTGATCTATCCTAACATCAAATACGTAAGTCTTGTTTTTTGTTCTTAATCGTATCATTTTCTTCCCCCATCCTTTGTTAAATTTCTACCCTTTTATTACCACTGTTGTTAACTTGACTCTAGTTCAATTACAGTCGAATTCCACTCAACCCTATCAATTATATTATGTCACTAAATTTATTTAATTTATTTTAGTTTCTACCCGATTAACACTTTCTACATTGCGTAATCTGCTAGCTAAAAACAATTAACAATTCTAATGACACATTTTTGAGAATATTCCTTCTGTCGAAATGAGAATTTACTATATAACTGCCATTCTACAGCTTGAGAATGATATTGCTGAAAAGAGTTCCTATTCGATGGACGCCTCTTCTTTTATATGACCTCAAACTCTAGCTACCAATTAACATGTATGTTCCGAAGCATATATGTTGGAAGAATAAAGAGATGCATTATTGTAAGCATTTTGGAACACACGAAAAAACCTGAGATTAAAAGGCTCATAGGCATTCTTTTGTACGACTGCGTTCCATGTATTGGATATTGGTCGCATTGTGGACAAATTTAAAGTTTTCAAAATAATCAACAAATAAAAAAGATCTAGCGTCATTGGCTTAGCGGTAGAATGGTCGTCAACCATGTATGTGGTCTGAGGTTTGATACCTGACCGACGCAATCCTTTATCTTGGTAAGTCAATAATAAGGCCAGTAAAGAGTGAAGGCTGAGTGTGAGGCTAGCAACCCCACCCTGTAAAAGAAACCCCACTGCTACTGAAACTTCAAAGATCTAGCTTGAAGCTTCATGTTCCACTGGGAACGTTAAGGAATCAAACAAGACCTAGCCTGCTGCATTCTACTAAGGCAGTCGCCGTTAAACGGTTAAAACCAAATCTATGTACACAGAAAGAGAGTGGTACACTTCGTGCTACCTCGGTGATTAAACATGTTGCTGCTATATTTTGACTGAATTAGAGTACACGTATCTTCTAGTATTTCTTCGCGTTTAATATTGTGACCTAACGTTGCGATTACTCGACATCCGCAACGTAATTCAAAAGGCACTTGCGAAGGAATACGATAGTGTATTATTGCAGCAATCAGGATTTCAAAAATCGAGCGAGTACAAAAGGTATCAATTGTTAACATGCAAGATTGAGAGTAATAAACAAATCGAAGTACAATTACACAATGAAAGTATAGTACTATGATGAGTAATAACATGGGTCACTACAAACATACGAAATAAAGTTACACAACTTTTATTATACGTCATGTTTTACTCTATATCTTTTGTTCTCTTTAGCAAATCTTATTATTCAATCCTTTTTGCTATTTTTTAGAAACATCATTCCTGTAGTTACGTAACCTGTTGTAGTGTTATACTATTTCTAGTTAAACTTTGTTTTTACCCAAAAATTTTGAACTCCGTCTATTTTTCAATAGAATATTAATCCAGTTATCCTGTAAATGGTCAGTCCTTTCAACTTAATAATTTAACAACTTAGATTATCCCGCAATTATTTTTCTTGTAGTTCCTATCAATTAGTCTTTATCATCACGGAGAAAATATGTTCAAGTATAGTTCGCAATTTATATTTTGTGTTGTTCAGGTTGTAGAAAGTCGAGAAGAATCCTCGAACTAATAAAGAAATGAGCTCATATTATCCTAACTTGACGAGATCAAATGGCAGGAAAGAGGAAGGAGGAACCAAGGAACTCTAGAAATCAGTTATTCTGTCAACAACATATTTTCTGCCCAAAACACATACAGATGGAAATGCCGACTGAATGAACATGCGATAAGGTGACATTACACCCCAGTGCAACCCGACTGAAAAGAAACAGGTAGGATGTTTGGTTAGAGAGTGACTTGGAGATCATGTGAAAACGAAATGAAAGCTTGTAAGTAGTCATGAAACCAGCTACAAAAGACGTCAGAAAAACGAATAGAATGCAGATGTGCTTCTAAAGCTCTGTGTTCCCATCGGAACTCAATAAATGAATAGAATTATATAAAAACAGGGTAATATGTATGACACATAATAAGGTCATAAACTCATGAGTAGTGAGTTGTTACTGGCTCAGAGAATTCTAGCTTAGAAAATCGCCTGTCATTTTGTGTGTAGGTTGAAATTAAAATGAATTTTCAAGTATTGGTTTTTGTAGGGATTATTGTTTGATTGGTTGGAGGATTTCATCATGAGCTGACATCAGTTAGAGATCCTGAGTTCGAACCTTAGTGGGTGCATCACAAACTAGGACGAAACAGCTGTCCAGTACTCCCAGCTGGTTTTCCAATGGTTCTGTCTAACTAATGTCAGCTCATGATGAAATCCTCCAACTAAAGTGAATTTGTTCACCTATTTCACAGACACATATTTTTCTAAGTTTCCCTCCAATATTACTGTCTGACAGGCAGTGGTTCGTTTTGTTAGATATTAGACAGTGAGAATATGTAAGTATAATCAGCTGACATAGCATTTTATGTCAATTTATCACACTAAAACTTTACAATTTTAATTGTAATTCTAATTATTTTATAGGTGTGATAACAGTACACCAGTGAAGCAAATATTTAAATAGGAAGTGACTTTCAAATGATTTTTTTTCTAAAAACCGCCGTATAAAAATCAAAATAATAATTATGCCCGTTCACCATTCAACAGAATGAAATCACTCAACCGTATGTATTTTATTCTGAATTATTTAACTTGAACTGCTCTTTGAATTATGAATGAGAAGAAATTCACTCAGGCTGGTGATGGATTATTATTTTCCACCTATGTGTGTGGTAATAGTAAGTTGATTCAAAAGGAAATTTATAGGGGAAAATACAATTATATATATATCTTCAGTTAGGAAATTATTTTCTTTCCTGCTTGTTAAATAATCATTCTCTCTGTGTGGGTTTTTTTTCCTCTAAATTCTCGGCTCAATCAACACATTTCTTTTTCTAATATACCCACACACTTTGAATTTCATAATCAATTTGAGATGAATTACTGCAGTATACTCAGTGGTTAGGTGATACAAACGAACATATAGAGCATAACGGTACACAGAATGAGAACTTCTCACTTCAGTAAAAAATTTAATAAATTTTCTCCTCCTCCCCCATCAACCACCACCACTTGAATACAGAGAAGACAATTTATGTTTACATACTACTTACAACTGATTAGTTGTACAATATACCTTGAATAAAATGCATACCACTGAAAGAGATATTTGTTATTCATTTACTCTTTTTTTCAAAAAACAACCATTAGATAATCAAGTATTGGTTTGTAGGGATTTTGTTTGATTGATTATAGGATTTCATCATGAAATGACATCGGTTAGAGAACAATTGGAAAACCAGCTGGGAGTACTGGACAGCTGTTTCGCCGTAGTTTGGTACTCTTCATCAGTACGTACCCACCGCCAAGGTTCGAACCCAGGACCTTCCGGTTACAAGGCGAGCTCGTTAATCATTAAGCCACTGGGACACGATCCAACGGCCAGCCCATGAATTCCAACTTCTTTCAATTCATGACACAGCGCGACCACTAACCAATGCCTCCGGCGAGTATTTGTCCTCACTCCCGACCTGCTCTACCCCACTGGTAATGACTTCCCACTAGAACCCCAGGTAACTACCTACCTGAATGGGACCAAGTGAGCATCATGAGCTGACATTGGTTAGAAAACCATTGGAAAACAAGCTGGGAGTACTGGGCAGCTGTTTCGTCCTAGTTTGGCTTAATGGTCTACAAGCTCACCTTGTAACCAGAAGGCCCTGGGTTCGAACCCTGACGATAGGTGCGTACTGGTGAAGAGTCCGAAACTAGGGGGAAACAGCTGTCCAGTACTCCCAGCTGGTTTTCTAATGTTCCTCTAACCAATGTCAGTTCATGATAAAATCCTGTAACCATTAAATAAGCCTAGTCGCAAATTTTTTTCTCTGTTTGGTAAGAAGAAGTGAAGTGACTGAGAATCCGGTTGTGTTATTTTACAAATCTAGTAAAACCACTAGAATATTTTCGATTCATTTTTAAAATTTTTCACCTACCACTGAATATTATAAATCAAATTCAA
This sequence comes from Trichobilharzia szidati, assembly GCA_944472155.2. NCBI lineage: Eukaryota > Metazoa > Platyhelminthes > Trematoda > Strigeidida > Schistosomatidae > Trichobilharzia > Trichobilharzia szidati. The sequence continues at coordinate 57,562,600 of OX235274.1, forward strand.
AATTTAATTATTAATTTTCCCAAGTAGCTATCGAGAAATGGAGTGACTTCAACTGATTCGGCTGTCTGAGGTGAGTCAGACTGGGGTACACCACTGATGAATTCAGCCCCAGAACGGGAGAAGCGGATGTCCAGTGTTTGAATCACTTCGATGTGGCTGACTAGCAATCACTACTGGTTATTTTGAGTAGTATACAACTACTTCTTTCAATCAATCAATCAATAGTATATAGTTTCATAAGTATTTTTTGAAGGATTGTTACCACAGTTAACGACAAATGCAATTACTTGGATTCAATTTACTCGCGTGTATGCTGAAAATATGAAGAAGAAATATGAGTCTTTTCCTATTGTGTGTATATATACTCACGTGAGATTTCAATACAAATAAGTAAACACAGAAATGGGATCAACTCTTTCCTGAGATTTTACACACTAATGTACACTAAGGAATGTAGAAACACACTCTGAATCTGAATACTATTCAACTGGCATGTTTGTGTGCATGTGTGTATCTAGGGTATTAATATAAATGGGGAAAACAGTTTTTGTCGTTTATACAAAGCAGCGGAACTATCGATCACATGATCGGAGATATTTCGCTGGATATTTTTTTAAAAAGCATCTAGAAGCTGAAACCAGATCTGTCGAAAAAAAGACATTGTGTATATATTTGTGTGTGTGTGTGTGAGATTGCTGTCATAGGTTTATGCCTATCTGTTTGTTTATATTGGGGTAAAACAATGTTGTGACAGAACACTGAATTAATTTTTTTTATCGATATTCAAGCAGAAAGCTGTAAACACAGGAAATGAATAAAAATAGCGATTCAGATCAGTAGGTATATAATCACTGTTTTCTACACGTACGTGAGAAACATTGATTTTTTTTTTTGAAATCTACTCCCATTAACATAAACAATAACAACAGTAAACAAATGCGTCTAATTAGCCCAGATAATTAGGAACTCTAGAAATATCTTGAGATAAGCAGCCTGTTTTGTGTAGATAACGAAATGAATCTTGATTTGAATGAAGTGTGGGTGATAAGACTTATATTTTCATAGTAAACTTATGCAAGCAATTCAATGCTAACAAGAGTCTACTATTTGCTGTTTACACTTCCACAATGGAATAATTTTGTTTGATATAAATACAAAGTGATGCAGTGTTAATTACTCTTACTGCTGATGTTTTGAGCACAATTTACTACTCATAATCATATCAAGGTGCTTGGATAACTTTCAAATTCAGTCGAGATATTTCCACTGCTTTTAATCATTTTGTTTCGGTAACAATATATTCCATACCTCTGATGTCGGTGTTTCAGAATTCCTAATGCATGTGTGTTAGGTGTGGATTCTAAATTAGTCATCTTTCTGTGTTTAGTCATTCTATAGTTAGCTAAATTCCTAACTGATCCCGATCTACTGTATCAACCTTACAGTCATTGCAAATTATTTTGCACATTAAGTTGTGTAATTTAGATAATTAGGTCAGTAGGGTCCTCTAGCCTACATAACTTGTCCTTGAGTGAGTTTGTAGGTTTGAATGTCACCCTAATTCCTGTTTTATTGAGAATAACGTAAAAGTTGCTATGCAATCGCACATTAGATTGTCCCAAAGAAATGGTTCTACAAAGTAATATGGTTAGGTGAATGGAAAGACTGGTCATCGAGTCTACACCAACCGTCTACAACAGGAATGTCAAGACAGAGCTACTGAAGATAGCGAAAATATTATTACCAAAAACAATCAGATCGTAAGAATCAGTGAAAGTTTATGTGAGCACCTTTTGATATGGTAATAAGCAGTAAAGTGTGCTCGAAACATCATCAGTAAATAATACTGTATCCCTGCATTTTTTATCAAGTGAAATTATTCTGTTAAGGTATTTAGAGCTTGATCACAAACTGACTTCCTTTAGAGAACCATAGCAAACCAGGGAGTACCGGGAGAGGGTTTCGTCTTAGTTTTGGACTCTTCAACAGTATACGCTCAGGACTCTATCAAGGACTGAACTAGATACCTCGCGATAGTTTTTATCCTCACTCATTGAGAAGGCATTTCAGTGGGCAGTATCAAAAGAGGTTATTATTTATTTATGTTATTCCTTTGAATTTTTGAATTTTTAGTAGCAGAAGTTCTATTTTTACCTGGTGGGGTTACTAGTCTCACACTCAACCTTTCTTCTTTTCCCAGATTACTATCAGCTTAGTGACGTTTAGAAATGCGTCGGCCTGGGGGATTGAACCTCGAAACACATGCATGATTGGCGATCATTCTATCACTGAACCACCGAAGCAATATATAACTTACAGGGGACTCACCAAATTTCATTACTATTGAAATGACTTGAGTAATCCAGAGCCATAAATATGCCTCACTTTTAATAATTACTCTAAGTAAACAAACTTGAAAAAAGACGGGAACCATTTTCAATTTTTGTTTTCTCGATTGCATACTGTTCGAGTACAGACAGATGAGTCCAAAAATAACGATCAACACACATCTTGTTTATTTCACTACCATAAATAGATTGATAGGAAATAAAAGAAAGCATTTGTTATTGTTTTTTCCTACTCTGTAAATTTCAATTTTTTTTTCTATTATTCCCTACTGACAATGATTAATTAGTTCGATTATTATTCTTCTTGAAGGAAAAGACAAATCATGACTAAGACGAATTGAGAAATAAACAAAAGAGCCCTTTCAGATCATAGACGTTTGGAAAACAGTGTGCTCTGTCAACTACCCTCTGTCAACAACAACAACAACAATGTCACCAGAACACGTCAACTTTCGTCGCTCTCACTGATTATTTTCTACCTGTTCCACTTTCTTATTTATTTATTCATTGGTTTAGGGGGACAATGTCAAATGTAATGCATTGGAATTAAAATTAAATCAAATTAATAAATTTTGTTTTTCTGTGTTGACTAAACTTGTTTTCTACTGTGTTTTGCATTTCTTTTGAATATGAGAAATTATGAAGAATTAATTTGAAATCTGTTTTAGAAACTTATATTTGAAATGTAATGTCAAATGAAATCCCTACAAGGCAACTTTTAAAATTAATCTGATGTTTGCCAGCGACTGGTTACAGGATGAAGTTGCCCGGAGATCTAGTGGGAAGTCGTGACCAGTGTGGTCCATCCGGACAGGAGTGAGGACAAATACTCAACAGCAATGACAGTGAATGCTGCCACTCACGCTAAAATCATGAATTGGTAGAAGTTAGAATGTATGGCTTGGCTATTGAATCGGGTCTCAGTGGCTGAATGGTCTACGAGCTTCACTTGTAACCGGAAAATCCTGAGGTCGAAACCCAGTGGGTGAGTGCTACTCATGAGTCTCAAACTAGGACGAAACAGCTGTCCAGGACCCTGTTGCTGGTTTTCACTGGTTCTCTAAATGATATTAATCGGTGGACCAACTTGAAACAAATTCTTACATACTTACTCTCGAAAATTAGACTCTATATCACATATATTAAGAAAAATAATATAGAATTCACGAATTTATAGATTCCACAGCAGGCCAGGGTAGCAATAGTGCCTAGACTTACTCCTTTTGCACGCATAGCTCCGACTGTTTTAAGAGAACTGCAATGACCCCTGCTGTTTGGAGTATTAGGTACGTGGAGGCTTTCGGCAATCTTTTTCTATCATCTATCTAGTACCAAATAAATCTCAGAAAGCTTTTAAGTACTGAATATATCCAAACAGCAGAGGCTATGGGAATTCACTTAAAACAGTCGGTGTTCAGGGAGCAAAAGGAAACAGGTCTAGCGACTACTGCTAACCTGGTGTGCCGTGGAATCTATCAATCCATAAATACTCCATTACATTGCACGTTATAGATATGACCTTCCATCCTGTATGTATAAATTCCACCCCCTACCACCACCTACTACTGCACTTTGTATACACAAACCTAGTGATTCACTTACATACTGACACACATAGCCTGGTGCCTCATTTTTTCTCCACGTTTTTGATATTATCATTCATCATTCATATGAAGTTTATAATCAGTATGAGTAGAATTCAATATGAATATTAGTAATGACCACTTATTACTAGATATATTCTTTGTTATTCAAGATCATTCACTTTGGAAAACTGTAGTTCAACTAAGTGTTACATTCGTGCATACGTATAGTCTGAACTATCGTTTATTAACAATCTATTGGCACCTAACTCTTGCAGTTTTGATGTCAATAATGTTATTTTAAAAGACGTCACTGTTGTGAATATCAATAATTCCTTAGCTGTTATGGATACAGTATTACGTCATGAGCTGGCAACGGTAGAGAAGCACTGAAAAACCTAGGTATGCTGGACAGTTGTTTCGTCCCAGTTTGGGGCTCTACCTCAGTACGCACCTCTCGGGGTTTGAACCCAAGGTGAGCTCGTAGACCGTTAAGCAACTAGTCATTTATATTTCGAGGGACACTAAACCTTCGATATCCTAAAGAGAAGGATTTCAGCATCTTTGAGAACATTCTCCGCGGAAACGCTAAAAGTATTGTTCGCCAGCAGTTCATTGGTCTGCAGGAGCCTTTAGGGAAAGATCTCGCATTTAAACAACTTCTATGTGCATATATTACTTCATCTGTTCTTGTGGAACCAGTTATATTAGTTGTTCGACACTTATCCTGTCTAAAAGGGTTCAAGAACACCGTCCCGATCGGTTGCAGAGAGGTAGTAGTGGCTCTATAGGGAGTGTGATAATCGAACACCTTGTCAACACTCATCATTTCATATCAATAAACGCCTCATTCAAAGCAACTTGCAAAGTAAAGAAATACCTACCAAAGGCATTACACTTTCATCTCCTTTGCATTGATGGAGCTTTAGCTATTCAATTAGAAGAACCTGAGCTATGCATACAGAGGAAAATTATTCAAACACTTTTACTATATACTGGTAACAACCTCGCAGTGGCTGAATGGTCCACGAGCTTCACTTGTAACTGGGAAATCCTGGGTTCAAACCCGAGTGGGTGGGTACTACTCATGAGTCCCAAACTAGGACAAAACAGCTGTCAAGTACTCCATTGGTGGCTTTCACTGATTCTCTAAATGAAAGCATTCCACAGAGGGACTTGAAAGAAACCAAATCCCTACAAACTAAATCTTCAAACCTGTAAAATGGTTATTATTCTCTTTAACTGCTGGTATTGATCAAGAATGATTTTACGAAATCCTGATTGGTTATAAGGCAAACGTTAGACATTGTGGGGACTATATGAGATATTCCTTTTGAGTAAAGGAATGCAAACATAGGCAGAAAATAAAGATTTCGATTTTCACACTGCTGACTGCTACGGGATTTCAACATCTGCAACAATAGAATCACAGAAACTACAGTTTCACCATTCATCTGCACCATGCACATATCAAGCAGTCACTCATGAACACATTGGAGCAATCACTATTAATTCTAAAGTGTTTGAATGACTAGTATTCAGTTGGGAAGTCAAAGAGTCAAACTTTAGTTGATTTCAGTTTAACTATGAATTTTAAATAGAAGATAGCATTATGATATTCATTCAAAAAAAGCCAGTGTGTCAATTAAAACCTAATGATTCACTCTTGTAAGTCAGCAACACGAAACTTCTATATTTGAAAATGCAACAAAATTAGTTTCGCATACACTATTTAAATCATTTTCTTCATTAAAGCCGAATGTAAGTTGGTTATACTCGGTGGTTTAAATTGACTCGGCTCTATGAGTTGAATCCCACTGGGCAGGCACTGATGTGTTCTCCTTCAAACAAAAGAAACAATAGTCTAGTTTGTATATCGCTACGATCTGGCTAGTAAGTACTACCGGTTGATGTGAGTGGTATTCACATAGCACTCACTCATAGCAATCTCTCAGTGGTAGATAACATGAGTACGTCACATCACATTATGTTTCTTGGAGACCTATTTGCTAAAGAGTTATCTGTCGCCCAGTGATATTTGAAAACATATTTAGTTAAAGAAAGCTTAGTGTATTTAGGGTAGCGAGGTTCTTAAAATTCTTATATTAGCATACAGCAGTTTGTTATCCGACACCTGAGCGATCTATCCATATTCAAAGAATGTGCAAACATTTTCGTTGAAATTTCAATAATATTCCAAAAACTAGCTACTTGTGATCAACATAAATTTTACTACTGAAATGACCTAAAAATTGAGAACTTGAATTCCCTCTAAAGAATGTGAACAAAGCAGAATAAAGTAGATTGATTTTATTTTGGTCAGTCTCTTCTCAACTGCCTACCACCTGAATAATGAAAGTTATTAGTTTCGTTAAATTTTAACATACATTACTCCACGGAATAACAGATGTGAAACAATAATTAAGAGTGATCATGGTTGTAAAGATGAATCGAAACGTTAAGTTTGTAAAGTATCAAAATACTACTGTACTTGTATGTATGTTATGTGACCAAAGTTTCTCGAATGAAACACAAAATGTGGGAAGCAGGATTTTTTTAATTCCTTTGCGTTCCCAGTGGAACATAGTGCTCCAAGCCAGAGCTTTGAAGTCTCAGTAGCAGTTGTGTTTTTTTGCGGGATGGGATTGCTAGCCTCACGCCCAACCTTCCCTCTTTGTCGGGATTGTAACCGGCTAGGGGAGGTAAAAGTGTGCGCCGGCCGGAACTCGGAACCCGGACCACGTGCATAGCTGGCAAGCACTTTACGTTTTTTGATTACAGCTTGATTCCACACAGTATTTTTGGTACAGGTATGGAATTTTCAGCATGTGATATCGGTTGACCAAATTTTGCAGGCCGACCATAGATATCAGGTGTGCGTCGGCAGAGGATCGAACTCCGGACCATGTGCATGGTCGGCAAAAGTCCTAACTACTGTGCCACCAACGCAAGTGTACTGACAAGATATTAAAGTACACAAATTGTAACATTACGTAGAACATTAGAAAACTGTTAGTAAACCAATGAGTTTAGTTGGATATAAGACTTATGAGGAGCAAAGTTCAATAACTAAGTTAGAGTGAAAAGAAGTCAATACTGACATTTAATAAAACAAGATACAATCAATTAAAGTTAAAAGTGAAGTCACATAGGTTGCAAAAGATTTACCACAACTTATCTTTTAATACGTAAGTTAAGTTTCAACCGTTTGACAGGGATACCCTATGAAAACTTCAAGAGACTTAAGCATATCTCATTTAGGTAATAACAGTTTTCTAATGACTTACATAGTCTTACAATTTATGTACCTCAGCGTCTTGTTGCTCCCAGTGCACCACACGTTTTGTGTTTTCATCTAGATATTCCAATTACGCTTCATATTTTAATATTTTACTAACTTAAAATTTCGATTCATCTATAGAACGCTGAACACACTTCATTGTTGTTCTGCATTTTATCTCTAATGTACTCAAGTGTATGTTAAAATTGTAATTAATAGTGTTCTCTGAGCTGGTTGGTTCGGTTACATAGCTTTCATCGTCCTTCTGGACAACATCCCCTTTCAGCGCAATATTTAGCATAAAGTGCAATGATTTAAATTTCTTCATGAGTGATATAATTACGTCTCCCGGTAACCATCTTTACATATGTATTGCTCATTTTCTATTGACTTGGATTTTAAACTTTCTAGTCACCTGATTTACTTTTTATTATTTGGTATATTTCGTCTATATTAACGTGTTTGTTAATTGCATTTTCGTTTGAGTACCAGGCTTCTAGGAATTCCCTGACTGCACTTTTGGTGTTTCCTCTGTCTAAGATTTTGACATTATCCCAATCAAATTGATGACCAAAATTGTCTATATGCATTGATACTAAAGAATACATATTGAGTCTTTTCACGGCTGATTTGTGTCCTTGGATTCTAATTCGAAGGGGACGCCCACTTTGGCCGATGTGATGCTTGTTACAGCTGATACAATTTATTTTGTAAATGGTATTAATTTTATCCCCATTTTCTGTTGGATCTTTTTGGTTTGCATAATATCGAATTAAGCGATTTGACTTGCTTATGTGCTATATCTATATCAAACGGTTTAAGTATTCTAGCTGTTATTTCAGAGATATTTCTCATGCATGGTAGGATGAACTTTCTTGTGGTCTTTGATGATGGTTTCTTTGTTGGTGTTTTGATTCGACTTTAAACAATTTTTGATGAAATTTTGGTCATCAATTTGATTGGGAAAAATGTCAAAATCTTAGACAGAGGAAACACCAAAAGTGCAGTCAGGGAATTCCTAGAAGCCTGGTACTCAAACGAAAATGCAATTAACAAACACGTTAATATAGACGAAATATACCAAATAATAAAAAGTAAATCAGGTGACTAGAAAGTTTAAAATCCAAGTCAATAGAAAATGAGCAATACATATGTAAAGATGGTTACCGGGAGACGTAATTATATCACTCATGAAGAAATTTAAATCATTGCACTTTATGCTAAATATTGCGCTGAAAGGGGATGTTGTCCAGAAGGACGATGAAAGCTATGTAACCGAACCAACCAGCTCAGAGAACACTACTAATTGCAAATCATCCACCTGAGCTACAAATCTTCTCTATTATGTTAAAATTGTATTCAAAGCATTAACTATCATTATCCATGCTGTTAGCGGTTCAGAAGATATCAACGAAACAAAATCGATCTGTTTGTATCCCTCTCCATGTGTTATCCTATTTAGTTTGTTTAAAGAAATGAAATCTTTTTTGACAAAAAACATTACCATTATCTTTCTTTGTGTCAGTGATAAATGAAAACAAAACACATAGTTCAGCGTAGAGTCTTTTTTCGGCGAATTCACCTTTTCTTAGCTGTACAATCGCAAATATATGTAGGTGATAAATGACAATTGGACTAGAATCACATTGTATTTCATCTTCAATTTTTATTCAAGCATTTATAACCCTTGATCAAAGCCATGCTTCACTTATTATTAATATATTATTATTATCATCATTATTATTATTTATACGTAAATCAATCAGTTAGATAGATTTGATCTAGTTCAAATCAATAAAAGCAACAAATGTTGCCTTGGTTACCAAAACAATATATATTATTGTTGTTATTATAACAACACAACTGCTTATCATCATCGTATATCCTGTCATGCATTGTAAATGAGTGACTGACTGAGTGAGTGAGTAAGTAAGTGAGTGAATGGATAAAGTCAACTGGACGTAACGATTTTGATTATTCAACTGGGTAACTGGAAGGATATATTCGCAGATATATGCTTATGCGTATTATATATATATGCATATATACGACAGAAACTTTGTATCCGGAAGTTGAAAATTTCCTCTATTCATTCATTATCTTACGTATTATCACTGTAATTAATAATAATACTTTTGTTATTAATAATATTATTACGATGTCGCTTTCACACGCACGCAATATATATATATTACTACCTATGGGATAATACCTTTTTCCTACTAAAATACAAATTAGTCATTTCTGTTTAAACACCATTACGAACACACACTTATGCGTGTATGCGTGTATATCTAGAAGTTTACGATTTACGAGAAAGAAAACTAAGGAAGAATTTCTATTGTTTTTATTAAATTAGTTATTCCATTCAATGTAAATACTTTGTTCACGTTAGCTTACATTTTGTTCATATAATATTGTCTCAGATTAATATCTCTCTTTACTAACTAACATTCAACTAATACTGTCATCACAATACACACTAATCTTCATCTGTGTACAACTGTTCCAGAGCACTATCTACTATGTATTATTATTGGTGTATAATGATCGTGAAGTTAAAACCCCCTAGCATCACCCCACCCATTCATTCACTGCCTCTCCCTGAAATAAACAGACCACCTACAATGCTTGCAGTTGTTGTTGTTCCATTATTATCGGTTATCCTAATCGCCACTAGTGTATCATAAGTGTATATATATGTTTGTGTGTAGTTGATTGCTTGTTGTACCAGCGATTTCAAGTGTTTTCTCTTTTTTTTGTGTTTGTGATCTGAATGAATGAACAATTTTAGCTTTGTGTGTATGCGTGGAAGCATATATGTGTATATACATATTTAATATAAAGTGTACTTATCTACCTACAGTCGTTCAGTTTTGTTTAAGTTGTAAATGAAAAATCAAATTCAACTTATTTTCCAGTAGAATAGTTCACATAATAATAATAGAAAATTTTTAAGCTGATGGTTTGTCGGACAGTTAGTTGATGGGTGGGTGGAAGTTTCGGGGCGAGTGAATGAAATTCAGTTGTTGTTATTATTTAGCTTATTTTTCTTCAAAATATGGAAAAAATAATCACTCATTCCTTCATTCATTCATCTCTAAATTACGTAAGTATAACGTTTTAATAAATCTAAAATTATTAAATAATATGAATAATAGAAGAAAAGAATTAGTGATCAAGATTGTTGATTCAAATAATAACCATTTCTTTAGATTGCTTTTCTTCTCCCTTTCTCTCTCTCTCTCTGCTATTACTACTATTTCTGTTATTTTCTATTTTCTCAAACATAAACTGGTGAGAAAACAACAAATGAATGAACATAAAAGTTTGTATATAAAGTTAAATATCAAGGTAGATGGGAGAAAGCTGATTATTTACATTTCAATAAACGTGGAACCAGAGGTAATTTGGTGGTTGGTGACCAGCAGTGGAATCTAGGATGCACGTTTCGTCTTATTCAGGACTCATCATCCAGTGACTCTCACTGGGAACAACATCACAACGACCCCCGAAAAGGAAGAGATGAGCATCCTAGATTCCACTGCTGGCCATCATTCTGTAACAACAGAAGGCAAGAGTCAGGCAACAGATCATTTATTAAGGAAATCAACGCATATTTATATATTTTCATGTACATTATTATGGATATTTAAGCAAACAAACACAGTCTTCCGATTGGTTGTTTCTCACGTAAAGTTAATCTTTCATCTATTTGTGACTGTTTCTTGAATGTCAAATCCTCTATATGTTAACTGCATCCGCCTACGCAAAGTCTGCTGTGGTCGGTTTTGAATCAATCTTTGTTCACATTTTCTCACGACAAATCTTGGGAACGTAAATATTGACGTAAATTACTGTCTACCAATTTGGCTAGTAGACAGCTCTCACCACAATTCAACAAATAAAAACTTGTACGATATTATTTGTTCATGCAGAAAGGGAGGAAACTGTGGACTTTAAGAAAATCTAATCTAATAACTGCCCTCAACTTTATCATTTCAGAAGACAATAAGATTTAGAAAGGAATATTCCTTTCGATAACTTCTTCATCTGGCTCTAGAGCTGTAAATACACATAATATTTGAAAAAACAGTCAGTTTCATGAGCTGACATTGGAACCAATGGTTTCCAATGGTTCTCTAACTAATGTCAGCTCATGATGAAAATCCTGTAACCAATCAAATCCCTACGAACCAACATTTGAACAATCGTTAATTATAACATTAATGCCGTCCAGTAATTAGATCACCTCAATCTGGCTAGCAAGCACTACTGGGCTGATGTGAATGGCATCCAACTACTCATCTCAGTCAATCAGTAATATGTAGGTTTATGGGAACTCTAATTCTGTTGATCCTAACAACTCCATATTACTTTAAGAACTCTTTAATATTATATAATTGTAGAGGTAGACGTGAAAGTTATCGTAAGGAATATTCTTTGCGAAATCGTTTCGTCATCTCAGTACCTAAATTGTATGTGATCTTTTAGACTTATATAAGAACAAATATCACCAGGTGAATTTCATCCTTTCTTTTTCCCCAACAGTACTCACTTTGAATGAAAACTTCCCCCTCCACTTTCTTTGAATGAAAAAAAAAGAATAAACTTATCCGACTTGATACAAATGCTGCTTTTAATACAGTTTGATTTATGAAGCATGCAAAGCATAGACTGTTTACAGAGAAAATAAGCCAAAAAAGTGTCTGGGGGTTTGAGATCAGACAGGCGTTCAATCTTCTAAAGCTTTCTAATAGAAAAAAGAGAAGAATGATTTCTTTAAAAGAATCAAGACAACACGGATGGAAACTGCTCAGTTTTAAGCCGAATTATATCTAAGAGAAGGATTAAAATTGTTTATTTTTGCTTTTTGTTATGGTAAACTTCTAATACTGTCTGTCTAAATTTGCGTTTCTTCTTCCTTCTAGTCGGCTTATTCATGACACTATTTTTTTCAGAAATTTCCTTGATAGGACTATTTATTATTATTATGCTCAAAACTTTAATTTTGACAGTCATTAATATAATTTCTCTGGCTTATGTTTATATATTTCATTTCTTTGCATGATCATTATTAATGCAATAACCGATGAAAACTCACAGATGATACATTTGTAGTCATCTGTATGTCTGAATGTTTTGACGCCACTTTGTTTCCATCTCCGCAAGTAATGTCGTCATTGTGAGATTTCATATGATGAGAACATTCTTTTATATAAAACGAAACAAATAGTTCAGTGTAGAGGGAAATCTCGGAAAATTCATTTTCTCTAGTTGCACAATCGCATATATACATATATATATATATATATTATATATAAGTTGAATAAGAGTGTCAGAGTTAGGTAGTGATGAGACAAATAATTTAATGAATGAGCTGTGATCAGGATACCGAGGGAAAATGTGATATTACGTGGGAGTTCAAAAGAGAATAAACAGCAGAAATGTTTGAAGACAACAGAGTGATTACCATGATATTAGAATTGGTTGAAAAATTCTCTTCTGTTTTGTAATTAATAGTGTTCTCTGAGCTGGTTGGTTTGGTTGGGGAGCTTTCGTCGTCCTTCTGGACATCTTCAGCGCAATATTTAGCATTAGAATCCAAGAACACAAATCAGCCGTGAAAATACACGATATATATTCTTTAATATCAATGCATATAGACAATTATGGACATCAATTTGATTGGGATAATGTCAAAATCTTAGACAGAGGAAACACCAAAAGTGCAGTCAGGGAATTCCTAGAAGCCTGGTACTCAAACGAAAATGCAATTAACAAACACATTAATATAGACGAAATATACCAACTGATAAAAAGTAAATCAGGTGACCAGAAAGTTTAAAATCCAAGTCAATAGAAAATGGTCAATACATATGTAAAGATGGTTACCGGGAGACGTAATTATATCACTCATGAAGAAATTTAAATCATTTCACTTTATGCTAAATATTGCGCTGAAGATGTTGTCCAGAAGGACGACGAAAGCTCCGCAACCATACCAACCAGCTCAGAGAACACTACTAATTGCAAATCATCCACCTGAGCTACAAATCTTCCCAATTATTCTCTTCTGTTCTCAGAAATCCGATTTCTCTATCTGGATGGTTAGAGTTTCAGCAGTACAAAGGAGGCCAAAATCTATTACCTTCGGTAGATTTCTCTTCACTTTGGAGATCACTTTGAAGGAGTTTATTGAAATGGAATGACTAGTGTCGATAAGACATTCAAATTATTGCACTCCTTTTAGGAGCCATTGTTACCTTTCTGCAGCCTTGTTACACATCTAGCCATACAGAAAGAGAAACAGAAGGTCTGCATACAAAAGGGAATTCCTCGTTCACTTCTACTATCATGGTAATCACACTGCTTTTGTCAACCAATTTTGTTGTTGTTCCAGTGACATAGGATTAAGCTATGCACTCTTTAGCATATTCTGTCAGCGAGGTAAAGGAGTGCATCGGCCGGGGATCAAACCCCCGACCATGTGCATGGTCGGCGAGCGTCCTAACCGCTATACACCCACGTTGTTGTCGTTTAATTTCTTCTAACTGTTCTGTTCTCACGCAATATCACATTTTCCCTAGATTTTTATGTGCCGCTGCATAGCAAAGATAATGAATTCAACGGAAAAGAGCTTCTCTGCTGAACTACTTGTACTGTTTTTCATTAATGCTTTTATGGGAATTATTCATGAATCTTTTGTGGAATCATGTATCAGTATGAATTTACTAAATCCTTCTTCATTAACTAAGAGAATAATAAAATGAATAGGGCTGATTTCTTTTGTTAATATTGATTCACTAAACTTTATCACATCTTTGAATTTCCATGTATAAATTATTTTTAAAATACTGTGCTGTGAAATGCACTTCAGTTGCCTATTAGAAAGGCTGTACGATTTACACTTCTGCACTAATTCATAAACACAGTACCATTGAGCCATATTTTTTTATTTAAGCGTAGTCTTTATGTTGAGTATGAGAACATGTTTCAAACATTGATTACTGAGGGTTTATGTTGCTTGTATGAAGCAAATTTTTATAAAGGACAGAAATCCATTACTTATTAGGGTTAACTTTCAGACCATAACCAAGGCAAGGTCGTTAACCATTCTTGGTTTCTATCCATGATGGCGTCATGAGTACATACTACTGAAGAGTCCCAGACAAGGGTAAAATGGTTGTCGAGTACTCAGTGGGCTATCAGTCTTGAAAAAGTTATATACTTATGATGTGTCAGTCTTATTCCTACGGTATGGTGGGGATATATGAATGACTCATTTATTATGATGGAATATCAACCTATCCATAACTCATCGACAAGTAGGAGTCAATTCAGTGTTTGGTGTTAGAAAATGAAGAGGATTAACTATCTGCTATGCAGTAGACTACGAAATGAAACGAAAGAGGAAAGAGGATGTGAATAAGGGAATCCATAAAAAAACAGTCACATTCGGAAAGAAAGAATCATGCCAACCAACATCAGCAAACTATTATATTTATGTCACATATTCTTTCATCATATGATGCGTTTGAAATCTAACAAAAGTATTTGTCTGGTGAAAACCCATTAGGTAAATTTGATCCCTGATAATGAAACACAGTTATTGTTGGAGAGATTTTATAATTAATTACTAGGTGGCATTAAAAAGTACCATAAAATATGTAGAGGGAGATGACAACGAATTGGATATACGCTTAATAGTATGTGTGTGCGTTTTCTGTGCCCTGAAGTTTCAGTAACTACACGGTTATTTTCACGTGCAACTTTCCACTCTTCTTCCGGGCTTATGACCCGCTAGTAAACAGGGCAAGATCAGAAGGCAGGTCGGTAAGGATAAGCAACAAGGAATTCTAGCAGGCGGTAAAGCAGCCAACAATCTATTTTTTTGCCAAAAAATGGGACGTGCTTCGAGGAGAAATTTAAGTGACATCACACGCCAGGACGACCCTCGAATGCAACTTGAATAGGAAACCACAACCCAGATATCCAAGAAGATCGTGTGAAGAGGAAATGAAAGCTTATGACCGATCGTGAAGCCAACTAAAAATACACTAGAGACCAGAATACAGTGGAGTTATGCTACTGAATCTCTATGTTCCACTGAGAACCAAAGGAACGAACAATATAAATAATACTAAGAGTTACTTTTTTCATTATGAATTTATTTATTCATCATATCTACCTTTCAGCTACTTTCATGATGTAATGATGCGTAGTAGTTAGAAAAAGAAGATATGATAATCATGTATGAAAGTGTAACATGAATAGTAAAGCATGACAACTATTTCCAAGTTAATTCATAAATCTGTTAATTCTGTAGATGACTTATAGTGGAAACGTTTTCGTTCTAAAATGATGCGTATCGACTTTGCAAAAGTTTATTTTGTCATAAATACGCTGTTGTCATTTCACATTAGCTAATAAACTAACGAAGGGTTAATTAGAATATTTAAATTATGGTTATAAAACAGATAGAAATGGTGTTAGATAGCAAATGAAATGAAGATGGAAGATTTAGATTCTTACAATATTATATAAATGGTCTTCCAGCTCATTAACCTTTCGCTTACAATTCTACGGTCAATGAAGGTGAAGAAAATAAGAATTGATTTGGAAAAAAAGCGATTTTCCACGCTTTCGAAGTACAATTTTCGTTTATTAGTTGACCGACTTACTGTAAAGTTTTCAGGGTCTCCAAAATCAGATGTTTTAACGACTCGAGAAGACTTTCAGTATCTGTTTCAAGAGTATAAACCACTCTAGAATAATCCATAAGCAGTTTTTGTTAGAAATATGCTAAAATGAAACACTATATCTTATTTCTTTTGGTTTATTCTGAAATATCGATGTATCATCAAGAGTTGAATTACGTAAGCCATTAGGTCTGTTACCGAGTGACATCTATTTTCGTGGTCATATGAAGAGAATCTACCAGCCATTATTATTCACAATACTTTCATCAAGCTGGTACTGAATTAATATAAAGTTTTACAAGTTTTCGTTAGCAATCACTTCCCATGGTGATGACTCAGACTCATTTTAAGCTGACAAGCTAACTGGGAAAATTCAATTGAAATTTACTTAAAGCTAATTTACACAAGTTTTACTGTTACCGGATGAGAGGAACACCCAAGACACCCAGGTTACAATAGAAGATGTCAAAAACTAAATTGAAAAAAAACACAATTTCTTTTTCATTTCCAGTTGAGTTTCATTCTTGTTAGAATAAATTAGTGTCAACTTTAACTTCTCCCGTCTGAATCCCAACTGACTACTATGACTACCGCATACTCCTATTCCACCCTGTAGAGCAGGAATTTTCAAGCTGGGAAATCATTTCAGTCTTCACAAGATAAAGGAAAAAGAAACTGAAAAACTGATTAGTTGTCGTTGATTGAAAATTTCATTTCCCGCTTTCTTTACCATGACAATATTCTCTTTTCGATGTTTTCCTGCGCTATCGCTTCTTCACCATATAGTAGTAGTATCGGTCTAGGATAGAAAAAGTGTATGTCTGCTGAAATTATATTAAACCAGTAAAGATGAGGACAACTGTGGCGGCACATTATAATTTTAAGAAAAAAACAACATTTTTAAATGAAACAAATGAGTCATAGTCATTTTCTGAGTGTAACTAAGGCATAATTAGATATGTTAAACATGTTGGTAGGTAGAATTCCTTTTTTTTCATTTCTCTAATATTTAACTAATTCGCTTTAACTTTTATTTTTTGTTGTTGCCCATATTAACGTGAATATAGGAGTAGATATTTCTGTTTGTCCGTGTCAAAGGAAAGAGGAGAGAAGGAGTGGGTCTCTGATGATTTCATGTGTGGTCTAAAATGCCTACTTTGATTTTCTCATTTAGTAGTAATTTAACTTGATTCCAATTGTCTTTTCAGTAATTACCGTTATAATAATTATGACTACTGTTATTAACTTAATGCACATAGACGTCTGTCTTCCAGTGTCGTTATAGACAATAGCAATTTAAGTAGTATGTAAAATTTAAATAGTATGCTTGTTACAGCCTCTAATAGGACTAGTTAATTAGTGTTTCATTCTGAGAAATCATACTTAAAAGTAACAGCTCTTACAGGATTAGTTAAAACTGAGGAGCAATGGACAGCTTTCTTCCTCTTAGTTAGAGATTTCTCACCAGTGAGTATCCATAGTTCCACCAAGGAGTTAGCTGAAAACCCTCAGGTTGCTTGACGAGAACATTGTCATTTATCTACCAAATTTAAATTCCTATAACTTTTGAATTCTAACAGTTAACTATTCACGATGTAGCACCAACTCCATCTAATGTCATCAGTGAGTACCTGTTCCTTCTCGCGGTTTGATGAACCTCAAGAATCCCAAGCAGTAGTTTATCACTCATAAACAATGCGTTAATGTGTATATAGAATACTAACTTAGGAACAGGGATTTACAGCTCACTATAATCCAGTCTGATGGTTGAATGGTAATGTGCTTTCCTCATAACCTATAAGTTCTGGGTTCGAGCTCAAATGAGGGCATATTTCCAAAACTTGGAAGAAACAGGTCTCTAATACTCACTTGAGTTTAATACTTTTCTAATTGGTTCTACTTCACAAAAATATCTCTTTTGTAATCAATCAAATCTCAACATAATCTAGCATTTGGAAGATTTGAACACGGATCTTTGACCCGTAGCAAACAAAACCCATTTATTAAGTGAGGATCATAGGGACCATCACGATTCCTTCAAATATGTAAATCTATATTAGCATAGTACAGAAATAAGTAGCAAATGTGTTATTTTACTAAATCAAAATAATATCGGAGACAAATAAAAGGCACAGTTACTAATGCCTAATAAATATGCAGGTGGTTACGGATTTGGAAACTCCAGCGAAAGGCTTTATAATAAGGATTTACACTTGAATGTGCCTTTTAACCTATTCATTACATGTATCACAATATTTCTCATAAAAAAGAGTACGAACGGGTTAATATTTATTGCCTATGAGTATTAGCATGAATATATTAACGATACCAATTTGTTTTACTATTGTATGCAGTTCTTCCTACATATGGAGTTAAGTTTAAAGGTTGGAGCAACACGTAAAAAATTAATGTCACTTTGTATTAGAAATAAAATACCAGCTAGCATAAAAAACCAACCTACTGACGGTTAATTGTCAGAATTAGACAAAATGAAGACTAAAACATTTATCCTAAGTTTTTAGTCAAGTAACAACTTGTAATTCAAATGTTTTATGAATCAAACTAGTTTTACTTAGTAATTATTATAATATTATTGTTTACTTGGGTTCCAAGTGTATCATACGGCTTCAGCAGAACATCTTCACTAGGTCCTATTCTCATTGGTTCTCTTTACCTGATCCTACGACTGCCCATGGTCACTTAATTCCTCCTCACAAGATCTCCTCCATGTCACCATTGGAAGCATCATCCATTATTTCTCATTCGGGTTCCACTCGAGGGCTTGGCGCGTGATGTCATTCGACGGTTTCATCAGCGTGTGTCCAATCCATCTCCATTTCCACCGGTATGTTTTGACCAATAGGTTTTTGGTTGTTTTGTCCACAGAGTTCCTTGTTGTTTATCCTTTCTGGCCATCTGATCTTCAGTATGGGGTCAGTGAAATGGGCAGTTGTTGATAAAAGTCTTCAGTAGGCAGCTGAAAATGTTTTTCGTGACGCGCCAAGTAATGATTAGCCCTATCCCAGGAAATCGCCTTTATGGTCTTTAAATGTGCTTAGGACAAACAACCTAGGACAGACTCAGTGGATAAGTGATACTGCATAACCCCTACGTCTTACATAAATGGATTACTATGAACAAAGATAGAAATGGGCTCGCAATTCGGTTGAAAGTTGTTTATGCGGAAATTTATTTGTTTATTTATTTCCTCCTTAAAGGATTATTGGTATTATGGGGAATAAGAGAGAATTTATGACGACATACATAAATCTGGTCTCTACGGACGAATAATACACACTGACCTACATAGTCTTCTCCTTCATGCTAAATGAGCATACATATATGCATAGCTGTACGTGATTTTGAATCTAGACTCTGTGGTAAAAGCAGGGAATGCACTTACTCGGATTACCATTGCCAAAATAATATTTTCAGTACAATTTTAGGTTACTTTTGTTTTTGTAATGTGTCCAACTATTTCATTTAATGAGTACTCTTCATTCTCGTACAGGTTTCAGTTAAATAGTCCACCCCCTTTCCCATTCAGACATCTATTTTTGTAAATTTTGTCTGAAATTTTTGCACAGTCACTTCCTTGTAGATTATTTATATCACTGCATTAAATTCTTTTTCTGAAACATGCAATGACAGTTTGGTTGTTTTCAGTGAATTTCCCACTGCATACAAGTACGATTGTTTAGCTTTTTGAAAGTTATACATTAAAATGACGTTTTTCTTCGTTATTGTATCCTTCCATTTTAAAACATAATCCTTTTATTCTATTTTGTAGATAAAGCAATTTTAGTTTCTACTGTAACTTTTCTTAAGAACTTATTGATCGAAGATGATTCTTATCAAATATTTCACAAACTTCAGTTTGTTATGCAGTTTTTGAGTACTATTCAATCTAGTAATTATGCACACATTTTATCAAGGATATTATGAAAACTGTAAATCGTTAACTAATTCGCGGACTGTGAATTGCCAGTCCACCCGAGTGGCTAGCCAGAATTCGGATAGTTTGGACTGACTGGGCTCTTTAAACTCTGTCCAACTGGGTTCCGTCCCAAACAAGCGAAATATCTGTCCGGTGTTTAGATTACTTCGATATGGCTAGCGAGAGCTACTGGTTAATGTGAGTAGTATCTGACTACTTATATCAATCAATCAGTAGTATACAGCATTATGAAAAATACTAACCTTGATTTTAACTTGGTGATTCTTTACCTTTTGGTGTCAAAAACAGTAAAATTCAATGTTATACTACCATACATGTAAGTTTAAAGAGTTGATTTTAATCAAAAGTTCGTAGTCAGTATGTGTTCATAATTCAGTCATATAAAAGGTTATTCGTTGCCTTCAGAATTTAATAGTGAGTAAAAAGTAATTTGTTTTGATTTTCTGAAAGATTGTAATGTTTCATTGCAATTCATCCGAACCATCTGATGTACTCTCTGTTATTTTAGATGTTATCATCAATTTCGACTTCAGACAAGTAAATTGTCCACTTCTCCATTATGCACTGATGATGAACACGGGTTGATCAAACTGAGTTGCATTATATAATAAGAAAATGAATTTTTATGGTGTTCACACAAGAAAGTAGTAAAACTATACAGTGAGTAGAATGTGATAAACTTTCGACTGTGACCAGGTATTGAGTTTCTCTAGAGAATTTTAGAGGGACAGTTATTTTCTACAGTTGGTTTGTAAGGATTAGATTTGTTTTTACGAGTTGATCACGGATTGATATCGGTTGAGAACCATTGTAAACCACCAACGGAATACTGGACAGCTGTTTCATCCTAGTTTGGGAATCATCGGCAGTACGCACCCACCATCACTGTTCGAACCCAGGGCCTTCCGGTTAATCTGATGCTGGCTAGTGACTTTCTACAGGACGGAGTTTCCTTGAGATCTAGTGAGAAGTCGTGACCAGTGAGGTCCATCCAGTCAAGTGTGAGGATGGATGTCCCACCGATGACATTGGTTGGTGGTCACGCTAAATCACGAATTGGAAGAAGTTAGAATTCATTGGCCATTGAATTGGATCCCAGTGGCTGAATGGTATACGAGCTTGCCTTGTAACTGGAAGGTCCTGGGTTCGAACCCTGGTGGTGGGTGCGTACTGCCGATGATTCCAAAACTAGGATGAAACAGCTGTTCCAGTACTCCCTGGTTTTCACTGGTTCTCTAACTGATATCAATCCGTGATCAACTCGTAAAGGACAGTTATTCACCTTAAATAGCGATTTAATTCTAACTTGAATAAATAATAATAATAACTTTGAAAAAAACACCTGAGGGTGTGAGTAAAGGCTACCGTGTACAACATAATTTTTAGCATGTGTTGTTATAACTTACGAAAAAAAACAAATAGTTAAAATAAACTGGCGTCATATCCCACTTCATTGATTAGTGAAAGCAACTCATCAAACAAGTTATAAAATAAAAATTTCGAAGTAAAAGAAAACAATACTGCAATGAAAAAACAAGGTGATTCATTCATGCATAACAAAGTGAAAATACAATTAAGTAGTGTGTGCGTGTGTGTGTGTGTACTTCATGAGTGTTTATTTATCCATTCACTTATTATTGTTGTTATTTCTGAAATAGGCTTATGCTTACTCAACACGGCTAGTTGTATTGTCCCTAATCACCAAAACATGTAATTAATGGCGCCATTAAACTTCGTAGTGTGTTTTTTCTTTAAACTGAATAATATGTTTCACAAAAGTTATTTATTTATCCATTCTATGAAGTGTTTACTTTACTCTGTTTGTTTTAATCTTGACTCAATATCACTCTTGATAAAATAACACTTGAATAACTACTTTTTTCATTGAAGTATTACAACTTTTAATAATAATAATAAACAGAACATCACTGCATAGGATATTTATTTATGTCTCTAGGCTAATAAGCATTCATTTTGTTATTATTCTGTGAAATTAACTGATGACTGATATGAGTCAGGTAGGAAAGTAGACACTGATTAATCACTAGGGAGTGACTGATTGAGTCCTATCAGTCAGGTTCGAAATATGGTCAACAATCTAGGCGACTTGCCATCGAGGTGCGCTCTAAATTATTGTTGTTATTAGATGCTTGGATGCAATCAACAGGAAGCCCAGTCTGATCTGGGTTTGGTACTTGTCAGCACTCACCAGTCAGTAAGGCGTGTCTGAAACCCTGAAGAAACTCATGTCCCTCCCACGAATCGAACTCGTGTCACCCAGTGCTACAGTCAGAGACGTTAGCACTGAGCCATCTAGGCTCGCTATTGAACTCCTGTAGGATTATAATAGGCATACTGATTAGCCAAATGGTGGTATTTATTGTCACGCATCCAGTTCTTGATATTAGTGCAAACTGAATCCTATCAGTCGAGTTTGTGGTGTGTTCCATTATGGATGGAATTCACCAGCTATTTCTGCCTTGATTACTATACTGCTTTCACTTACTTTGTCTCACCGTATTTCACAATTACTAATTATCTGATTCTGATATCTTATCTACGCTGAAATAACATTCTGCTTTGTGTGTAGATACAAGCTGTAGCAATTAGAACCTGTTTAAACACTGTATATTTGTATAAATCAATCTGTTAAATGGAGAACGAAGACTGTCTTGTCTAATCAAGGAAATTAAAGCTTTTTTATGAATTTGGCATTATAAAACTCAATAAGAAGAAAAGCTTTCTTTAACATGTATGATTAAGATTCAATATTTCTTGAAATAGTTGACTTACTCAAAGTTATTGAATTTATTGTTGTTTGAGGTTTTCGATAGTTTCTTTAGAGCAAGCAGGTGTCGCTGACTGGGATGTGGATTTTACAGAAATCGCCAGGGTCATGTCGTTTATTTCCTTTATAGAGAACGAAAAGAAAGAAATAACAAGTAGTGTTTATTGAACAATAGACGGTAATCATGAATTAATTATCAAGTCGGAAAGTAAGAAACTGTTTTCACTGGAAAAATTGTCGTTAACTATGAGAATTGTCTTAACAACAAGTAAACTAGGGAAATAGATAGTCAATTAAGGAAACTGATGAATAATTTTCATGAAAAATCTCTGGCTTCTTTTCTTAATTGTTACGTAAAAGCGCTTTCTCCTATTAGAACTTATCTGTGGATTTATATGTATATACAACAACACACATCTACAAAAGGTGATGAAAAGAAATCAATATGTGAATTAAACTGATGCATACTTTAATTTTCGAAATCTTATATGGCAACTTAAAGCTTTCTATTTTATTCTGAGTTCAATCTTTACTTAAGCTAATAAGTTTTCGAAAAAAACGACATGAGGAAAAAGATGTGAGAGATGTAAAAGGGGTCAGATATAGGTATTTATGTTACCACAGACTAATTTCATTGCATGCTAATTCAGGGTATGTTAGAGACTGTATTTAAGGAAAACGGAATTACTTACAAAAAAATTGTGGATGTGGAATAGTTAGCATACTCCCTCACGATAGATTGAATGTTGACTTTTTTATTCCCTTACGTCCCCAATGAAACACAGGGCTTCAAGATAGAGGCTTAAAGTTTCGCTATCAGTGATGTTTATTTTCACAGGATGGGGTTGCTAGCCTCATGCCCAACCTTCCCTCTTTACCAATTTTATTACTAGCTTGGCGAGGTAAAGGAGTTCGTCGGCCGGGGATCGAACCCGGGACTATATGTCTGGTTGGCTAGCATTCTACAGTCACACCACCGACAGTGTTGATCTGCCGGGATTTAACTGACTTCAGTTTTATTCACTAATTGACTCCGGTTAGAAAACCACTGGAATTCAGGTAGTACTAGATATCTGTCTCATCAGTATACATCCATGTCCCTACAGACGTCGAATCCAGGATTTTCAGGTTACGACTTGAATCAACAGATGTTAAAATTTATAGGAAATAGGTTTCCATCCTGGTGTACTAGTTCGTTTTTTCACCCTAAAGTAGTGAGCCCGACAGCTACTCGACTGATGATTTGTGATATTTTATACTGAAATGAATTAAGTCTATAATGGCAAAAGGTAGTAATGTTTGACAGCAACCTTGCTGATTCGACAGATGGAATACAGTGATGGCGAAATACAAAAAACCTTACATTGGAACTTTTAATTGCATAAATTCTTTATAATCTGCCACTTTTCTTTTCGTTTTACACTGTTTCTATTGTTTCATTCCTCCTCTACTGAACTGAATTCGTAGCTTCACTACTCTTGATTTATGCAGAAGGCATACACAGCATACTACTTGTAAATTTCACGTCAGTAAGATACACTGCACGTTTACACCAGTACTATTCCTAACTTTATTCAGTCACATAAAGGAATTGAATCGTTCTGTTTATCAGTAAAACACGTGATACTATTTTAAGATCAGCTGATTGAATTTATCAGTATTTGTTAAAAGGACCAGAAACAAATCTCCAACTATAGTTGCAATCGACTTAATTTAAATGAAATATTCATTTCCAAATGGTTTAATGAATTGTGTGCGTGAATATATTACTTCATTATAGATAAGTTAAGTGTCTAACATACCGAGCAACAGCACTAAGTAGTACAACAAAAAACCTAAATGATAAAATGAAACAGATAGAAGAAGCGTTGGTGTTAAATAACTATCCTATAAAATTCATTAGGAATATCAAAAAAGGTAAAAATAAAAATAATGGTGAAACTAATAATGATAAGATAAATAAGAAAGAATATAATGCATCTAAAGTTTGATCACATAAGGAGGGGGATCTGAGCCCCTACGTAGGATTCTTAATAAAGCAGGAATTACGGTGGCATTCAAATCTACAAACTCACTCAGGCAGGGACAAGCTCTGTAGGTTAAAGGACCCGGTGGACTCTAATTAGACAAAATAATATAATTCACAAAATACCTTTCAATGACTGGGTGTTAAGTCAACTACATAAGTGAAACTAGTAGATCAGGAGTAGTGAGACTGCCTGTCTGAACATAAGAACTTAGCTAAGGTTAGAATGATTGATTCCACGAAGATAAGTAATTTAGAAATAAACTCAGCAATAGCACTGCATGCATTAACACACAACCACACAATAGGGTGGGACGGAGTCCAAATTCTAAAAAGTAATTTAGGTAGTTGGAGAGAGATTGATTACTGGATCCTGGTTCATCGAGCCTACACCCAACACATGCAACAGAAATGATTAAAAACAAACACCAGAGATATGGAAGATATTATTACCAGTCGAATCAGGGGATAATAAATAATGTTTAAATGTATTTCAGTTCACATTAAAACATTCTAACAAGTTAATTTATCTTATATTGACTTTATTCAAATGTCTAATCAATCTTTACTCATGTATATAAATGAAGCAAGAAAGTTTTGTGAGAACCTTGATATGATTACGAGCAGCAATAATTTGTGCTCGAAACGTCAACAGTAAATATTACTGTATAACACTGTGTGATTTTATCTAAATAAAATTTTATCCATAATGGAGTTATACTCTACCATAGTGCCCATGTTTTATCGAATAT
The DNA here is from genome assembly GCA_944472155.2 of Trichobilharzia szidati. Taxonomy (NCBI): domain Eukaryota; kingdom Metazoa; phylum Platyhelminthes; class Trematoda; order Strigeidida; family Schistosomatidae; genus Trichobilharzia; species Trichobilharzia szidati. The sequence goes on from OX235274.1 coordinate 57,588,037, forward strand.
ACTACTTATTAAAGTGATTTTTGAATTAGATTTAGATGTGTATAAATATTACATTGTTAAGTTACACAGTTCAGTGAAGGTTTTCTTACACTGAGAAGTGAATAAATTTATTCTTTTGTGATCTAAATGTTTATGTTTACAATATATCACTTATACCGTCAGCCTACAGTCATGGCGGCTTGCTTGAATCACTGGACTACCTGGATTTCTATCCAACACAGTGCATCAATGTTGCTGCATTTTATTTTTTATTTTAACTATTCATTTATGTCTGTGGTCCACAAAAAATGTATTCCGGCACATTTTGAATTGCCTTTCACCCTGTTGATGCGCATATCCCAGAAACGAAGGAAAATATTCATAAAAAGGAATTAGTTTATGCTTCAGAACAAACAGTATTGGGTCACATGATATAGGCTAGATTGCTGTTTTTTTTACTTGAGGATGCTGGATGAAGTGAAAGTATTATGCAATAAATTACACTGGGAATTTGTATATTGTGTAAACATTTTGTACAGAATAAAGCTATTATTATTATTATTAAGTTTGTAGCTATTTCCTACTAGAAGGAATTTTCGAAGTGTTTTCAAAGATGCACTAATAATAACACATAAATAATAACAATAATAATAGCTTTATTCTAGACAGTGTTTATATAATGTACAAAATTTTCACCACAATTTATTGCCTGATAATTTTCTCTTTGTCCAGCGTCTTCAAGTTAAACAATAATCAACAACACATCGCATGACACAATGCCATCTGACCTGAAGTGCAAAACCAATCCCTTATAGTATTTCTTCTTTGCCTTCTTCGAGAAATCCACGATATTTGGTTGAAAGCCAGTTGAAAAAAGTGTTGGCGTACATTTTGAGACCCGAGGACATAACTGAATTAGTGGAGACTGCAAGTACTTAGTTTTATTTCTCAGGCAATGGCAGTTTGTACTAAAAATCTCAGAAACAGTTATCTCATGTATTAGGATACGTTACCACCTTTTCTTCAAGTTTAGTAGAAACTTGAGAATCATCAGGCTGTAAACATTTTTAATACTTCTGAGAGTAAACAGTACCATTAGAGATAATATTTTAATTGATTAAGACTGAGTGAACAAGAGAAATCATATACAATTTACCGATGAAGGTTTTTGGTAGCCCAAGTTTTAAACAGACCGCCGTGAGCACGCAAGCCTTCAAACAAACATATTTTAGGATTTCATTATGAGATGACATTGGTTAGAGAACCATTGGAAAACCTGGCAGTACTAGGCAGCTGTTTCCTCCGTCCTAGTTTGGGACTCTTCATCAGTACGTAACCATCGTCAAGGTTCGAACCCAGGACCTTCCGGTTACAAAGCAAGCTCGTATACCATTCATCCACTGGAATCCGACTCAATTACTCTTGAATTCCAACTTCTGCCAATTTACGATATAACGCGACATACGAAGGTTATTAAAACAACAATATTTATTAATACTATTACTATCAGACAATTTTTGTCCCTCAATGCATAATGTAATTAAAAATGTATATATTTCGTGTTTTTTGACAGATGAGAAAATTTTTTTTCGACTGAATCTGACTAAACAGACTTTCTTCTCTAATGAGAAATTAAAATTATTATTGACAAAATGTGTATATGACAAAGACGTAAACTAAAATAGACAAACAAATTGAAAAATTCCTTTTCTTTTAAATGAATAACGACAGTTTTCAATGTAATTAATTTTGAAGAGACTCTGTCTCTTATTGCATCAGTTTGCATAATACACATCTGAATATTTTGAATTAGGAAAAGAAAAGAAGAAATTGAACAGCCATGTATCGAATGAATTCTCCGTTGAATAATTTTTATTCCACAGCCTCATATACTTAGTTGATTTTGTATTATTTTAAAAGAACCCTGTTTCACTGTCGGTAAAAGTATCAGAATTCATTACTTAAGTAACTTTCATAGAGTAACATGATCTTGAAGTCAATTTGTGTACAACATCTTGTGCTATTGTAGATGTGTTGACTTCAGTAGTCATTTATAAACACTCAGTGAGTAAAAACGTTATTAGATGAAGCTGGAGTTTGAAATTCTACCATCTGATTGTTTTAATGACAGTAGAATATTTAAATTGTATCAAGTTTGAAAAAAAATTTCAGATTGAAAAGAAAACAAATGACATAAACCTTTCAACTACTAGAAAAAAGTTAACCAGTACGAATTTGTTCTCTGTGGAAAAACTGTGGTGAATGCATTAATTAATTTTAATTAAAATCTTAACAAAATGGTTTAATGCATTCCTAGTGAGAGATGGTGTTCCCCCTGAGGCTCGAACCCAGTAGCCGTTATTTCAAATGTCAAAGCGTTATCCACTAGACCACTTAGGCCATGAGATCATGAGTGGGAAAAACATCACACACTGAGAATGCAGGTACATCCATCTGACGAGTCTCAAATAGGACGAAATGCGCAACCTGGATTCCACTGCTAGTCATCACCCACCCAATCCTCAAACATCTCCCGAAACGTCTGTACTAGGAGCCAACATATCAACATAGGCCAAACACCTCGGTTCAATCAATCAACGGGAAGATCCAAACTGAATTAGAAACAAATAAAAACAGCTTGGCATTCATTTTCTGTATTTCAACCCTTTAAGTGATTGATTCTCTAGGCTACTTTTCAAAGGTCTTTATTACTTTATATTTTTAGACCATTAAAAAGACTACTTACGAGGTTATATCATTCAAAATTTCCCTTGACTCATTTCAAGATATTACTCTAGATAGGACTTCTCGAAAAGTACACTGCCAAGCATAAAAATTATGGAGAATGAGACTGATTTGCTTTCTTAAAAACACGTGTGGAGATTGATTCATTATGCTTGATCAACTAGAAAAATGTCGCATTCATCTGAGCAACAAGGGTCATAAATTTAATGTGGAAGGATACGAAGGATATTGGGTTTTAAATTACTCTATTTTATCTCTGTTCCTAACAAGTACTATTTAGAAAGTGTGACCATCACACTACATCAAGAGATAATGAAAACCAGCTTAGAAGTAGATGTTCACGAGAAAATACACTGGCTTTAGGATGGATTCATGAAAGTACCTTGAATGGTCCCCATCAAATGGACTCAGAAGAAGTAAGAATAAGGATGCAGTTCAGCTGAAGCCTTAACGGTCATTGACTTATGAGAAATACCACCAAAATCATCCCAGCAGCTACCTTAAAAGAGGAACAAAGTCAGTTTTTTTTTACATTCAAGAGATTGGGAAACTTTTTAATTGAAATAAACAGTCTCATATGATTTCATTGATGGCTGATTTTGAAATCCTGGACACACTTCATTTACTAATTTATTGAGCTAACATTAGTTAGAAGTATACAATAAATAGATTCTCACCAAGATAGAAGTAGAGAAATCATCACCAAAACAGCCAGCATTGTACCCAGCGAACTGGCCATCTCGGCTACAAAAGGCTTGTCTGTACCATGAATTCTCGTTTGATCATTTTAGCAAATCAAACTGGTCTGACTACGTCAACTCTATAGATCTCATAATGCCTATTATCCTGGTTATACTTATACATATTAATAGATAAGATCTACATGAGAATTATAGTGATTTAGAGTATGTTGTTGTTGTTATTGTAGGAAGGATTTTCGTACTCTATGAGAAATTTCGTACTTCAGACCAATAAATTGAATAAACATAGATTCTACAACTAGATAATACTAACATAGCCAGTCTATATAACATGAGAATAACTAAATAAGTAAATTATAGAGACAGACAAAAAATATGGTTAGAAGTAAAAGAATTGCAAACTATCTATGATACTTTACAACGAAGATAGTTATACCACTAGCTTTGGCTTTTAACCTAAGTGGTTTCTTATCTTTATTCCTACTTGACCTCTCCTCTATCTCATGAATGGGATACAATAAAGACATAAATCTCCCAAGAATTTATCCAGAAATTGCCTTAACACATTATCCCAACAATTACTAGCCTATCACAGTGCTATCAAGTTATCAACTTTGATATTCTTTATTAAAAGATAAGCAAGTCAACTGAAAGCAAAACAGAAAAACTAATCCACTTACAACCTAGTGTTAGTAACACATTTCTGGTGTCATTTTTAGTAACAAAGAAAACCGTATTTCAGAAATTCTCGTACTGCATAAAACATAAGAAGATAAAAATCTGGTCGGACAATTTTCGTCTCAACTTTGGTCATCATTGTGACTACTACTCACCTTTTATACACTTATTTAATTAAAAAAATTGTTGTCATCCATACTGACTATTCTTAATGTCTATTAGGAATGTAATAAATTATGCGTGTTTGTACACAAGCGATAAATAAACGCAGATACCAGTTTTGTCAGGGTGCAAAAAAAGGGAACCACCAAATAAAGCTATTCTATTAAAGATTTTACGCTGGTATCATAAATTTTAACTTCTTTTTTTTCATCTGTGATTTATGTAGATGTTATATGGGTTGGTTATATATTACAATCAAAATAAAACTGAAGCAATTAGACTGTAATGCATTGGCCGCCAGATAAGTTTGGACGGAGTTACTTACTTGAACGAATTACGTCTACCAGTAGTATTTTATGCGCAGACATAAATTATTGCAATATACACTCTTGATTATTTTGTGTTTATGCGTGTTTGGTTAATGGATGAATTGAAGAGAAATGATGATAAACATCAGACACATTGGAAAAAGGCAGCTAAAAGGTAATCAAACTCAGCAACCGCAGAAGGATACTGTGTGGTCAAAAATGGGCATTGTTTTCTCTTTAGATATTGAATGTAAACATAAACACCAATAACCTTAACAACAACACCAGCTGACTGACTAGAAGAAGACAATCTATGCTTAGGCTGAGCCAGAGTTAATGGTGGGATAATATGGCAGGGGGGGGGGCGACTGGAATAGTGTCATATATTTAAGTGCCTCTTGTGCTAGTCTCAATTTATTTATTATGTCTAGAGGCGCATAAGTGTCCCAGTGAAAATGGCCATTTGGTTGCCATTTGAACACCTATAGTATGCCATAAATCATAACCCTGAACACAAATTTAAAAGCATGAGAAAGGAAAGAATAAATCTAAAATCCGAGTAATAAATGCCAACCTGGGATCATCTGAGTCACTATGAGGATTTCAGATATATAATAAAGACTTATTTTATTCTTCTGTAATAAAATGTTTTAACTATTATTTATTTATTTAAGAGCCTACTGGTCTAAGAAATAATTTTTTGACAAGTATTTGAGGGTGGATGCGATTTTCTAGTTTGCTCTGAAACTGTGACCTTTCTTCTTTTAAATGTTTTATTTATACCTGTTAATGGAAACTATTACAGAATTAATTCCTTAAGATGTTTAACTAATTGCTTTAAAAGTGTATTCAGAATATTTATAAGAAGCCAACTGAATTCCCTTAATCCCATAAACAACTAGGCCATTGGGTAAGACTACACAAGATGATAGTTTATTTTGCTTTGTTTAAAATGCATCTTGATGTTAGATGAAAGACAGTGGTGTGTTTATCAGGTGAACAAAATTGAAATGTTTAACACTACTAAATTTCGAAGGGTTACTGTACAACTATTCAGATAGCACTGTATAAAATGCTTCGAAGTTACAGAGAAGCTTTAATGTCTCAAGATGCATAGGTGTAAAGGAATAATTGTTTAGAAAATCCCTCCTGAATGATCCAGTCACAATATTTATAATTATTTGAATGTTCCAAGTAACTTTGTAATTATTATCCCTTTTCCTCCTAGACTGTATATCATTGTTCCGACATTTGCAGATCGTATGTTGACTTGATCCTTTTTATTTGCGTTTGTCTCCGACGATATATGTTTGATTTCCAACAAACTGGAAGATACTCAAGTGAAAAGCAACAAGTTGGCAGAAGAAGCATCAAAGATAGGACTTCAGGTGAACATAGAGAAAACAAAGGTGATGAAGATTCCTAGGCAACACCACCACCACCAACAACAACAGACAACAATCAGCATAAATGGAAGGAACCTGAAAGAAACAACCTCCTTTACCTACCTGGGAAGCATCGTCTCAACTACAGGCGGAACTGATGAGGATATCAAAGCAAGAATCGGAAAAGCAAGACAAGCTTCCACTACTCTCAAGTCTGTGTGGAGGTCAACAGCACTCAGCATCAAAAATAACATCCGGATTTTCAACTCCAATGTGAAGTCAGTCAGTGCTACTATACGGATCAGAGAATTGCACTGCGCGTCATAAAGAGCATCTCAAACAAACTACAGACCTTCATTAACAGTTGTCTTCGCTCAATACTCAAGATCAGATGGCCGGCCAGAAAAGATCAGCAACAGAGAGGGATCTCTGGCAATGAGCGAACCAACAAAGCAGGAACCGATTGTGAAACAAATATGCAGGAAGAAATGGAGATGGATTGGTCATACTCTGAGGAAACCATCAAGTAACATCACTAGACAAGCCCTCGACTGGAAGCCGAAAGGGAAGCGGCGAGTTGGTCATCAGTGCAAGGGTGACTTGGAGGAGGTCATGTGAAGAGGAGATGAAAACGTGTGGGCAGACTTGGAGCCAGCTGAAGACTCTAGCAGAGAACCGAACGCAGTAGAGACGCGCGACTGAAGTCCTATGTTCCTCTAGGAATTAAAAGAAACAATAATAATAATTTCCGTTTGTCTTTGTTTAATCTCTAATTTTAATGCTTCCCAGTGTGGTTGTGCGAATCATCGATGTATGTGTTACATCACGATTTGATTTTATTTGAGTAAGTGAAGGTCACGCTTATCTTGGATTGTTTATGGAAAATATTGGTGTGTGATTCTTGTGGACAGAGTTTTTTATCCAACCTTGTTGAGAATATTCTACTTGATTCTAAGTTACATCTTAGAGTTGAATTTCGGTTAACTAATTTTATTGTATAGTACTTGTTTTGTACTTGGAAGCTATCTTGACTGTATAGCTGTCTCATGTCATTGTTCAGGTAACCTTTAGTTTTTGATGTCATTTTTTTTAATAAAGTCACATAGGTCCATCCAACCACAAATAACCGTCTTTTTACTATCTTTGTTGCGTTTTGTGACAGTGCATGTCTCAAGGAAGTTTCGCTAAGCTGTACAGCAGAATGCAGATATCTGTTTCCTGAGTTCAGATGACGAGTCGGTTTTGGTCGTTACAAGGTAGTACGACGTTTACTTGTCGACTTCTCGGAAAAGGATGTTAAAACTTCAATCATACTTCAAAAAGACAAAAATTACATTTATGTGACCGTTTTCCTATTGTTCACGGAGTAATTCTTGTTCATAAAAATAGTTCATACCCGTATTTTTAAGTTGCAACATATTTCTGAGTCATAAAAGCACGATACCTCTTAGAAGCTGTTCTAGGCATCTTAAATATTAAACAAAAAACCTATTCTTTATTTAATGAGTCCACCACAGGCCGATTGTTTTCAACCCGATGGATGCATAGTAGTGATCTCACCTTGATGGAGTATCAGTTATACTTTTGTCCCTTCATGTTATCGTAAGTACTCAGTTGTGAGAAAACTTCAACTGGCACGAAATATATATTTTGTCTTTTTTCCAATGGATTTTGATTGATGACAGTACATCACGAATTTTGTTTTGAAATCATACAATTTCCTACTGACTTCCAAAGTTAATATCCTGTTAAAGTAACGGATATATGCCATTTTGCATGACTTTCTATCTAGCGATACAAAAGCTAATGAAAAATCATCAAGCTTCACCTTTCACTAAAGGCAGGTTTTAGAGCAGACTTCTCAAAGTTTTGTAGATAACAAATGACTTTTGAATTCGAAGATGAAAATGGCTGACAGTAGATAAACTTTCGCTAATTTACAGAGTAGAAATTATTGTGAGCAACAGCATTCTTGTAAACTATTCGAGCAATAAACTGCTTGATCATAATGAGATTATATGGCATAATTAGTCTACGGTTTCAAAGGGTTTCAAGAGAAAGTAAGTAGTAGTCATTTCTAGAACAGTTTTAGGTTGGTTTTGCTAACCACGTTCAGCATATCGTAAGACAATCTTCATGAGAAAAATCACCGTTTCGATTTCATTCGCCAACTTCAGCCTCCTTATATAAATCTTGAAATGCGTTATTTTGATTCCCCTTATGAAACATTATAACTTCAGAATTTTCCTCACCTGCTGGATATTACAGCATATATTTCATAACTTCTGCTGTTCTTATCTTCTTGTGATCTCATTAAAATTCATTCTCAGCGTTTAAAACATTCTAAACTCAAATTGTAATAAACTACAATTACTAGCAATATGATATCAATAATTTTCAACAAAATTAATTATAGGGTAAAAACAGATAAGTCATTTATGATTCTTGAATGTATATTTTTTAATGTTCACATCTTCTAGCGAGTATCACATCTTATTTTGATGAGAAAGTGTTGTCAGTAATTTTTCCATGACTCTAATATCAAATTAGTAGACAGAATTAATTATATACCAGAATAGACTGCAACAGTAACTGTCAATTTCTGTTGTGTTTTTTTTAATATCTCAAAATTTCTTTCTGGAACTTCATTGTTTGTCTCTATTCTGGTTTGATCACCCTACTGATAAACGTATGATCTTATCTCAGGAGAAATAATTACTCTCTGTAGAATGTTCTTAACATTAGATGATAATAAAAGTATAATTAATAATAATAATAACGATAATAGTAACCAACACTATCATTAAACAAAGATATTAATTACCTGAGAAATATTTGTGTTGGCTTGGAAAATAATAATGATGCGAACGATGAAATGTCCTATACTCGGCTGTTATTTAATTTCCTGTTACTACTAAAACTGACAGTTTTATGGTTAATTGTCAAGCGTTTATCAAGCATATATGATCATGATTTTTCTCATTTTCAATAGGAAGGAAGTTGAAGCAGTTGAATGGAGTGAAATAAATCAAGTCATGCAACTCAACACCCATCTGCGTTATTTTAAACCTAAGCCTAATACGCCTAATAAAATAAAACATTAAATGGGACGGGTGAGCTTTAGGTGTAGAGTTATCGCCTTCTAACTAAAGGTACAGTTTTGAAATGGAAACAATTAGTAATAAAAACGGGACAAACTGCTAGACACTAAAATATCACGTTCAGAAACGCAGTCTCAGATTTCAATTTGTAGTTTATAAGAATTTATGTGTGATCAGCAATAAGAATCTGATGCGTAGTAAGATCGCTAAGCAGAAGTATATGTGAACCGAAATCATTTTAGATCACAGGATATTCAGCAGATGTTTTTCAACATTTGTAAGATGTAAAAAAGTTCAGAAACAGATATGCTGCTTCTCTTATGTGCCCCCAAAAATGCAAAGATGAAATTTGGAAAAACCCGTATCTAATATAAATGAAAGTTACGTTCGCGAATGAATGATACATCCACAATTAAATGAAGATACTTGACCGTTACTGAATTTGAAATGTCTTGGCAGTAGGGTTAGTGAATACAATACCACATGACGTAGATTCAAGTCTCAGTGGAGACATTAATTCTTTCGTGGTTTCAAAAAATTCTGACTGATGAGTGCTAGTGAACGTTAAGTGTGGATCTAAGGCATCCGGTCGATTGCCTTTAGTCATCCAAGATCAATTTAAAGTACACATTGATAGTGAGTCTCTTAAGTTGATGAATACACTGTAAATATGACTAATAGAATACGATCAACATTTGTGACTAGAGGAAAACATATTCACTACTTTCTAGTGACCATTTAAGGAAGCTGATAATGTTGCTGCTTTAAATTACCTGCCGTTGAATATTAACACCATTAAAAGCAATGAGTCGATTTACTGTTATATATTCTTGACTTATAACAATAAACTATTTTTTTTCCACATTTGAATTCATAATAATCAATTCTATAGTTAGAGATTTTCATGTAAACACCAGGTATCATGTCTTTTCATTCACACTTTAACAGACCAGACTATCCGGGCAAAAGATAGTCATCTTGTAATACCATTACCCGTCACCACTCTTAAATCTCTTAATAATCAATGCAATGATTGATAAACATGAAACTATGCTGCTAGCAAAGTACATCAATAGTCTAGTGGTAGGACACTCGCTAACTGCAAACGTGATCAGTGGTCTAACCCCCGACCGACGCACTCCTAAGCCTCGCATAACTGGTAGTAAGCCCGGCAAATACAGAAAATTGGGCGTGTGGATAGCAGCCCTACCTCGCAGAAAAAGAATACCACAACTACTGAAACTTAAGAGCTCAAGCTTGAATAAAAAAGTGTAAGTATATGTATATCCATGCTGAAAGTTCCACACTGTACTAAAATACATAAAAGGATAGCAAAGGAAAGTAAGAATATGATTCGGATAATTTCTTTTATTTCATCAGCTGAATAGCTTGTAAGGCCGACTTTGAAAATAACGGAGACTAATTTATATCATTTGGTTTCTAGCTACTCAATGCGTTGATCAAGATGTGATAGGCTAGGGGTTTAATACACACCCATGTAAGCCTTCATAGAACCATTCTTTCCGTTTAAGTATGCCTCTGAAATATCTGAAAAATACACACAGAATCATGTTTTAGAATGAAGAAGACAGTTATTACTTTCAATGCATACTGCTTCGCATAATCTTACTCCCCTCGCATTACTTGAAACTACAAATTCCCATCATATGTGTGTATTCAGTCATCGTTTGTTTTCATTTAAAGCAACGATATAGTTCATAAATATCACGTTCTTAGCAGTTGTTGGTAGTGGTTTTTAGTACAAGGGAAATACTAACGACCATGATGGAGGACAAAATGTCACTCTCATTACTCCTAATATAGTACAATGTATTATAGAGTCTAATTATATACATGTGCATCAGTATGGTCTTCTCATTTTCCCTAGAGTCTCATCGACAATGTTCTACCTGAATCATACATCGTCAATGAATAGATCGATAAAGCATGACTGTGCATACATACATTGCCTAATGATAATCATCAACAGATTGTACAAAGTTGTCTCATGTTGCTTTTAATAGCAGAGACAATCCTACTTTCCTTTTATGTATAGGGGAATAATTTATAGAGAAATGTTTACATATTTTTAAGGCTTTATAGATAAAAAAAGTCAGATGAAATTTCGACAGATGTTCACTTCAACTATGATAATGTGATAGCGATATTGCTAGTATTTTTATTTCTGTTGACATTATTTTATTACAAACTGACAGACAGTTGTAATTATCTTTCAGTAATAACCAGCTTTATATATAATGAATCGCCTTATTAGATGATAAGATTTACTGAATACTGGTAAGTAATTATTTCAATCGTGGGTAGACGCAGTCAGTCAGTCAGTCAATTAATGTCATTTCCGATAATTATATGCTTGATGGTGGCTGTCTGGTGAATTACAGACAACCATAGTACGAAGTGTGGATTTAATTTACTCACTGTCAAACCTTATTGAAATCGAAATGAAGCATAGGTTAATTTGCCTTGAACTGCTTGCTATTTCAGTCAAACATTGTGTATGTAGATCGTGGTAAAAACATTCTCAAAAGGCTATTCATAAACGATATCTGTGTATATGCCTGATCACTAAAGGGGACTAGAAAGACATTCATCTATCGAACACACTGCTTTCTAATTGAAATGCGGGTTTTCGCTTATTATGAAAAATTTGAAATATTGATTGTAATGTTCCAGTATTTTAGTAATGACTCATTCATTACTTTTGCGTGATCACTTCCCTACGCAACCACTAATAACCACTAATGCAAGAAACTAGTTTTTTAGATTTTGTATAGAAAGATATGTTCAACAGTCTCATGTAATCATATTTCCCTGCCAGCGTCGGTGGCACAGTGGTTAGAACTCTCGCCGACCGTACACATGGTTCGGGGTTCGATCCCCTGCCGACACACACACCTGATATCTATGGTCGGCCTGTAAAATTTGGGCGACCGATATCACATTCTGAAAATACCATACCTTTACCAAAAAAATAAGGTGTGGAATGAAGCTGTAATAAAAAAAATATATATATATAAAAAAATGTCCAAGAGATGTCCAGTAGTTGATCACTAGCCAGATAACCGTGATTTATAATCTGTGGTAGTTTCTGTATTCTTTTGCTTTTTGAGTGAAACGTAGGCCTTCAACCTTCAGCCTTCAAGTTTCAGTAGTTGTGGTGTTTTCTTTCTGTAGGTTGGCGTCGCAAGCTTAACTCCCAACCTTCTTTATTGGGCTTAATGCTGGCTAAGCAGGATTTGAGGGTGCGTCGACCGAGAACCGAACCCCACACCATGTTCGTGATTAGCGAGTATCCTGCAGCTGAACCACTGACTCCCAACCTATGGAAACGTAAGACTATTACTTCTAACAGGCAGTCTTTAGTTTGCAAACTGAGATTCACCGAAATAGATAACTAGCAAGGAGACATTTTTCAAATGACTTTTTCCGCCGAACTTGATAACATACCAAGTTGGTGACATATACACACGCACACACTTCTGAAACATGTTTTGACATTTTTGATCTTATTAGAATCACACATGTTAGGCATACATACATGTGTTTGGTATTTTTCCAATGTTTAAAGGTCAGTTTTTAAAAATTCTACGATTTTGCCGACTCAATTTAAAATTTTCGCAACTTTCCACTGTATTAACTGTGGTTTAAAAAAATGTTTACGATTGATTAATACAATCAAAATGGAAAGCATTAGTGGTTCGCTTGGTTGGTTGCAATATGCTACTGTGGTGAGAGCAAGCTGCCAGCCAATTAGTAGACATTGATCTACGCTGATTGGTGGAAATTAATCTGGGCTGATTCAACAACCGATCACAGCTGACCTAGACGTGGACAAATATGATTCGCAGACAAGTGGCTCGCATTTCCGAGAAATATCGAAAACGAGAAAGCAGAAGAAGACTGCCTTTGTTTGCAAACAACCAATCAGAAGACCGCCTTCTTTCTGCGGGCAGAACCTTATTAATGTACGTAAAATACATATAAATACCTGTTGGTTTTCGTAATAAAACTGATCTGTTGCCTGGCCCTTGTCTTCTGTTGTTACACTACTAGTGAATTAACTATTATGGTCTAAATATGAGTGATTTCATTACTAACTTATGAGGAATAATATGAAATAATGGAAAACATATTAAATAATGGCCGAGAATACATATCACTTGGCGTAATGCCGAGCAAGCTGTTCGATAGAAAGTAAAAACTAGAAGAATGGTTATAGAGTAAAATAACTGGGAATGCAAATCTACCATAATTGTGAAACAGACACCAAAAAGACAATAACAAACAGAAGCTACTTCTTGACCACAGAAAGTAGATTCGTGGTTCGAATCACTGAATAAACTCAAAAAAGCGATTGTAGTTGGTTGGATAACACAACTAATTATCTCATCAGTGAGCAGATTGCTTTCATTGGTCAGAGGATAGGTTACGTGCACTAAAGACCTGAACAACATATGGAAGTCTATAATGTATCAAATTGATTTAGATAATCTCTTTACTCAGTAGATAGAGATAAGAATGCTTAATGTAAAGATTTTTCACATAATGTCGCTACTGCGAAGAGTCAATGAATCTCCTTAATGGGTAAAAACTGGTAAAAAAAACAAACTGTTACCACCACAATAAGTAATTTCTAGAATCTCTAAGAAAACGCCCTAATCTGTCAGCTGAAGATAGCCATTTCAATGACTTTGCAAAGGAGTGTTAGTTTCTTCATCTACTTTATTTTACTTGGTTTGGTTGGGAGCTTTTTGAAATTCCATTCAAATATTTGTCATAAGGCAAAAGCATCGTCTGACTCAAAAGAACAGCAGTTTATCCACGGAGTTAATTCGTGAACGTCTGCTGAAATCACTGGGTCACCTAAATTTTCTATCGATCTAAATGCATCATGTTTACTCCATTTCATATTATTTTAATAATGCAGTCATGTCTAAGAATCGTAATGTATACTCGTGCACATTTTCAAATAGGTTCCAACCTACTGCTAAGAATTTTCTAGTAGAAATCGAGCAGAAACAATGTGGATTATTGGAGCATGCCTGGAATAAAACAGTGTCTCTAGAGCTGATATATCATCGTTTATTATATAACTTGAAGATTCTGCACTAGGAGTAAATGTCTGGCAATAAGCAACATACTGGAAGTTTTGTATTGTGTCTAAAAGCATTTTTCAAAATACAGCTATTAATATTGTTATTATTAGTGTGTCTAATTGTATCTAGTTCCTTTTGCTATTTAGTAATACACCAAACAGTTTGACAATATAACAACCAATATGTTTGATTTCAATTTGATCACTAATTGACTTCATTTAGGGGAAACTATGGAGTACTAGACAGCTGCTTCATCACATTTTGCAACTTGTCAGCAGCATGCACCTATGTACCCATTAGAGATTAAACCTAAGATCTTCAGATTACAAGGCGAAACCGGATATCATCGAACTACTGCGACGGAATCCAGTGGCCCATTAATTCTAACTTCTGCCATTTGGCGATATATAGTGAGACCATGTGCCAGTGTGATCGATGAACATTCGTCCTCACGCTCATCTTGATGGACCCAGCTGAGCACGACTTCCCACTAAAACCTCAGACATTTTCATCCCGTAGTCAGTTAGTAGTGGGCCCTAGACAATACATATTTCATCTAGCCGTGAATAAGAGATAAATAACAGTAATTCTGAGTGCAAGACCTGTTAGTAGATGCACATTAAACAGTATGAAGGTTGAAGTTTTCTCTTATTTCTCGTCTTGACTGGATTCCGACTTGAAATCTAATTGTTATTTTACATACTTCCGCTTCAAACTTGGATTACTTTATTCTACAAGTTTTGTTAGACTTTTCAGTATACAGGTGTGCACAGTTTACCAAACTTAAACACTGTTACAGTTGCAACACACTGACCAGTTCTACCCAACTGGATACAATAGACATGATTCTCAACGAAAAATGTAATAAAGTAATATTAATAATTATACCTACTAAAGTATCATTTCTCTTTATTATAAGTTTGAAATATCAAATAGCCTAGGAAATAGTGCTACTCTATAGAAAACGAAAAAAAAATGATTTTGTACCAATTAACTAGTTGTAAGTTGTGTGTTTACAAAGAAAAATTTATTACACTTTTTCCCGCAAAAAAAAAACAAATTGTGAAAAAAAGTTACAAATAATGTCTGTCATACATCTGTCGTGTCCGTAATGTAGCATTCATGCATGTGTTCATATGATACATAAATAATAATAGTAATAATAATAACAATACTTTTAATTGAAATTGTTTCTATGATTGAAATGGGAAAGTGTACCGATAAAGGCAGTATTTTTCGATACAGTTTATTATTATATCGGTGTCATGTTGCTTTAAGATAGAACATAGGAATATATGAAACCTTATACTATTTTCATTTATTCATTCAAGTGTAAACAAAATATGTAAATGTGGTTGTAATAAAACAAAGAAGTTCTTTTTACAACTTGAACAAAGTTCATATTGTTCAACACAAACGCCCGCGCGCGCGAGTCAAAGGTGAAAGATAATTCAACTGTCTAAAGCAATGTACAGATTTCGATAGAAAATTTTATCACTTCGCATTCAAACTTAGAAGCTTCAGTAGTTGTGATGTATTTCCTTCGGTTGGAGTTGCTAGCCTTATGTCCGACCTTCCCTCTCTACTATCGGTTAAGTGAGGTTTAGGAGTTTGTCGGCCGGGTATTGAACCTCGGACCACGTTCGTGACTGACGGGTATTCTACCAGTGAACCACCGACATACAATGATCTATTAGATATACCTATTACAAAGCCAGATGACCTGATCATTTATTTAGAAAACAGAAAGATTGAGCGAAGAAATATTTACTGTGCGTCGGTGGCACAGTGGTTAGGATTCTCGCCGACCATGCACATGGTCCGGGGTTCGATCCCCTACCGACGCACACCCGATATCTATGGTCGGCCTGTATATTTGGGCTACCGGTATCACATGCTGAAAATTCCATACTTGTACCGAAAATACGGTGTGGAATCAAGCTATAATAAAATAAATTAGATCCTCATCTCTGGCTCTACTCTAATATACATAGCATTTTTATTACAATACACAACAGTTTACCAATCAAGTGGCGATACGTTTGTTAACAATAATTAGTCAGAGATGTGGATCTCATTGAAAAGTAAATATTTCTTCGCTCAATCTTTCTGTTTTCTAAATGTCTAAATGGGGATTTTTTCAATATTGATCATTTATTGACAAAATGCCACTGCAAAATGTTATATTACAGTATTTAAAGATACTATCTTCCTACTCAGGATAACTAACATTCAGCTAATCTGACAGATGACAAAAAGTCGGGCATAAAATCTATTGAATTAATGCCTTAGAGTACGAGTTTCCAAGTTTACAATAGAGTGACACAAATGTCTTTTTATCGTGGTATGGTTCTATAAAGTATCAACTACACTTAAGCGCTAATACTGAAATAGTTACCATTGAATTTAACCTAAAGACACTAAGAAAATCGATTTATTTTCAAAACTCTACTTGGTAAATGCCTATCAGTTGTGTGTGTGTGTGTGGTAATCGTAGTAACTTATAAATCCCAGTTGTGTATGTTTTATTCTTCTTCTTCTTCCGAGAAAACCGAAATTAAAGTTTAACACTTTTATTCAAAAAATATCCTGAAACAACATTTGCATTGTTAATCAACTGTAGTGATTACATCTCATTAGAGATGGGTTTTTTTTCTAACGAGAGCTTATTAACCAGAAGTCTATAATCTTAAATTCTCATCCTGACACAATATGAAAGACATAAAGAAAATAGGATGAGTTTGCTACTTTTTAGACAAAATGAAGCAAGACTAGTTGGAAGATAACCTAGGGTAGTCATTTTTTCCGTCTTAAATGCTTCTCTTCAAGATTGATTATTTCAAAGTCTTCACGGTTATTTTGTCTTCTTTTCCCTTGAAAGTTTATAGGCAATTATTGCAAAAGTTCTAATTCCAAGATAATAAGTATCATGTGTTCAACACTAAATTGTTGATAAAATTATGTTACACATTTTTTTGTATATCCACACTTTTTAATAGCTAGTATTCTTAGTGTATTTCAAACTAATGCATAAAACGGATACACGATTCTTTCTAGAGCAGAGGGAACAATTCAAGCAAATAATAGTTAGTCCGAACGAAAGTATTTTCGAGGAAAATCAATATTTATAAGTTTTTGGTGAAAATAACGTGCACTTAGCTAAGATTTTAGGGTAAATGTTCACTTCGGTCCAATCAATCGACGGGAAAATCTAAAATTCAATTAAATTAATATGACCCGTTGCACAAGAGGTGGCTCTCGTGGCCCAAGTGGTCTAGTGGATAACGCTTTGGCGTTTGAAACTATGGGCACTGGGTTCGAGCCTCGGTGGGAACATCATCACTTACTGACTGGGAATGCAGGTACATCCAGATGACGAGTCCCAAATAGGACGAAATGGCCTTGTCCTGGAATCCACTGCTAGTCATTATCCACAAATTAAATTGTAAAAGTTCATAGTTTCATTGGATTTTAGTTCACAAATGATATGCGTTTTAATCCGATTGTTTTAACTCATTTAAATAATTCCGTAGCTCCCGTGTTCATTGAATCTGACATCGTTAGCTTAGTTCAATTAGATTCTCAGTAAGAATACCATTACGTACTGGAAATAGAGGTATATCCAGATGACGAGTCTCAAATAGGACGAAATGTGCATCCTAGATTCCACTGCTAGTCATCATCAAATAAATGTTTCAAGGTTGTTTCCGATCGTTTTCTTCAGCTTCAAATAATTCACAATATGCTGAACGTACTATCCACTTAAAGTGTTTTATATCTTAAACTGACAGAAACTTGAAAACTTGTGTAGTTCAACCAAATGGTTAAATACAGACTTGCCTGTTATAAGACGTGATAATTCCTACCTAGCCTTATTGGAGAGTCTAGCCAAGTTAGAATGCGACAGTTGTATACTACTTGTCATTTTTTTAACCGTTCCCACAAACGAAATGATACCATGATGACAAGTACTCAAAAACAAACTATTCCCATACTAATAATATTTCACATCCCTGAGGATGTTGATATTTCTTTACTGTATAGTTGTCGTGATGATATCTGCCACTAGCATGTTTCCAAACTGTGTCTCCACTTAACTTGATCGGCATGTATTAGACGTTTTACTTTAGTTTGTTCGTTTGCGTGTGTGTGTAACCCACGGAATTTTACTGCATCACAATAAGGAAGAGATAATAATAAGATTGCAATTGAAAATTGGCTTGTAGTGACACCCTTCAGTACTAAAGTCATCCACTGCATGACTCATACTATGAGTTTATTTACTATGTTGTCAACATCTCAGGAGATAAATGTTTCCTCATCACTGGTATGATAATTAATACTTTCAGTGTTAAAAAGAAAATAGTAAAAAGGATGGAATGTTAAAATGTGATGTAATCTTACCCCGTACAATCAAAAATAAGTAAATATGGATGGATGCGGTTGTCCTGAAGTTTATCATATTGACAAAACAAAATAATTAAAGCTTTCAGTCAAAACAGAAACTTGGTAATTACGGGTTATGTAAAAAGGTTGTGGAAATCGGTAGACTCTGAATGTTTGCAGAGAAATTTGTTTCTTCACTGTTGAAAACACTTACAAACGTTACATATAAAAGATATAAACTTCCTTATTGGATGTATACACTAACAGTATGCTAATTAATTTTTCTTTACATTTTCTTGAAATTTATCGAAAGTCAGACCTTTTTTATAGATTTCATATTATATACTATAGCGGTTGTATTCTAAACCGATGAAGAATTTGACGATTGTATCCACTCAACCACTAGAGATTGCATACATCTGGTAGTGAGCCACACCTACTCTGCTTGATGGCTGCTTGTACAACCCGAAGCTGCCAAAATCTAGTGACCCATGATCTACTGGTTTAAAGTCGAGAGCCTAGACCCATGAATGACAGCTACACGATAACTTCATCGGTTATCATATGGTAACTAATTGATATGCATAAGGCCGTCACACAGTAGGAGTTCGAGAGCTTATATATAGACACTACATTTAAATTTATGAATACGTAACAAACATAAAAATCAGCTACAGAAAATATTCCTTATAATTTTTTTTTCAAGTGTTGAATTTTGGAGGGATTTTGTTTGATTGGATGGAGGATTTCATCAAGAGCTGACATCAGTTAAAGAACCACTAGAAAACCTGGGAGTATTAGACAGCTGTTTCATCCTAGTTTGGGACTCTTCACCAGTACGCACCCACTGGGGTCCCAGTGGCTTAATGGTCTACGAGCTCACTCTGCAACCAGAAGATCCTATGTTCGAACCCCGATGTGTGCGTACTGCTGAAGAGTTCCAAACTAATACGAGACAGCTATCTAGTACTCCCAGGTTTTCCAATCGTTCTCTAACTGATGTCAGCTTATGATGAAATCCTCCATTCCTCATTATCGTTTATGAACGCAAGACATGTCTATTATACCCCGTTAACAGTCTTTTCCTTATAGGGCTTATCCCAAACCTAAAATCACATTATGCTAACAATCAAAATAAAGTATCTGAGTATCAAGAGATGAATGGTAGCCACTGTTATTGCTCATCATTAAAAAACAGTCAATCAGAGTTTTAAATGTATGTTCATAATGGAATTAGAAATAGTAAGATGGCCTTGGCATTTGACCGACAAAATGTTGACAGTGAATGCACCTAAACACGCCTAAATAAAGACTAACCAATAGTGTTCAAAGATGTGCTTTTTACGGATTCAGCCACAAACATTTAGTCACATAGATCATTGTAAACCGTGCCAACTTCAAATGGTTTACCAAGTTCTTAGTGTTGTCTGTCGGAAATATTAACGGTTGTGCCATTTTTTGTGTCGTTAGTCCTTGGAAAGACCAAGTTGATTAAACACCTGTAATAAATTCAGATTTTAAATTGCAAAGAATTAGTTATTTGAAAGCTACTTGAAATTACACTTTTTTTAGCATTTCACTCAGTGTCTGATGTCTGCAGAGCTGTAAAAGTAGGAGACAAGAAACTTGGTAAAGCAGTGTTTATTGTGATGCGTCTATCTCTCTTTCAGACTGAATTCTATCAGTCAGGTTCCTTCAAGGTTGCAGATACGCCTTGCTGATGAGTGCCAACTAGCACGAAACCTAGGTCCAAGTCTTCCTGCCGATTGCCTCCAACCATCTAATATCATCAAACAATTAGGTATCTCTATATACCAAAATTATGTACACCTTATCTCCAAATCACCATTTGCTTAGATCTTCCGTGTTCTGCAACTTCTGGCCTTCATCCTGTGTTTCTTTGGGTTCCTTTCACGTCTCTCATGTATCTCCACAAAGCTGTATCATTTACTTTCTCTGACATCAAATCCATCTCTCCACTATTTGATGTTTTTTATGCCAATGAACGTCTCTTTATATACTACCGATAAATCTTATCAGTAGCAAGAACCACAGAGCTATTCGGTCAAATTTTGATTTGATCACAGTTGATATGAATTTTCAACAACCAATGATTCCGACACAAAATGAAATCAAGTCTACTCAGATAACTAAAATCACCTTCAGTTTAATCTTAAACAGTTTTAGCCTATACTCTTCTATTTAATGCAAGCCGCGTAATACGACTTTAGTTTAAAACGAAAATTCTGTAAAAGGAAAAAGCCTTTTTCGAAGAAGTCATAATCAATCACAAAAATTTCGTTTCCTTCTCAGATTTGCATTTTTTTATAATGCTTTGTTAACAGTCAGATTTTTTTAGGTCATTGTTAATGATGAATATATAGTCCTAAATGGCAGTCCTGATTTTAAATGGCTAGTTAATTAATTCTATCACAAAATGAAACAAATTATCGTCTTTCAGAAATGTTAATGATTTTTTTAGATTTTGTTTTTATAATACTGTTTTTGTCTTTTCAATCTTTGGCGAATTCTGCATGACTGAGAAGTGAATTTGGTTTTAGCGCCTTATTAATCTCCGTAGTCAGCTGGTTAGTTAGTTAAGTAAACAGCTATTTGGTGTCCTGTTAAGTTATATTATAGGTTGATGCATGAAGTTTCAATGGAAGCTGAGTCTAGTGCTTCTAGGACTCTACAGGTTACTTTAAACTGAGTCCTACTGATCAAATGAATGAGCATCTGTTCGCAAAAGGAGGTATATATTGCTTAAAATTACGTCAGCCTGTACAAGTGGTCTGTCTGTGACAGACTGTGCTAACTCAAGTTGCCGTTTCAAATTGGATCGTCATTCGATTAAAACGATTTTTAGTGTGATCACTGAATCTGAATCTTATCTGTTCATTTTACATTTTTAATTTTTATGGATGTGACCAGATGAAATTCAAATTACCAAGCGAACAATTTGTTGTCAGTATATATATATATATATATATATATATATACGGATAAAATTAATTCAACCGTGTTCGTCTCGTCTCATCAACAGGACTGCTAAATTTAAGTAAATACCAGGTGTTAGACCAATCATCAATCTGTTATCTATTTGAACAGAGTTTTTATCATAAACAATCGATTTTGGCCTCATAAATAACAACATTTATAGTAAGATGAGTGAAGATTAACATGGGAAAGATACTAGATAAAGATATTAAACAGCAGTCCTACCAAAATGATAGTGAAATTTTAAGTGGTAGTTTTTAGGGATTTGTTTAGCTTAAAGCCAGATCATGGTTTAATATTGGTTAGAGAATTATTGAAAACCCAGAAGTGCTGGGCATATGCTTCGTTCTTGTTTGAGACTACTCGTCAGTGTGCACCCATGACCCCACCGGCAGTCAAACTCAGGACTTTAAGGTTACAAGGGGAGCTCGTTGACCATTCAGTCAGTGGGATGGAATCCAATTTTAACTTCGGTCATTTCGCGAATTTTAGTACCGTCATCAGCCGATGTCATTGGCGAGTATTTGTCCTGACACCTGACCTGGTGGACACCACTGATCAGAACTTATGGGCTTCTGGATTCTACCCAAGTGGTTGAATGCTGTACGTGCTCGCCTCATGACCTGAAAGTTCTGGGTTCGGTTTCCGGTGAGGTCACAAGCGCATGCTGTTGAAGAGTCCCAAACCAGGACGAGACAGCTGTCCAGTACTCCCTGGTAATGAAATTACTTGAAAACTGTATTCGCTATACCGACGTCATGGCTGAGACGTAGACACTAGCCAAAAAACTTGATGACGGTAATTTTCGCACCATCCGAGAGTTTCAATGCCAGCACAGAAATCATTCAACACTCCTTGCTCTGACATCAACTATTAGAAAAATTTAGTTTTCGAAAACACAATTGCGCCTCTAACAGCAACATTATGAAACCTGTGCAAAAAACGGCATGAAAGGTTAGAAAAATTCATCCGAAATTATTCTATTATGTACGAAATATTCATTTCGAAATGAAATTCACACCTGTAGGGTGAATTATTTGAAATATTGACAGATAATCTATAGCTTAATATGCTTTCCGTAGATTGGTGATCATACTAATAAGCCGAAACCTTAGTGATTTTAGGTTTTACTACGGTTTGTTCACTTTGTTTAATATATAGGAAACGAATGAGTTGACGAGAGAATTCGTTGCTTCTTCGAAACTGGTATCAGGAAAAATAATGCGTCATACTGCATAATTTCCCTGTCGTCAATTATCAGTAAGTGGTTTTTATTGCATTAATGGAAAAATGCAAATGTTGCTTCTAAAGACCTCTTCAAACCGCTTCGTCAAGACAGCTAACTACAACTGCAACCTGTGTAGTTGTAGTATCAGAAGTCAATCAAAATTATGTCGGTTCCAATAACTGGGAATTCACCAATGTCAATCTTTCTATCTACCGAAATATCTTGCAAATACTAAAAATAATGACTGTCTTCCATAAAAGTCAAGTGTATGCATAATCTTGTCAATCTCTATCTGATACACCCAATAGTCAGTTGTTCATAGGATTGTTTACATTCCTAAGAATAGACGAAGAACACAGATCTTTGCTTTCCCCCACGATGTTTTGTTACACTTAGCAAAACTTAAAGCGGAATACACAAACACGCATGTATGCATAACACAAGTCATAATAGAACGAAAGATGTAAAAATCAACAAATTATACCGAATTAACTTCTCATTACTCCTTTTATTCAGCAATTGTTACTACACTTTGTTTGTTTACTTTATCTCCATTTTCATCATATTATAAATATTAAATAATGTTAATTCTGTTTATATTACTGTTGTTTTGTTTCGGGTAAAAGAAAGGCTACCTTGATTATGGACAACATATGCGCTTAATTGTGCACATTCCAATTATCTACTTATCATTACTTCTATCGTTATTTATGTTATTATGCAGTGGATTTGTTTTGTCGTCAGGATCAGTGTTGCTTCAAATGATATATATGCAATGCCTTTTATGGTCTAATCTTTTCCAACATTCGTAATTTCCCAACTCTCTATAGCCTGATTATGCCACTTTTAAGTCTGTTTACTGTATCTTGTGTTTTACGTTCTGAGTGAAACACAAGGTTTCAAGCTTGAGGTTTGAAGTTTCATTTACAGTGGTTTTGGTTTTCACAGGGTGAGGTTGCTAGCCCATATTCAGCCTTCTGTCTTTCCCTGGCTTACTACCTGTTAGGCATGGTTTAGTTGTGAGCCGTTCAAGAATCGAAACCCGACCGCATACGTGGTTGACGACCATTCTACCACCGAACTACGGACGCATGCATACTACAATTTAGGCAACTTCATTTTATAACTGCTGTATAGAAGTGTACACATTTAAGTCTACTGAGTGAATCTTTGAAAAAGTAACCGGTGGTACAGTTTTGGAGAAAAAATAAGAGCGAATCAGTTAACAGAAGTGAAATTAAAAATCATAAATTATTGGATATGTATGTGTGAAACGAGATTTTAGATGCTGTTTTACTTTTGATGATCATACTTTATTAATTGAGTTTAAGTTTCTAGCTAATAATAAAATTGGAAGCTTCTCAGAAGATTAAATTTGCTACAGTTCTAAGTTGTCTAATGACTTTATGAATGATAGATTAACAGAATTTCTACAAAAATAGTGTTGTGTCCAAACAGATTACAGCATTTCGGAACAGCATAGTTAAAAGTTTAATGCTGAAGCACTCATGTGAGTGAAAGAATAAGTGAATGCGGATCATTAAATGGTTTCAAAATTCTGTAGACTATTTAGAGTGAGGACATATGCTATATTGCGATTAGCTTTAAATCATACCACCAAGAGTTTTCGATAATTGGCGTCTAGTATCTTAAGAATCCAAGGTTTTGTTTATTCTGGCACTTTGGATATTTCTGAAAAAATAACCACATTTCAGCATTGTTTTAGTTTTTTGTGATAATCGAAGGCGGATGAATTTTACAAAAACATATTTCAAATTTACAGTTGAAACGTCGTATTTATGGATAAAATAGTGTCATTCGGCTACTGTTGAATTTATTTGCACAGGAAACTTTTTTCACGTATCAGGCTGCAAGTCACACTTACTATGTGAGAGCTGATGCCAGTGCCCAGTTGTTTAGGCTAAGTAAATGGAGTGGGATTCAAACGTGGGACCTACTTCCTGAAGGTCAAGTGCTTAAGCACTGATGAGCCAAATATCGAAATGAGTTGATGAAACTTTAAAACTTCAATAAACCATCTAGAATTACTGCCACTCTTTTTACCAAAGGCGTTCTGAGAACTTGACTACTTCGGCTGAAGAATTCCATAGCATTCTAATCTATATCTTCGACTTTATTAGACTTCAGTTCACGAAAGTATCAGAATGAATAATGCCTCTATCAAAATACGCACGATCTAAAATGCGACTGTTTTCCACCATCGTTTCTCTTCTTTTTGTTTATAATGTGCTGTCCAGGATATAGTTTATAAATTTCTGTCACACAGTTTACATGAGAGTCAGCAAGATGTATCCTATTTTTACTGTAGGTTACATGACGACTAAAGTGTTATTCATGGTCTTAACTTTATATTCTTCTACACCTGCTGACGACTCCTAGTGGGAGATGTGGAGGCATAGCTCGTTGGCTAAGACATTCGACTTCAGGCTGGTGTGCCTTGAGTCCGATCCCCACTTCACCTGGGTCATCATCAGTCCTAACACAAGGAATATGGTTCATAGTCAAAGGCTTGAAAGACGTGTTCTAGGGACTGAATTCACCTATTAACCATTTTTTTCTAAAAAACTATGGTCTGTTGTGAAAAGTTCCAAGTATAGTTATTTATGGCTAATAAAATACTAATTATCCAGACGTTGGGTTATATTCCTTAGTTTAGTATATAAATGAAACTTATTGAATCAGTGTCTTAAACTATTTATCCCACCAAATATTACTAACAAATATTTCTGTTCATTGTTTTTTTTTAATCAAAATGAAAATGTATCTTAATCGTCCACGCCATATTTGTTGCTTTGTTTAGGTCGTATTACTGGACCAGTGTTAGCAGATTCAATAAATTATTACTACTTTGTTGTGCACTTATGTCTACATGTACAGCGAAACCTTTGAGTACTTTTCAGCTGAGAACCTAAAGAATAAGGAAGATAGAAAGGCGAATATTCAAAGGCTATGGAGAAGTATGCAATGGGTCTTCAAAGAAGGAAGGTTACGAACTTCTTAGGAATAAAGAAACTCATTTATTGAAGACTACACTGGTCTTCTGAGGCTGATGCGGTAGAATGAACATATCAAGATTCATCGAGGACTGACTGTAGTTAGAGAACTACTGAAAATCAGGAAGTACTGGACACTTGTTTCGTCCTAGTTAGGGACTGTCCAACAATATGCAATTAAGACCTCTCCAGGGATCGTAACTGAGATTTTCAAGTTACAAAGCGATGTCATTGATCATTCATCCACTTGGATGGAAGCATATGGCCTATTGATTCTAACTCGGATGCTTACTACTAAGGAGTTCCAAACAACGACGAAACGGCTGTCCAGTACTCCTTGGTTTTGAATGGTTTCCTAACTGAAGTCAGTTCATGATCAGTCTTGAAATCGATCAAATCCTTGCGAATCAACACTTGAGAATGAAAATTCAAACAACACTTAGATTTTAAAAACGTGTTCATAAGAAAGGCTATGTGTTCGCTGATACCATCATCACTGCACAAATTATCATCCAGACTGAAATCCTCGTGTTTGTTGTAAACTTCAGAAGATATATATCAAAAGTCAACGAGAGTGTAGCGTTGATTCATCTTGTCTCCCTAAGAAATGCCCCAGTATTATTATGATGAAAGTTAGTATTTCTAAACTGCTTTCTCATGTCAGTACCCATCAGATAAATAAATAAGCCCCTGAATGACGATTTATGACATAGCTATCGGTCGGTCGGTTCTCGACATAGAACTTTGCACATATGTGCGGCAGTTCAAGTCGCCACACTCCCTCCATGTAGCACACAAAGCAAGAGAAGAAAGTAGGAGAAATGCATATTAGAGACTGTAAACAGAGGTGTGAGACAAAGGAATAGTAATAACGGAGAACAAAACAGATTCATGGGAAATCATAAGCCACAAGGAGTGGATGCATCTGCGCCACTGAGAACGATTTTGAGCCATGTCACCAATTGTTTCCAACCATTGGTTTTTACCGTCCCGAGGACCCCAACCAGGAAGTCTACATCTCCCTACGTGGCTTAGACTAACTGTTGTGGATTTTATTGACTGGTGCCATGTTTTCGTTTGACCGCCACTAGCTCTTTTCCAGCCTGGCCCTATATCAGCTAACATTGCCCGTTGAGGAAGGCGATGACTAGGCATACGTAAC
Organism: Trichobilharzia szidati; assembly: GCA_944472155.2. Taxonomy (NCBI): domain Eukaryota; kingdom Metazoa; phylum Platyhelminthes; class Trematoda; order Strigeidida; family Schistosomatidae; genus Trichobilharzia; species Trichobilharzia szidati. Next base: position 57,615,000 of record OX235274.1, read on the forward strand.
ACATGTCCCAACCATCTCAGTCGATGTAATTTCACAGTCTCGTCGACTGATTTCCCCGCCTTACCTGGCACATAGCTATGCATCCACTTTTTCGAATAAGAAAAAATTCAAAAGCTTTTTGCATACAAAACTTATTATTTCGAGCATTTTCGGATGAATTCAACTCGATAGACAGATTTCGCTGATAGCCTACTACTTTATGATAATTGACATGACTGGACTATGATATATGATAATATTGACTAGACTATTATGTGTCAGTGTCAAAAACAAAAACAAAAGCATAATTCATCCCTATAAATATGTGAATAGATTGTTTCCAAAGGGAACACGTTAAAAGAATTTTTACCCAGCCTTTTGACAAAGGCATTGTAAGAAGTGACAGACAGTATGAAACAAAGAATATAGACTGCCATGTACTTCAATAATTGTACCAGTAAGTGACGATTAATCATACATGGTGAAGTATATTGATATTCTTTTGTCTTTCTCTTTCGCTAGATTAAACCTGCTTTTAACATTATTTTTTTTCACGAATATTTATTGCTTTGAATGGTTTTGTTTTGTATTAGTCAGTGAAAAGTGATACTGATCAACCAACCAACCACCTGTGATTGGAAGACTATCGAATTAGAAGGTAATATCATTTACATTAGTGTCATATTTGTGCATTAATGATTGGTGAGAGAGTGTGAGAGAAAGAGGGAGAGGGAGGGATAGAATTATCACTTCTCTGAACACATGAGTTTTGATAGGAAAAATAACAATAAAGCGTAATTCGTCTGAATAGTGTAATTTATCATTCAGCATTAGAATGGTATTGTCATTTCAGCATTAAAAGCATTGCAACAGGTTTAGGTGTTTTTTTTAAAAACTGTTTAAAACCGTAACATTATTAGGAATTTTGAAACCAAGTTTCCAAAATACTTATGCTTTTTGGATACTTGTACTTCCAATTTTGATGACACTAATAATAACATTGATAATCTCGATTTATACGCACATTGCTGCCCTAGAGGATTCTTTCTTTTTGTGATATGAAGTTGAATAAATGTTTTGGATTATGGGATTTGTGTAGATTTAGATTAAATTTTACTTCAGTTGCTTGATTTCTTCACGAACTAACATCAGTTAGAGATGTCATTGAAAACTAGGGGGCGCTGGAGAGCTGTTTTGTTCTTTTTGAAACTCTTCATCAGTGTGCACCCACGAACCCACGTGATCGTGGTTGTAGCGTTCAGAATTGTCCCAAAATAGGACAAAACAGATGTCCAGTTCTCCCTGGTTCCCAATGATCTCTCTAAATTATGTTGTTTAGTGACGAAATCTGACAGCTGAAACTGATTGAGTAGTTTAATATGTCAATATTTCTATTTTGCTTGCAATACAAGAATGATATTATGGTATTAGGTAATATAGGCGTCATAATAATACTTCTGGAATATAGCAGGATAAATCTCTAGAGCTGTTTAATGCATGGAGATTGACTGAGCATACATTGAGGAGACCGCCGAATGACATCGCGCGCCAGGCCCTCGAGTGCGATCCCAGTGGGAAGCGACGAGTGGGTTGTCCTAGGGTGACATGGAGGAGATCATGTGAAGAAGAGATGAGGGATGGTGGGCAATCGTATTCCAAGCTGAAGAGGACAGCAGAAGATAGAACAAAGTGAAGATGTGTTGTTGAAGCCCTATGTTCCATACGGAACTCAAGGGAATAATAATAATTCCAATAATCAGAACTCATTACAGTTTAAAGAGTAGATTTTAAGGTGCAGTTTAGTTGCAGAAGTGCTTTTGCTGATTTGTTTTCATTTTAGAAGGAAATTAAGTGTTCAAAGTGCGGATCCCAGTTGGACACTGGCATTCACTGTATAAGACTTAAACTGAGCTAATGAGTCTTAAATTGGACGAAATGTGTCTCCTGAACTCTCCAGCCAGGTGTTATCAACTAAGTAGCATAAAAGTAAATATATCTGAATATTCGGTCGCCTAGTGAGCATACTAAATGAAGTTTAGTGTATATATATACCACTACAGATCAAAATTATGTCTTAAATCAACGGAATATCATTGGAAGTAATAACCTCCTTTTAAAACCCATTCATTTGATTTTCTTCTGATACCTTACAGCTGTAACTGATATGTTCAACCTTTATAAAACTCTTCATCTAACTGATTAGTCTCAATAAACCTTCCATATTTAACTTAGTGAATACAAATACCACAGTCATTAAAGGTTTCTCCTATTCTAGACCGTTGCATTTCCATATGATTCAATATCACTAATATATGATTCACTTTTGTGCTGTTTTTGTTTTTACTAAAGCATACTTAGTTAAATAAAATACACCCATTCCTATAATTATCCTTTAATTTTTATTAATATTTTAGTTGTAAGAATTTGACATGCCACCTGTACACATGTTTCTCTAACAATATTTGTAAACTACAATGCTGTCACAAACAATACCACTCTCATAATCCTACATATTTCGAAAGGTGTTATAACTTAACTCATGTCAAAAGTGACGTGTATAGACAATCCCACAATTAAAGAACATATCTTGAGTTATTTGTCACTCATTATGAAAGTTAATCACAATAATCGTTTTTTATTAAATTGACACTTGTTCACATAGATATACACACGAGAGTAAAACAATAAAGGTATGTTATAAAACTTAACATTCAACGCGATTTATTTAAGAACAAGAAATGTAAAATAGTAATTTATTTAATTGAATTTTAGATTTTCCCGTCAATTGATTGGTCCGAAGTGCTTGGTCTCAGGTTGACATGTCGGCTTCTTGCGCAGATGCTTCGACGATGTCTGGGCATGTAATTAGAAGTTAATTGGTAGACGGTGGACTGGTCATCATCTACCAATTGGCTTCTAGTAATTTATTGCATATTTTGATTGGACACTAGATACTAACTGATGTTATGCATCTAATACTTCGCTTAGTTCAGACTGACTTCTATCACTCAAGTATTCATTGTCAGTCTCGAGCCCGGATAGATCAGTGGTATCGTCTCTTAATGCAGCACTGGGTGAGGCAGGTTCCAGTTTCAAATGGCGCATGAGTTGCTTCAAGACTGAAGATACACACCTCGTTGACAAGTGCCACTAAGAAGCACAAAACTTAGGTTACTTTACTTTACTTCGGCTATCTCCTACGGGAGGATGGGCCGGCTTCATGAACATCTCAAATGATCGCTGCCCAGGCGCGGCGATCTGATGCAACGTTTTGCGACAGGGTTATCCAATTCAGAGAGTTCATGAAGTTTCATGGGAATTTGGTACGAGTGATGTCCCCAGAATCGCTCGGCCTTTTGTTTGAGAGTGCAGCTCTAGCCTTTACACAACCAAGTGTGACCTACAAGGCAGTAGGAGTGGAGTAGGCAGCTGGTGACCGGAGTTCGGTTCATACGCCTTTTTGAATGGGGCCAGACATCCAGGACATCCAACAAACCCTTTGTCCATACGTCTGCCGGTGAGCTCCATTGAGCTTCATACGCCAGTCGTTGTAGGTTTGGAATCAGGGTTTAGCCATCTCCCCTAGACTGTCATCCAATGAGCAGTCAACCAGGTGAAGAGCGCCGGGCATCCGCTTAGGTCTAGGCTGAGCATCCTGCCGATTGCCTCCAAGCATCTAACAACTGTAGTTCAATGTTTTAATTTCAATAAATCAATTAATTAGTCAAAATAACTCTGCTGAACACTATATTTATTATTAATATTATTATTATCTCATATTTTGATATTCCGGAAGTTAAAACTTAAGTTATTGTGTAGGGAAAAAAAATACTTTTGTTTTACTTTTATGAAACATTTCAGTCACTTAGGTCTTTATATTATGATTAAAAATGAAAATAAAAACGAGAAAAAAACCTCCCAGTAAAATAAGTTTGACATTTTTAATATTAATAACACTTAAACAACAGCCAGAACGATAACAACAATATGCTTATTATGTCTCTGTGTGTGTTGTACTTCCAACGGAGGAAATGGATATAATGATTGACATGTGAAAAAGTAATTAACTTATACATATGTAGGGAGAGAGAGAGAGAGAGAAAAAACAGAAAGATTTTCATACATGAAATGTTTTTTTCTCCTTCATTTCCTAATACCTCCTCTCCCCAACAGCCAGAAAAAAAAACAGAACAAGTTTTATTATAATACACTCCAATGTGCAAATAAGTAAGTAGAGTTCATCACTAGGTAACGTCGTTAACTTTACTTTCTTTGACATGAAATAATCGAGAGAGAGAGAGAGAGGTGGAGATGTTTTTGTCTGTCAATAATTAAACAACTGAAATTTATTCTCTTGATCAGTTTAGACATACAAACTACAGACAATAGGTGTCTGCAGTTACTAGAATACAATTGAGAATAGCTTAGTAGATTGATGATTACAGTTTCGGTAGTAGTTTGAAAGGCCTAAGAGCGAGAATCATTAAATATTTACAAACTCACGGCAATATAAATCTCAAGTTCTTTTTGTTGTTGTTGTTTGTTTTCTGTTTTCTATGTAAATGACATCTACTTTTAACACTTAAGCTTTTGTTCTCAAATATAAACAGTAGTAACTAAGTATCAAATTTGATCACTAAGTGGATTCATTTATAGGACCACTGAAAACCCAGGAGTACTGGACAGGTGTTTCGTCCCAGTGTGCAACTCTTCATCAGCGTGCATCAAGCACTCCAAAGGCGATGGGACCCAGGAAATTCAGGTTAAAAGACGAACTCATTTACTATTCAGTGGCTCATGAATTCTAACTTCAGCCAATTCGCAATATATATCATGATCAGCAGTCAGTGTCATCGGTGAATATCTTTCCCCAAGCCCAACTTGGTGGATCTCGCAACTGATCAGGCAACTTCATCCAGTAGTCAGTTACTAGTGTGCACCAGATTAAATTTCAAATGTTGGTTTGCAGTCATTCTATTGTTGTTATCATTTTCCACTTACATAAATCAAGTTCTATCAAGAATGAACAAACTTGGAAGTTTTATAATATTCATTGCAAATGCATAATACCATATACTTAAATAAGCGTCGGTGGTTCATTTGCTAGAATACCCGTCAACCACGTAACAAGGGTTCGTCGGAGTTCGATCCACGGCTGACGTACTCCTAAGTTTTGACTAGGTCACAGTCAACCTGGTTAAAGGGGATAAGTTGGGCGTGAGGCTAGAAAGACCACTGCTACGAAAACTTCACAGCTTGAACACCTATCTTCCGACTGGAACGCAAAAGATTAGTGTATAAAAAATGCCTAAATAAAAGAAATACAGATATATCAATCAAACAATTAGAGTTTATACTATTGACCTTATGTCAAGCCAAACAATTTTGGATTAGGATGTCACAGAAGTAGGTAGTCAGATGGAAAATTTATGAAACTTATGTCACTCACAGTTTGCTTATTTTGATGAATGGTTAACTGTACTAACTGAAGCATCACAAATAAACTGAAAGTTGAAAAGTGACATAAAACTTACGAAAGCTGTAATATATATTTATAATATGTATATATATCCTCTACCAAAATCTCCGAAAATTCTCTCATCGATTACAGATGACCTTATTAATACATGACCTGGAATATAAAAATATAATATAGAACTTCTCTTCCACTAAACAAACAGAAGTGTGATAATGTTGTCGTTCATTATAAACTTTTAATTTATCATTCACATTAGGTGACTGAAAATTTTCGATTAACGGTATATATATATATATATATATATATGTATGTCGATTACAGAAGTTCAGCTTTTACTGTTTCAACTTATACTCGCATTAATCTCTCACTGCTGCCTTAACTGCATATGGTAGAAGTATATTTGGTGTGAAGATGGAAGCTAACTAGAGGTATTTTCATGCACACTGTAGCAAACGTCACAGCAATAATTCCAGGTGCGTAGCAAGACTGATGAAACACCTTTAAAACAGACGAACGTAACATCTCATAAGATTACAGCATTCATCTAAGCACTTAATATACAAAATCAGACAGAGAACTGACTACCTGAAGGAATTCATTCCCTAATTGACAGTCTCCGTTCTACCTGTTCAAGTATACTGAGATGAAAGCGTGACAAATTTGTTTTGTAATTAACTTATATCCTCACTAGAATATTTGTGAAATTTAGAGACATACTGGACTAGTTTATTCTTGTTTCTTTCTTTTAACATTGGTAGGCTCATTTGATCTTTGCCTAACTAATGTTTATTTGTTTTTTTTATTTCCTTCACGTTCCACAGTGGGCTTCAAGCTAGTGGCTTGAAGTTTCTGTAGCAGTGTTTATTTTACAGGATTGGGATGCTAGCCTCATGCCCAACCTTTCCTCTTCACCAGCGTTATTTCTGGCTTAGCGAGGTAAAGGAGTGCGTCGGCCGGGGATCGAACCCCGGACCATGTGCATGGTTGGCAAGCATCCTAACCACTATGCCACCAACGCACTTTGTTTAGCTGTGAATAACTGATATAATAATAATGTATTCGTTGATTTTTCATGATATTCCCCTATTTTACCAGGGGTAAGTCATTAGCCTTAACATAAAATAGGAAACTAAGCCTTGAACAATTTGACAATGAAAATTTCTACATGCATCATTTCATGGAATACATTCAATTTACTCTCGTAAACTAGTACACCCTGGAAAAGTATTTCAGTCTTCTCTTTTCAACGGTGATGGATATAGAAGGTCAAATGATCAATATATTAAAGAAGTATGATGAACTATGGTTGACTGTCTCCACTTTTTGATCTTTCGTGGTTAGAGTTATAAACTACTAGTTATTCTGGACCAGTTGGAAAGCCCTTGTAGGAGATTGAAAAAGTTCATCCATTCAGTTGAGTCTCAGCCACTTCGTTTTCAACGGTCACTTTGTTTAGCTGTGCTAACTGGATCACAATGAGGACAATTGGGTGTACGCTATGGTGTGACTGTGTATCTCTATACCTTCCTTTTACCACTGCCAATAAATGCATCCTTGAACTGCCGTGAGGGTTATATTCTCCCTACTGTATGTCGACTTAGAATATGCGGACGATGTAGTCCTTCTAGGCGAGGACGCTGACAAAATGCAGAGTCTACTGAACACCTTGAGCAACAATATTCGTATGTTTGGCATGCGATTCGCCCCTATAAAATGTAAGATGATGCTGCAGGATTGGACTTCACCGACCCCTAGATTAGAAATAAGAAGTGAAGTGGTAGAGCACGTTGACCGCTTCACTTACTTGGGAAGTACCATCAGCCCCAACGGGTTGATCTCCGACGAAATCTCAGCACGAATACAGAGAGCTAGTTTCGCATATGCCAGTTTACGCCGTCTCTAGCGTAGACGCGATATCCGACTATGGACCAAAAGGCGTGTGTACTGCTCAACAGTCCGCTCCGTCCCCTTTTATGGCTGTGAGACATGGCCATTGAGAGCAGAAGACATGAAAAGATTAGCTGTCTTCGATCATAGGTGTCTGCGTTCTATCTCCCGCGTGAAGTGATACAATAAGGTGAGCAATATTGAGGTTAGGCATTGAGTGCTAGGTAAGGCGGGGAAATCAGTCGATGAGACTGTGAAATTACATCGACTGAGATGGTCAGAACATGTGCTACGTATGCCTAGTCATCGCCTTCCTCGACGGGCAATGTTAGCTGATATAGGGTCAGGCTGGAAAAGAGCTAGCGGCGGTCAAACGAAAACATGGCATCAGTCAATGAAATCCACAACAGTTAGTCTAAGCCACGTAGGAAGATGTAGACTTCCTGATTAGTTGGGGTCCTCGGGACGGTAAAAACCAATGGTTGGAAACAATTGGTGACATGGCTCAAAATCGTTCTCAGTGGCGCAGATGCATCCACTCCTTGTGACTTATGATTTCCAATGAATCTGTTTTGTTCTTCGTTATTACTATTCCTTTGTCTCACACCTCTGTTTACTGTCTATATTATGCATTTCTTCTACTTTCTTCTCTTGCTTTGTGTGCTACATGGAGTGTGGCGACTTGAACAGCCGCACATCTGTGCAGAGTTCTATGTCGAAGACCGACAGATCGACCGACTGTATGTAGTTGGGGGTTGGTGTTAAAAACAGTTAGTATCGTCTAAGTGCAGGTATGACAGGAGAAATAGCAACACAACAATAGCGAGAGTTATATCTAGTTAAAGCCGATAGGAAACTAGCTGGAAGTCTTAAAAGTAGCCTAACTAATTGGTTTCCTATACCCTATTAAACCAACCAACCACTGGTTCTCAGTTTAACAGATAATTAAGGTGGAGACTGTGATGAAAACTACAGTTTTATTATTCAAGGGTAAAACGTCATTTATAAAAGGTGATTCTAACTTCTCTCTTGCTCATATACGTAGATGTATCTTATTAACGGGCATGAAACATAGATGAGTGTGAACGGTGTGAAAATTCCATAGTCATATAAGTCATGTTGAAACATGACAAACAAAATATAAATCTGCAGGTACACAAAACAACATATATAAGAGTCAACATTATTAACTTGTTAATGAATCGCTTTATTTAAAAACAAGTCTGACGTCTAAATGAGAGGAGGATGAAAACAGATTGTCTCTTAGATTTTTTTTCAGCCTGACTAACAAAATAATTTTTTTTTAAAAACATTACACAGAGACTGGAGACAGAGTGAGTATTTCTAATCTTTATACATCCATATAGGTTGTAATTCACATAACATTATTTTAAATAAATATTATTAGGACTGGCAGTATGAAATACAGACATTCAAATTTCAATAGATTATTAAACAAGAAGAAAGCTGTACAGCAACACTATCAATTATCATTCATGCATAAATACAATACAAGAATATCTCATCAGTGTTCTTCTCTTTTACTCTCATAAGGAATAATCGAAGAGAATTTATCTAGAAACTTCCCATTTGGTAATAATAATCATTACAAGAATAAAACTATTGGAATTCTTTTGTCTAAAAAATGAACAATACAGTGAAGGGGAAACGTTTGTGGATAAGACAAGTGGACAATTTCTTTCTTTATTGCAACTGCTATTATTTGTGAAAAAAGTCATCTTTCGTTTCTCTTAAACAAATAGGATTCCTATATGATAAACCTAAGTAATCTGTACATTTTTCTACTTAGGGAAGTTGATTTTCCTAATAATAATAATAATAACAATAGGAAATTAGTAAGTAGTTCCGTCACGTTGTTGCTATCAAAACCGATTCATTGTGTTCGGAGCTCTTCGGGTCCAACTGAATAGATGTCCAGAATTTCCTTGAGAGACGCACAGTCACAAAGCGACCCAAAGACAGCAAAAAGACTGTTACTCATCGACAGATCTATATAGTCCTATTCAGTAACAATACTAACATCAAAAACTCAAAATTACCTCAACAATGTCGTTAGGCAGCTATGCAGTCAAGAGAACGTTCATATTCGAAACATGTACTGTAGAACAAAATTAGTTAACCAAAATTTAACTATAAGAAGTACCTGAAAATCAGTTAAACTATTGCCTTTAAGGTGGGATCAAAAGTCCTGTCCACAAGAATCATACACCAGCCATTCCCACAGACAGTCCAAGATAAGAATCACCTTGATTCATTCACATAAATTCACATCGTAAAACAACGCACTGACAGTGTATCACACAACCATAAAGAGAAGCATTGAAATTAAAGATTAGACAGAGACAAAGACAAATAAAAAGGATCAAATCAACACATGACATGCAGATGTCAGAACAGTGGTATACAGTCTAGGAAAAAAAGGGATAATAACATTCAAATAACTATCAATATTGTGACTAGATCATTCAGTGGAGAATTACCAAACAGTTATTGGTTGGTTGTTTCAATTACATTTGATAGTAAACGCCATCTTCAGAGCTGAATAGTAACATGTCATGAATCATAGATACAACTGACATACATATTATTTCAAGTTTGACCACAAATTGATATGAGTTAGAGAACCACTGGAATCCAGTGAGAACTGGACAGCTGTTTCCACAAAGTTTTGGACCCTTCATCAGTAGGCACCGACGATCTCACCAGAGATGGAAATAAATAATAACCTTCAGGTTACGAGACCAGGGTATCTGACCATTCAGCCACTTCGGTTGACATTAGACGACGCATGAATTTTAACTTCTATCAGGTCGTGACTTTTAGTGTGATCAAGCTTGAAACCAATTAAATCCCTTCAAACTGACACTTGGAAACAATAATGCTATGTTGCCAATACGTGAATACTGCCTATCTCAGTGCTAATCCGTTGTCAGGAGAGAAGTCTTATAGAATAGTTACAAGGGAATCAATTGGAATATCACACCATGTAGTATTTATTGGCTTGAAGTCATTGGGATATTCGAACTGTACTTATCATTATCGAATATTTGAATAGGGACGTTAGGAATACAATAAAAATATGACATATTCATTGAAACTTATCCCAACACTGGAAGAAACGAATTCGGAGACGATGATAACACATTTTTTATAATGCGGAACATTGACAGGCTTTGTCTCCACTAATATTAGAAAAAGATATATAACATTTATATAATGCGATCAACCTAACTTAGGTGTATATATTGTCATTAAAATGCCTTAGTTATTTCAGAAGTATAATTATTTGATAGAATACATAATGATTCCGAATTGACGCGATTATGAGGAAAAATTTATTACAGGATTTCATCATGAGATGACATTGGTTAGAGAACCATTGGAACCATCAATCAAATCCCTACAAACCAATACTTGAATATCGATGAGATGCTCACTAGTGACTGGCCCTATTCAGGTAGGTATTTACCTGGGGTTCTAGTGGGAAGTCGTGACCAGTAGGGTGCAGCAAGTCGAGTGTGAGGACAAATACTCGCTGAAGACATTGGTTATCGGTCGCGCTATGTCATGAATTGAAAGAAGTTGGAATTCATGGGCTGGCCATTGCATCGGGTCCCAGTGGCTTAATGGTCTACGAGCTCGCCTTGTAACCAGAAGGTCCCGGGATCGAATCCCGGTGGATGAGCAGCGCTGAAGAGTCCCAAACTAGGACGAGACAGCTGCCCAGTACTCTCCCTACATGCTTTCCATATTTTCTCTAACCGATGTCAGCTCATGATGAAATCCTGTAACCAGTCAATCAAATCCCTACAAACCAATGCTTGAAAAATTTATTAGCTGTGAATATGATTTTGAGTATTTGTGACCTCAAATGGTATCTAAGAGTCACTTTAGAAATAAAAGAGGGGGATTATTTTATTTTTATTTATTATGGCTTGATTCCACACAGTATTTTGGTACAAGTATGAAATCTTCAGCATGTCATATCGGTGGCCCAAATTTAGCAGGCCGACCATAGATATCAGGTGTGCGTCGGCGGGGGATCGAACCTCGGACCATGTACATGGTCGGCGAGAGTCCTAACCGCTGTGCCACCGACTAGTGACAGAACGTATGCTGTACATACCTCACTTAAACTACCTAACATTAATGAACAGTGTACGAGTGCTTATAAAGCCGTATCACTGCAAAATTTACTGAACATAAATTAATGTCATTTTGATAGATTTTTTTCGCTGTACAGTTGTCTGACTTACAATTTTTCAGTGTGTAGAGTCACTTTAATACAATGAAGAAAAATATCGGTTATTATACAGATATGTATATACCTTTGTTCAATCCCCTGTCACATCTCTATAGTGAAATGCTTTACCGGCAAAGTTCTTTTTTAAAATCTAGTGAGGAAGAAAAACCGTTATACATGCCGAAAATCAAGTTTATTTTTCCATTTTTTTTCAAAATGTTCCTTGTCATTTGTCAAAAATTAACATATTCACGTTCTCTTTTCTGTAAAATCAAGAGTATGTAACTTCATATTCGTCTGTTATTTGTGTAATACACAGTACACTAGTCAAATTTGATTCATGCGTAAGGGAAACATTTTATTTTGTCAAAGAAATACACATATATATATATATATATATGTGTGGTAGTCGATCACGGAATTATATAAGTATTAGAACATTACTATTCCGTATTAGTTCGTAGCCCGAACCAGTAACCATGTCCATATCGATTTAATATTCGTGGAATTAATAGTAAGTGCTTGTAGATGGAGAAATCAGTTTCCTCTTCAATTATCACTCTAAGACGCCGAACAGGTATGCCAAACTAAGTTAGTTTCAGGACGGTTTTAGTTTTGTGAACCATGGTATTATTGAAAATAGTCAATAAAAATAAAATTTCTATTAGTGGCCCATTGTACGCTTTTAATGTGTTATGTTTCTGCGAGATATGATGGGATATGTAACATTTGAAATTTCCGGTTCTCGCAACAAGGTAAGATATCAAATGATAAGGTTGTAGTTAACACATATATTTTTACAGTTTTATTTGCCTGGCGTCGGTGGCACAGCGGTAGAATGCTCGCCGACCACGCAGGTGGTCTGGTGTTCAATACCCGGCCGACGCACTCCTTTACCTCGCTAAGCCAGTAATGGGACTGGTAAAGAGGGAAGGTTGGGCATGAGGCTACCATCCCCATCCCATAAAAGTAAACACCGTTGTCACCGAAACTTCAAGCCTCTAGCCTGAAGCTCTATGTTCCACTGGGAACGTAAAGGAATGAAAAATATTTCCTTCGAAGATTTATATTTGATACCTTTAATGATTATTAGGTGGTTGACTCATATTATGATTCTTATTTTATGTTTAGTGCGTCGGTGGTATAGCGGTTAGGACGCTCGCCGATCATGCACATGGTCCGGGGTTCGATCCTCGGCGGGCGCACTCCTTTACCTCACTAAGACAGAAATAGTGCTGGTGAAGAGGATAGGTTGGGCATGAGGCTAGCAACCCCATCCTGTAAAATAAACACTGCTACAGAAACTTCAAGCCACTAGCTTGAAGCCCTATGTTCCACTGGGGAACGTGAAGGAAAAAAAAGATGGAAGTGTTTTATCAACTAATCTTTTGTGTACAGACATCATTTCTATTAGCGCACGTGTACAATTCATATGCAAAAAAACTTGTCCCTTTTTTTACATTATGCAACTGCTTAGTTAACATTCCGAGCACGTGCCACTTTGTATATAGAATGTTTCCTTCAAGATGTCGCGTAATCACTTGATTTAAGAGCACTTGTACACTTTTTAAATAGTAACAATACAAATACTCACTTCTCATCTGTGTAACGACGTTATTCACACCTATGTAAGAGTTACATAATACCATTCTGGTAAACCACTCTGTATTTCTTTGGTTACAAAGCATGATTACTTGTCTTATCTGTTGACTAAAAAGCTGACATAAAAAAGGTAGTTAGCGTGTATCGTTTGTTCAGTTTTTGAAAGACGATTGCCTAGACAGCTGTTAGTCAAGAAGTTGGAAAACAGTTTTCAACCCAGTGAACTGTTTCTACTTTACAGGATTTTCATCATGAGCTGACATTAGTTAGAGAACCATTGGAAAACCAAGTGGGAGTACTGGACAGCTGTTTCGTCCTAGTTTTGGACTCTTCATCAGTACGCACCCATCGGGATTCGAACCCGGGACCTTCTGGTTACAAGGCGAGCTCGTATACCATTAAGCCACTGGGACCCGATCCAATGGCCCATAAATTCTACTTTATTGTTAAACCCACTCACTATCAAGTAATGAAAACTGTCTTTTTCATTTTTCAATAGACAATGTGAATGAAGTGTAAAGGGCTGATTTAGCAATCAGAGTGATTCAGCGTATTGAACACTTTACATTTTTGACTAGTCATGACATTCATTTTTGTTTTCACTTTATGCATAATTATATTTGACCTGTAATGTGTACAAAACTGAAATAACAACATGACAAAATACATTTCTAAATAATATATAAATATATACATGTGAAACTAGAGAACTGGAATGACCTGTATTTACTTATCTGAACACTGTTTGGTAAGCTGTGAGATAATTACATTCACCTGAAGAAGAAGAAGAATAAAAATACTTTATGTCCATAACCTCTTGTAAAACAGTGACAACATGGAAGGATGATAACAGTATAATGATCTATGAGATTTTCAAGGATTCGTTTTTTTTTCCAGTAACAATGAGTGAGTTATTCGATGGGATAATTCCATTAAAATACTGTAAGTATCTTTTTGTTAATCCCCAACCATATGAGGTTAACTGAAATTCTGGAATAAACTTGACCTTAATAGCCGGATAATTATCTAATTGTGAATGTAACTTTATGTGTGGGGAAAAAGGATTATTAATATGGCCTTAAGGGACAAATTTATTATGCTAAGAGAAGTTTTGAAATTCACTCACTAATTATTTGAGTGAACAGGAAATCACCATATTGGTAACACGAAACATGAAGTTGTGGTATGAAAAAATTCTATGGGATAAATGAGAATTTTAGAGTAATGATAAGTGTCTTTCTTATCTCCAAGATGGAGCTGAAAAAAACAAGCTCTATGGAAATTAATGTTATCAGATTCTTATACATTTAAGAGGAAGAATAAAGAAGAAAAGAAACCACTGAAAAACCTAAGAGTACTGGACAGCTGTTTCGTCCTATTTTGGGACTCTTCACAGCACGCACCCACCGCCAAGGTTTGAACCCAGGACCTTCTGGCTACAAGGGGAGTGACTTCTTAGACCATTAAGCCATTGGATCGGGTCCCAGTGGCTTAATGGTCTACGAGCTGGCTTTGTTACCAGAAAGTCCCGAATTCGAACCTTGGTGGTGGGTGCGTGCTGTGAAGAGTCCCAAAATAGGACGAAATGGCTGTACAAAACTCCTAGGTTTTCCAGTGGTTCTCTAACCAATGTCAGCTCATGATGAAATCCTGTAACCAATCAATCAAATCTCTACAAACCAATACTTGAAGAAAATAAACATAAGCCACGACAGCATTCCAGCCAGCTACCCTCCGAATGATAGTTTTTAATCAGCTTAATACGTCAATAACAGTCTCCAAGTCCAGTGGAAAATAAATCTTCTCGATTTCTGAGAAATACATATTTTTAAAAGATACTGTGATATCTTCCGTTTTCACAGGATAGAAGCTATGAAAGCTAGACATATTGTGAACTACTTTTGAGATTTTACAGTGATTTATCAAGGTAGAATTTCGGCGAAAGCAGTAACAGATGGTCACCCTTTAAGAATAGTATTCCTTATATGAAGGCAAAACAAAACAGAACTATTCTTATTTACATATCATTACTCGCATTAATCAATACACAGTGATCCTGATGAAATTATAGTGTAATTAGCTGTATCAGTTGTATATTAGGTCGTTTAATTATTTTCAGAAACACTGCGTTACACTACTTATATGTATCCTCATTACAAACAAATCATAAAACGATGGTGCATACTAGTGATATCCATAGGAAACCTCTTTGCTTATAAAACATGGAATATGCAATAAATCACTTTTCGCCAAGGTATAATTAAGTCTTTATCTTCAGTACAGTACCGGTTAAGTTACTTTTAACTAGTTTGACAACACTTCTCCAAAGAATAAGACTTTCTGATGAAATGGCTCGTTTACAAAACCAAAAATGATATACAAATGACTATCCAGATCCTTATAAGTAGTATCGCTTTGTTTCGATTCGAGATAGACACTAAATAATCATCATTATTCATATGTAAGGTGTCGTTTTGATGAAAAAAGACTATAGTGAAGTACGCTACTGATTATTTAATATTAAGTAGTACTGCTCCCAAAACTTCTCGCTATGGGTATGCTGATGACAAACGAAGAAAGGGTAGTCTCAGTTTTTGTTTAAATGAAGCTTCAGATATAATGGAGAAGATTTGTAGCTCAGGTGTTGTGTTGTCTTCAAATGAAGTGTGAAGTATGCTCTGAGTATGTTTCCTAGTAAGATAATGAAAGGTTCGCAAGTAAACCACCCAGCTCAGAGAACATGACTACACCAAAAATTAATGGAGCTTCAAAAGATACATCATTTCCATTATTCTATTTCATTCAGTTTAAAATGTAACAGAGCTATAGAATTTCGTTCGTTGTCTATACAGTTATTTGTCTGAAGGATGTATATATGCCATTGGTGTGAAAACAAAATGCCTTGGCATTCACACATGACTGCATACATGTGACAAAAAAGACAAAGCCTTTAACCTTTAGTCTACTAGAGAAAAGAAGAGTATGCGTGAATTTTTGAACAAAATGACCTTAAATTTTAATTTTCAGACATAATGGTTTCATAGGAAACGATACTTATGAATATAATTTGTGAAAAGCTTTCAAGACTGGATATGTTATGCTGATGAAGAACATTCAATGTGACTACAAGTTCATATTTGGCTGAACACAATTTGATTTGGTTTGTTACAGTAGGAATGTCCTGTTTAGTTTCTCATGCCGGTGTCGACGATATTGATAATGCAAATGTTTGCTCAAATAAATTTTGCTTAGTCATATTAGAAATAAATTAGTGAGTTACTCATTGGTTGATTTACATTTTTGGGAAAATCATGCCCAGAATCCTCTCCAAACATTTCAATTATGTTATCTTTTTTCTTTAACCTCATACAATGCTTATCACTGTCTACGTCTACTTGTTTAATTGATTTCTCACATAATGCGATTATATGTGAATGACTTATAGTCACAGAGATATTTCGTCAAAAATCTTGGCCTAAGGCTATATAACAGTCATTTTTAATGAATAAGGAGAAAATATGATATATGACTTGTTTTAAATTTGTTTTGTCTCTCATATGGTGTGAACTATAATCTTATTATTAACAGACGTCATATCTCTCTACATGGACTTTATTTTTTTCAAACTTACTCTGTATGCCCGGCTAAAATGGCATACTCAGAACGCCTTATAAATAAGTAAGTAACAGATAGACTGTGGATCAGAGGGTAGTAACGATTTTATTTTTCTCAATGTTCACTTTTTGGCGGTGATTGGAAGTGGAGTCGAGATTGCTCATCTATGTCTTATCTGAGACCTGTCACTTATAGTCATAGGCAAGGGAATCACCTGGTCTACACCACTAGTGTAAAGATAGGTGTCGAAATGGTTGAATTCATCGACCACTTCAGTTATCTGAGGAGTTGGTATAACCCTAATTGGCTGATTGCTAACATAATCTCACCATAGATAAAGAAGCATTGTTGAACATTTGCCAACTTTTATTCTCTTCGGCTAATGCAGTGATACCAAGCTGCCTATCAAACTGCACAATGCACATACAGTCCTACCTTACAACCATGAAACATGGCTGTTGAATTTATGTAATATGGAAGGAGGCTTTTGAGAATACGTTCCTAGGTTTAGCTCCAAATTTTCACGTTGTTAGGTCAGTCATAATAAAGTATGCTCAGTATGATATTAATATCTTGCCTGCTGGTAAAGATTTTGTAAATTCCTATTACTATGAATAAGTTTACTTACGAAACTCTTTAAGTTAGGAGTTACACCTCATAAACGGATTCAACCCCAGGCAGAAAAACCATAATATGACAAGATATCAAATTCACATTTTAATTAAAATAAAATGAAGTTAATCATTCACAGAGTACACAATACTACGTGAAGTTTCATGAGGATTTTCTTCCTGGACCAAAAATATTCAGATCAAAATGTATGATCTGTTTAACTCCCTTTATGGGATCAATACAGGAAGAGAAATCGGTTGGTATTAATTAGTGATCATCCTAAATAGTCATAAAGCACACATGTCAACCAGTTGAGCCTGATAATCATGTCAATTTGAGCTAATTTCGATTTAGATTAATCGAGGTACAAGGTTATATTGCGTCAGTGGCACAACGGTTAGGACGCTTGCCAACCATGCATGTGGCCGAGGGTTCGATTCCAGGCCGACGCACACCTGATATCAATAGTCTGCCCACTAAATTTCGGGTACCGATATTCCATAGCTGTACCAAAATACTATGTGGAATCAAGCTATAATAAAATAAAATAAATAAAAATATTATCTTCCATATTTTTGTGTTTATTAGGTATATCACACAGTGAATCAGTATTATTTACTTGATGACAAAGTTCCGTACACAATTTATTGTTGATAATCATTTCATCAATTATAATCAAACGACTTCGAAACTTGAGTTCCATATTATTATTATTATTATTTCCTTTAGTTCCTAGAGGAACATAGGGCTTCAGCCATGCGTCTCCATTGCGTTCGATTCTCTGCTAGAGTTTTCACCTGGCTCCAGGTCTGCCCACATGCTTTCATCTCCTCTTCACATGATCTCCTCCAGGTCACCCTTGGACGACCAACTCGTCGCTTCCCTTTCGGGTTCCACTCGAGGGCTTGTCTAGTGATGTCACTTGATGGTTTCCTCAGAGTGTGGCCAATCCATCTCCATTTTTTCCTGCCTATTTGTTTCACAATAGGTTCCTGGTTGGTTCGCTCCCAGAGATCTTTGTTGCTGATCCTTTCCGGCCATCTGATCTTGAGTATTGAGCGAAGACATCTGTTAATGAAGGTCTGTAGCTTGTTTGAGGTGCTTTTTGTGACACGCCAAGTCTCTGATCCGTATAGTAGTACTGACTTCACATTGGAGTTGAAAATCCCGATCTTATTTTTGACGCTGAATGATGTTGTCCTCCACACAGACTTCAGAGTAATGAAAGCTTGCCTTGCTTTCCCGATCCTTGCTTTGATATCCTCGTCAGTTCCGCCTGTAGTTGAAACAATGCTTCCCAAGTAGGTAAAGGAGGTAGTTTCTTTCAGGTTTTTTCCATTTATGCTGATTGCTGTCTGTTGTTGTTGTTGGTGTTGGCCAGGGATCTTCATCACCTCTGTTTTTTCTATGTTCACCTGGAGTCCTATCTTTGATGCTTCTTCTGCCAACTTGTTACTTTTCACTTGCATATCTTCCAGTTTGTGGGAAATCAGGCATATATCATCGGCGAAGTCCAGATCCTCCAAGTTCTTTGTGTGAGTCCATTTTATGCCTGTTTCCTCATTGCCCGCTGTTTGTCGCATTATCCAGTCTACTGCAATCAGGAAAATCATTGGCGATAGTAGGCAACCCTGTCTTACTCCTGTCTTCACTTCGAAGGATTCCGTGAGCTTTCCGTTGTGGATTACTTGGCATGCAGCGTTGTCATACAACTGTTGGATGAGATGTATAATTGTCGGCGGCACCCCGTAGTAGCGAAGTAGTTGCCAAATCACCTCTCGGTCGACGCTGTCGAAGGCCTTTTCAAAGTCGATGAAGTTGAGATAGAGAGGTGACTGCCATTCCAAACTTTGTTCAATGATGATCCGTAGTGTGGCGATTTGATCAATACATGACTTGTTACTCCTGAATCCAGCTTGTTCTGGTCGAAGTTTTTCATCCAAGGCTTGTTTGATCCTTTCCAGGATGATGCGGCTTAGTATTTTGCTTGGGATGGAAAGGAGCATAATTCCGCGCCAGTTCTTGCATTGACTTAAGTCTCCTTTCTTTGGTAGTTTGAATAGGTATCCTTTCTTCCAATCCTCGGGTACTTTGCCTTCTTTCCACACCTTCTCTAGTAGTGGCGTCATCAAGTCTGCTGTTGTCTCTGGGTCGACTTTCAATGCTTCTGCTGGGATTCCATCTGGTCCTGCTGCTTTCCCAGCTTTCAGCATCTTGATTGCCTTCAGGACTTCTGATTTCGTCGGGGGGTTGATGTTCACTGGTAATTCTGCTTCCGTTGTTGGTATTGTTGGGCGCGTTGTAGGTGGTGGTCGGTTTAGTAGTCTTTTGAAGTGTTCAGCCCAGTGTTTCCTTTGCTCCACTTCTTTGGTGATTGACTTTCCATTTTCATCCTTCACTGGCTTAATTTGTGACGAATTTTTGCCTGAAAGGTACCTAGTTGTTTGGTGAAGTGTTGCGAGGTCTCCTTTGCCTGCAGCTTGTTCTGCTTCATTGGCCATGGCTTCATAATACTTTCTTTTGTCTTCTCTGGCACTCTTCTTTACTCCTTTGTTCAGTGTATTGTAGCTTACATTCAACTCCTGTTTCTGTTGCTCGTCGGTGCACTGCAGAATTTTTTGTTTCACCATCCTTCTCTCCTCTATTAGCCTCCAAGTGTCCGTAGTGAGCCACGGTTTGTCCTGTCTCTTCTTTCTGCCCAGAACTTCCATGCAGGTTTCGCTCCATACTGTTTTCAGGTTGTTCCAGTGTTTTTCGACGCTAACCTCTTCACTAATGTTGATTTGTGTCTCAGCTTTGTCCTTTATACTTGCAGTAAAGATATCCTTTGTATCCTGGTCCTTTAGTTTTTGAGTGTTGAACTTGGCTTGTGGTCTATCTGCAGCTCCTGTTTCTCTGAAAGCCTTTAATTTGAGTTGGATTGTTCCTTGTACGAGGTAGTGGTCTGAGCCAACGTCTGCTCCTCTTCTTGCTTTTGTGTCCAGTAGGCTGCGCCGCCACTTCCTCGAGATTGTGATGAAGTCAATTTGGTTTTTGGTTCGCCCATCTGGTGACACCCATGTAGCCTTGTGAATATCCTTGTGTTTGTATACGCTGCCACCAATCACTAGTTCATTGAAGGCGCAGAAGTCGGCGAAGAGTTCTCCATTTTCATTCATCTCTCCCAGAGCTTCTTTACCCATGATGAGTTCCCTTCCTGTGTTGTCTGATCCCAGTTTGGCGTTCATGTCTCCCATTAGTATTTTGATGTCACCGGCTGGAGTATTGTCTATTGCTGCCTGCAGTTGTCTGTAGAATTCTTCTTTCTTTTCGAGGTCTGCGTTGTTGGTCGGTGCATAGCATTGTATAATTGACACTTTCCTTCCTTTGGAGTTGAATCTGGCGGTTATTATCCTGGGTGAGATCGCCTCCCATTGTATCAGAGCCTTGGTTGCCGTTGGTGACATCATTATAGCCACGCCCTCGGTGTGTGTGTGGTTGTCTTCTGGGTGACCGGAGTAAATCACTGACTCACCTGTTGACAATTTGGTGAGTCCGTATCAGTTCCATCTGCTTTCGCAGATCCCCAATACTTGTAGTCCGTATCTCCTCATTTCGCTTGCGATCTGGGCAGCTTTGCTAGTCTCGTACATGGTGCGGACATTCCATGTCCCCACACAGACTTTTTCTTTTGACGCAAGGAGACTGTTCACGCTGAAGTTTCTGTAGCAGGTTTGTTTACAGGGTGGGGTTGCTGGCCTCACGCCTGAGTTTAGTCTTTGGGTACCTGAAATAGAAGAAAGGTTAGTGTTGCGTGACCGCAGAGCCCAGGGGACATCTGCTTGAGGCCGGTCACACACGGCCTGGTGTGTCTCAGTAGCGTACTTATCACTTCTGCCCTGTGACACGGCAGCAGAAAGCGCGGTCGTTGTTAATCCGGGCCACGGCCGATCCGGCATGATATTTCTTGGATTCGTTTGGTTCATCGGGTTGGATTGTTGACGACTAAGTCCAGCCCCCACTGATACCGTCGCCAATGTATCAGTAGGTTGTGAGGTTTGACAAATTTGGTTGATGCCCGTTGCTACTATCAACGAAGCTACGCTAGGAACGGTGTGGCGACCCAAGTTATCTCCTACTGATACCGTCGCCACAGTCATATCAGTAGAAGTCCGGTTAAGCTGCCGGTTCCATAGTTTTCTTTATTCGTTTATATTCATCATAGGGGTAGCAGAATTTCCCAGATGTCTGGGTGGACAGATGTTGAATCATTCCTATTACACGTGTTTGCATTTGATTCGATAAACAAAGCTTCCGTTATCAATCTCTCCCTCCACCCTGTGACATTGGATTTTAAAAGAGTCATTTTATCCCATTCTATTGTATGGTTGTTTGTAATTGAATGTGGTGCTGTATAGCCGAACTATTCCTCAGATTTCTTATCTTATTCGGGTCAACTAATCTGGATTTTGCTAGGTTTTTGCGCTCCGATAGTCTGACTGATGAAAGTTTCGAAGTTGTGTTATCATAATTGATATGATTATGAACAAAAAATTGTGCTCGAAACGTCATCCAGTAAATAATAATACTGTTTCACTGTGTGATATATCTTATAAACAAATTAATATGGAATTATATACTACCACAGTGCCCAAGTTTTACACATTTACCAGCTTGGTTCAGCAAGAGGGAAATTAAGTGCACAAAAAGCTCAAACCTATCACACTTGGTCGATACTGGACATCGCATCGACGCCAACACAGCTGTTGCAATAAGATCGACTAAACCGGAACGTTTTATCCCAAAAGAACACGTCCAGAAGCTGTTCCTACTGTGGCCAAACTTGGATTAATGATTCTTCCTCTCACAACGAGTGCCTCTTCCCCTTAACCTTCTTGGTATTTTGTGTTTTTTTTCCTTGCTTATTATTACAATTATTATTACTCGTCATAATTTATACCCTTCATTCAAACATTCTCTCAATACTGTCGAATTTTCCATTTATACATATATTTATATTATGTTGTCTGGCTAACAAGCACTACCAATTAATGTTAGTGGTCTCCAACTATTCACTGCACTCAGTAATCTACCATTTTGTGATAGCTTAATTTCAAAGTCTTCCTGTCAGGAAATTCATTCTTTCCAAGTGGTACTTTATTCTTTAAAATGAACGTATGTGGAATTCTTCATTTAGTGACAACAGTCTTTTTATTTCATTTCTTCCCTAATATTTATTTTTCAGAATTCAGGTTTTCTGTTTTCTGTGAATGTCAGAGAAGAGGAAACAACTCCTCTGATTATGAGACAGTTGTCTTCAGGGAATACGGAGGGAATGCGTTCACTAGAAAAGAAAATATTCTTCTACATCAAAGTCTCTTTAGTTTATACAAATTTTTTTAAAAAAAGAAACAAACCCAGTTAACGATGGTGTATTAATTTAGAACTGAAACACAATAAAGTGATACATTACACTGATGTAAGTAGAAATAGAAAAGAAAAAAAACAGAGATGTAACTAATAAATAATTCTCAAGAGAAGAGAAAATAATAACAAACACACATTTTATTGTCATTGATTGTTGTTGTATAGCGGAAATTGTAGTTTTATTACTTGCCTTTACATACATACGCAATTGTTGTTCAGTGTTAAGTAAACAAGTTAATTACTTTGGAAATTAATAAATAACATTGAATTTTCAAGAATTAGTTTGTAAGGATTGTATTTGTTTCAGCTTAGACCCCCATGGACAGATATCAGTTAGAGAACCAATGAAAGCCAGCACTGGAGTACTGGACAGCCATTTTATCCTAGTGTGGGATTCGTCGGCAGTAAGCACCCACTACCAGGGGTCGAACACAGGGCCTTCCGGTTACAAGTGAAGCCCGTATACTATTTAGCCACTGGGACCCGATTCATTGGTCAGCCCATGAATTCTAACTTCTACCAATTCGTGATTTTTAGCGTGACTACTGACCAGTATCATTGGTGGGAAATTCAACCTCACTCTCGACTGGATGGATCTCACTGGTCACAACTTCTTACTAGAACTCCAGGAAACTCCATCCTGTAGCGTGCTGCTGATGATTCCCAAACTAGGATGAAACAGCTGTCCAATACTCCCTGGTTTTCAATGGTTCTCTAACTGATATCAATCCGTGATCAACTCGTAAAAATATTACTTATCTGTTTTCTCCGTGCTTTACAATTGAACAATTATTAAAGTTCGCTTATGTTGGAAAGTATATTAAATGTACTTTTGAGACTTTCTAAATGGTGCGCACTTGAAAATCCTATGGGGCTGCCACTTAACAGATGAATTAGTTCTATGTCTTGTGGGGAGCTGCTTTTGATTCAACTAGTGAATTTGATCAGTTAGTGATCAGATGTACATGAACTAAGGCTACAAACTGATTATTCACACCTTGACATTTAAAGGATGGTTTAAATTTCCCGTCTACGCAGTGAAATTTGTATTCTCTCAATAAGGAATAGTAGCATCATTGTAGCTGATACTGTACTATATGTAATTATTCTTTAAGTGCAATTATATATGCATCTATGTATATATGTTCTGCATATTTTGTCATTTCTGTGTCAAACAACTCATATAAGTTGTAAACTTGAATGAAGATATCACCTCGAACAAAGTAACACAGTAACTGGAGTAGTATTCCAACTAAAAGTTTGTACACTGAGTCGAAAATTTCTCCTTGGTTTAATACATAAAAAAAATAAATTAATTGGCCACTATGCAGTAGTCAGTGTAACATTTCTAGTCCTTGCTGATGACTAAGTTTTATTATTTTATTTTGATTACAGCTTGATGCCACACCATATTTTCAGTACTAACGACAGGTTTATAGTATGATTGCAAAACTGGTTAGCTTGGCATCATGGTGCTTTAAGAGCAGATTTTATACGGTTGGCAGGAGGATCACCAGACAACTTTTGACCTAAATTTCCTACTTGTTGGGAATCACCAGCAGGATTTGTCTGGAATCTTGAAGGAGTTGATGACCCTCACCACTCAGTGCAGCAGTCATTGTCATTGTGCTGGAATAGTTTGTTTAAGCGGCGATGCTAATAAGTGACGATATACACAAAATCTAGGTCAGAGGCTTCCTTTTGACTACTCCTAACAACTACTTGATTTATGCAGTCTGAACAAGGTGAAATGAAGCTTATATGCAGTGTGTACACAACTCATATGAGTAAATGAAGCTCATGACTTTTACTCTAAAGATTTCTAGAAATGTGATCACTCAGATCGCATGAGTTATTCATGAGTACTGTACTTATCAGTCTGTAGGTTCATTGTTAATGTTAGCTTGGAAAACATGTGTTCTATCAATCCCTGTTTAATTACACACACACACTAAACAACCCAGATATAACCTACAGAAAATCCTACTAACTTCCTTCTGTAAATATATGTAGACTAAACATAAAACCAAACGCACCGTAATGACGTAAATAATGAAATAACTTTAAGTCACTTCACACCATAATCCTGTGTGAAACTTGATTTTTGTTATGCACGTAATTTTGTGGCATTCTTCATCATGGGATAATAATAATAATAATAACTACTATTCTTAATACTAATACTACCACTCTACTTATAAAATAGTCAAGAAAATGTTTCTGTTCCCAGTTAGACAACTATCATCGTCAAGGTTAAACAACATGCGGGTAGGACTAAAGTAAGTAGGCTAACTAATTAGTAAGCTGTTTGAATTGCTGATTATATTACTTAAGTAATTCTCTTAAAATACATCTTAAAAATTAAAGACAAGTGCTATCCCTTATATGTAAGGAAATTGTGGGATACTAGATTTTTTTTAAGGTCATAGGAAATTTCCTAAAATCTATGTGTCTAATATGTGTATATATGGTTTCTTTCTTTCTTTGTGAATACGGCAACTTCCTATTTCTGTAGTATACGTAAACTATCTAATTCTACGTCACTATGATTCTCTAAACAAAAGCAGTCAGCATACAATAACATGTCAACAATAGTAAGTAAGAAAGACAAGTTACAGTTTAAGAAATATTTTTAATTGACTGTTAACTTTTATTCATATGTAGGATAGCTTAACAACAACAACAACAGCAACAACATTATAAATGACCTTACAATTGGCGTTAATCAATGTGGAAGCATGTTACAGAGGAAATAATATGGCGTCAGTAATAATAAACCAGTTTGTTAGGTAATTAGGTTAATGGACATAATAATAATAATAATATATATAATAATACAATGTTTTACAAATCCGGTTTTTTAAAATGCAAAATCAGGTTATGATTACTCTCTTTTAGCTTAACCTATACTAGACAGACCACAAATGGTAGATATTTTAATAGGAATTAGGAGGACAATATTTCATTTCCACCTGCTGATTATGACAGAGCAGAAGGAGTCATTTATAATTTCGTCAGGTAGTTGGTCTCATGTGATTGTTGTATTACGTGTTTAAAGAAATTCTGGAGTCAGATAAAATGCTGTTTGATCGATTTTCTACACAGATGGGGTAGCTACTGTAGCGTTTGATATACTTGAAGTCAGTCAGCTCCCTGCAAATCAACACTAATTTAGTGCTCACTAGTGACTGAAGTTGTCTGAAGTCATGACCAGGGAGATCTATCAAGTTTGAAATCAACACAGATACTCATCAATGACATTGACGGGTGGTTGCGCTGAAATCACAAGTTGATAGAAGTTAGAATTCATGGACCACTGGTTTCTGTCTCATTGACTGAATGGTTAACGTACTCATATTTTAATCCCAAGGTCCTGGGTTCGATCCCCGCTGGTGTGGTTCATGGTTGCCTACTTCTGAAGAATCCCAAACTAGGGTGAAACAAGGGTGCATTACTTTTTGGTTTACAATAATTCTCCAACTGAAGTTAGTTCGTAATCAAGCTTCAGACTGCTTTTCTCCCCACTCATATTTAATGACAGCAATTTTCAAACTGTACACCTACTCAGATTGAGTATGTAGTAAAACCAACCATTCATCAGTGCGTTATGACAAATAGGTTTGTCGCCGCTCCTAGTTATTTATTTCCCCTAACAGCGACACCAACGAACTGAATACATTATCATTACATTTTACGATGATTTAGTTCATTTGTTTTATTTTTACTACTGTAATCATATTTACTTTTGAATTTTTGATGACTGGCTATAGTTTAACACATAAATTCTTGACAGTTATCACAATCTTTCCAGAGAAAACAGATACTCTAACGAAAGTTTAAAAAGCAGTAAAAGGCTATACTGGTAGGCTAATGGAGGTCGTAGACAGACCATATGGTCTTGTTTTTTAAGAATGTTATACGATACAAAATGTCAAGTGAACGATAGAACTAGTAGGTGTTAGGGTTAGTCTTAAAAAACAAATTGTTAATTCTGAGTGTCAGTAAATGTTCTAGAGCAATGTATAAAACAATCTCAGCCTATTTTGTTAAATCATTATTAAAAATGTGAAAAAATGGTGATATCAGTGATTTCAACCGAAGAAAGGTCGTTTCTTTTTTCATTTTGCTATGAACTGCTTCCATCCATACACTTTTATTTAAGAAGAGAGGAATACAAGTTATTTTCAATACAAGGGGAATATTAATCTGAGTAGTGTCATGTCACTGTTGACTGAAAACACACAAAAATGTCACAGGGAAGTAATGGAAATTAATTTTAAGCCAATCGATAAATGAAAAGTTTCTCAGATAATACAGTTGTTTATGCCACTTATGATGAAGTGTGGCGTGGTGTTTAAACACTTGCTAAGTGGAGGATAGGTTAGTTGAGTAAGGCCTTCTTTTCATTTTGTCAAGTAGATTTAGGAAGATTTTACCAGTCTAGACGAATTTTTTCTCCATTCCTTTGTTTCCCAAGTAGAACATAAGACTTCAAGCTTTTAATTTTGAAGTCTCAGCAGTGATGGCTGTTTTTCACTAGGTGGGGTGGCTATTGTCACGCAACCTTCCCTCTTTCCAGGGTTCTCTACTGACTTAGTGGGATTCAAGATTGTATCGGTCGGGAGTCGAACCTCAGATCCTGTGCGTTATCGGTGAACATTCTACCACTGAAACTTCAACGCACAAACTTATGTGCAATCTGAAAAGAAGTAATGCTGTCTAAGAGATTTGAACCCGTGTCACTCAGTGCTGCAATCAGAGACGTTACCATTGTGCTATTTCTAATCGTAAACGAACTAACTGGGTTTAAAATTAGGGAATTTATACCATTGGATTCATATAATAAATACAAACATCAATCATTCGATACAAAGAGTAAAAGTGATAATTTAAGGATTCAGTTAGGCTTACCGAGATAAATATATGTGATTGAAAATTTCTGTTTTGTCTTAATATGGTTTCTTGTTTAGATAAAGATTTGGTACATGATAGAACAAAATATATCCATCCATAAGTGTAGTATATATGTAAATGTATATTTCTTTGAGTACTTAATTGATTATTAAGATTACTAATATGCTATAGTTCAGTAAGGTTTATATTCCCGTTATTATTCCAAAATTGGTGAAGAATTAATACACAATGTAAATTATGTAGATTTAAACTTATGACACCGATTATAGTGATGCAGTCATAATGTGATTGGTTCCCAGGATATAAAGTTGTGATAGGCTGGAAAATCGACCAATGATATTCGCGAATGATTCATTTTTATTGCCTGTGTTCAAATATACTGAATCATGATTTGATAAATACGGGAAAATAATGAGAATAGTTTGTTCTGGAAAGTAGTCACTCAGGGTGGAATAAATCAGTCTGAAATCAGAGTACAAAGTACATTGAATTAAAAAGTCACAAAATGAGGATTCGTTAGAAATTAGGGTTATTCTAATTCGTCGCGTAGTAAAATAGTAGAGTTTACTAGATGACGTTTCAGACAAAATTTGTTGCTCATAATCATATCAGTTATAACTACACAACATCAAAACCTGAGTTTTATAGTTCTCTTCATTCTTCTCCATTCGTCATAGGTGTGACAATACCAATATCGACCAATATGGTTATAAAAGCAGTCAGAGACTAACTAATTTCTGACCAATAAATTGGACTTAGAACGAAGTGCTACCAGAAGACATCACACTAAGAGTGCAGCTATGTCTGACTTCTGAAGTATTTAAATTCTAAGGAAAAATATGCAAACAAACTGAGAGTCGCCATGGGGTCAGCAATATCCCCGATACTGGCAGATGTCTTTATGGATAGGAAGGAAAACGTAGTGATTAAAACGTTCAAACCAACCCCCGAAGTATGGTACAGGTGTGTAGATCACACATTCACAGTATCTGAAACATAAGATATAAGTAGAATTTTTTGATATATATGACAAAAATATACAGAAGGATGACAATACGAACAACAGGGAATTTAAATCACCGGTAGGGCTTCCATACAAGGAATGAACCTCTGAAAAATTACATAGAATTCCTAACATAGTAGGACTCAAAGTGGCATTCGAACCTACAGACTGACTTAGAAACAAATTGTGTCCGTTAAAGGATCCTGTGGTGTGGAGGACAAAAACCTAGCAGTATCTGGATTAGTTGACCCTGAAAAGTTAAAAAATTTAGAAAATATCTCAGCTACAGCATCATATGCAACTATAAACAACCACACAGTGGGATGGTATAAGATAACAGTCTTAAAATCTAACATAACAGGGTGAAGAGGTAGATAATGGGAGCTTTATTTATCGAATTGACTGTAAATAAGTGCAATGGGAATGAGGCAACACCTATGCGGACATCTGGAAAACTCTACCACTCCTACAACGAATAGGAAAAAAGAATGAAAATCATATAACTCAAGTTTCAACTTTGTGTAGTTATAGGTGATATAATTATGAACAATAAATGGTATTTGAAATGTCGCCCAGTAATTAATGCTGTTTCCCTGCAAGTGAAATATTCAATAAATAAATAAACATGGAAATACAAACAACCACAGTGTCCAGGTTTTACACATATATTTATTCGAATCCAGCTTCCAAACAGCTTCACTGAAGCGTTTTTATTTATTATCTTACTCAAAACGCAACTCATCTGAAAACACGATGTGAGTAAAAGTTTCAGGAAGTAGCGTGGCCTTATTAGTCTATAATTTTAACTTTGTTGGAAATAACTTAATTATAGTTTGAGTACAATAACAAATTCTAGTAGTTTTTAAGACAGGGAATATTAGCTATGATATAATAAAGTCCTATTCTATGAATGCTCATCATCCCCACACTTTAGTATAATACACACTTCCATTCACAGTATTATCGTGTAACGTCTGGAATGCAATTGAAATAATGTCCACAGAAAACACAGGCATTTATCTTCAGGCATTTTATGGGAATAAGTTAGGAGCAGAGTTTTCAGGGTCTATTTTAGCTATATTCTTTCGTAGTCTAGTTACTTGTCCACTACTTTGTGTTGATCCACTTCTGTCCACATGTTTGCAAAAAGTCTGCAAAGCTCCAGTCTTCAAGAACACAAGGGAAGGTTTATCAGCATCAGCTTTAATGAGACGAATTCCCGACTGAACAAATAGGAGAAGCGTCGGTGTTGAATAACTATCCTATAAAATTCATTAAGAAGATCATTAAAGGCCAAAACAAAATATAATTGTGTAACTAGTAGTAATAACATAAATAAGAGAGAATATAAGTCTTCTACTTTTATACCATATAAAGAGGGGACATCTGAGGCCCTACGTAGGATTCTCAATAAAACAGGAATTAGGGTGGCATTCAAACCTACAAACTCACTCAAAGACAAGCTTTGTAGGTTGAAAGACCCGGTGGACCCAATTAAACCAAATGATATAATTTACAAAATACCCTGCAAAGACTGTGAGTTAAGTCAACTACATAGGTCACACTAGTAGGTCAGGGATAGTTAGATTATCAGAACATAAGAATTCAGCTAAGGGAAGAATGGTTGATCCTGAAAAGACAAGCAATTTAGAAAAAAGCTCAGCAATTGCACTGCATGCATTAACACACAACCACACAATAGGGTGGGAGAGGGTTAAAATTCTAAAAAGTAATATAGGTAGGTGGAGAGAGAGGTTGATTACGGAATCCTTATTCATCGAGTCTGCACCCAACACATGCAACAGAAGTGACTCAATGCAAATACCAGAAATATGGAAGATATTATTACCGCCGGTCAAATCAGAAGAGGATAATAAATAATCTTAAAATTCTATTTCAATTCAAACACATCAGAACATTCTAACAAATAACTTATTATGATTATAAAAACACTCGTCGTATTTCCCATCTAATTGTAATGGATTAATAACACTCGTACTATTATTTCTGAATGTACATTATCTCATATCGAATTTTATTCCAATATCTAATCGATTCCACATATGTATATAAATGAAGGAAAGAAGTTGTGTGAGTAACTTGATATGATTATGAGCAATAGTTTGTGCTCGAAACGTCATCAGTAAATATTACTGTACAACACTGTGTGATTTATCAAAATAAAATCTTATCCACTATGGAGTTATACTCTACCACAGTGCCCAAGTTTTATACTTATATCGACTGAAATTCGCTTCGTTCAGGTTTATATATATATATTTCATACTCACACAAAGTAGAAATTTGTTTTTCATATTCTTAGGTAAAATATTAAACAAAACTTCTACTGTAACAAAGAAATATACGTACTAAAGTCTCAAATGCGTCTATGGTTCACAGTAATGGTATACTTGACAATATGCACGTGCTTCGGGCTCAGCTCCTCAACCTCGTATAGCCAGTAGTGAGCCCGCAAAAGATGGAAAGTTGGGTATGGAACTTGTTACTCCGTCCTATTAGAACATACAACCACTGCCACTGGGGCTTCAAAGATTGAAGCTTAACAAAATTACGTACACTTAAAAGTGCTCACTGTTAAACACTCTCAAACCCAATCACTTTCATTTTAGTTAAATATTTACAGTAATAGTGGGTTTCATCGTTCCTAATCTAAGTCATGTGAATTCATAAAATATTAAATACTTGATATATATATATATATATACATATGTATACAGGCTTCTTTCATGGTTGATATGGTCTTCAAGGTTGGTAATGTCCTTTCTTATGTAAGGACTATGAAGCAATAAGATACGTCATATACATTTTATTTATTTACAAGCTCAGACGAATTTTAGTTTCACTTAGAATTGGTGAAATAGATGATGACTTGGATTCGTAAGGATATGACTTCACAAAATAGTGTACATTCCTAGATTCAGATGCCTTTTTCATCACAGGACTTATTGGATGTCATCTATCCAACTGACTATTTCTGAAATACTGTTAGTAACTATCATATCAATGTGCTTTATGATAAATACTCTTAATGTTTTCGGCCTTGTAACCACAAGGTCCTGGGTTTGAACCCCGGTGGGTGCGTACTGATGAAGAGTCGCAAACTAGGCTGACGAAACAGTTGTCCAGTACTCCCAGCTTGTTTTTCAATGGTTCTCTAACTGATGTCAGCTCACGATGAAATCCTCCAACCAGTTTCAAAAATGTGTTGAATTCAAATGCAACTTTACTGTTTCCTTGTTACTTGTTTTAATTTCACGGATTATCACTCCATCTTATATGTACATGCCCCAATATAGTTTCTGATATGATTTTCATTTGCCTATACTGGCTATCTCTATTTTAACATTAATAGATTTATAACTGTAGAGCTTGAAGAAGAAGTTGTTAAAAATAGTTCGCTTAAAAATCATCTTGTTCTGATTACACAGTGGGGATATTTGATTTAATTTCATTAGGCTGAGAGAATATCAACTGAGATTGTGGAAGCTACCATTTAAACGCTCATTTCAGGCTCTATGATTTTTATCAGTATGTAGATAAAACCTGAGTTTAATTATGCCTACTGTGTTACACATTATTTATCCATATATCACATAATCCATCTAGTTCAGAAACAACGTGCTTTCTGTTGCAATTATTTCGTCTGTTTCCACAACTAAAATTGATTTTCATCAAGTGATTGATGAGACTATGTGTATTTCAAAAGCTGAAACAGAGATTTGTACAAACATTAACTCCGTTATCATTATTATTGTTCATTCCTTCCTTGGGTTCAGAGTAAAACATAAGGCTTCAGTGGAAGATTGTCACCACATTCAGTTCTTTGCCATCACTTTCAGCTGGCTACTCTACTACCAACAAGTTCTCATTTCCTGTTCACATGATCTTCTAAATGTCATAGTTGGACGGCCAACCCGTCGCATCTCCTTCAGGTCCTATTGGAATAGCAGAAAACGTAGTTGGATTCTTAATTAAGAATATTAATCAAATGCTTTAATTAGCAGGTCTGTATGAATTAAAACCCATCTGATATTTACATAACGAAATAGGAACTGTTCGTTTTTTATTTCTTTTTGTTTTTGTGAAGAAAATTGTTAGTGATTTTTCTGATACATATTATTATTTGTCTTCTGCTTACATTTCTTTATCGGAAACTATTCGAAAAGTGGGGTGTGCTTCGTTTTGTCATACTTTCACAAAGATGAATTTAGAAGATTTAGGAAGGTTCTTCTAAATGGCATGACAAAGCTAACTGCGGTAAGGATACTAATGTTGGCTTCTGCTTTGGTTAACGTCGATTGCATAAGCAGTGAAATTTCACTTGTCAGTCAGGTTATTTGTGGAAATATACTTTGATCTAGGACACTTGAAGGATTAGATTAACTGTTCAGTACACGATACTAATCACTTCGTGGCATTTGCGGTATTCAGACTTTGAATTACGATGTTAGTCAACCGGCAGAGTTCTGATATAAGTATTAAATTAAATTATATCACTTTAGGGAAAATCGTAGTTGAGATTTAGCATCAGATAACTGATTCAGAGTGTAAGAAACTGAATCTTAATACTGAGTCACATTCACAAAACGTTTTCAGCAAGTTTGGATCTACACCTACATTTTGAAGTTAAAAGTTGACGATGACGAAAGACCAGTTCGCTTTCATAATCATGTTCCTCATAGAAATGACTGTGGTTTATTTTATCTTTTGAACATTTTTATCACTAAGTAATAAAGATTTAATTCATGTGATTTGGTTGATAAATTCACTTCGATAACTCAAGATAGACCGTACTACAGTGAAGAACGATATCACTTTGTTTCAGGTTTTCTCATCAGCTGCAGGCTACCTCAATCGATAATATAAAATTTTTATTTCCTGTAAGAAACTGTGCCTCTCCGACATTAAAGACATCAATCAATCAGTGGGAATAGGAGTCAACTTAATTAAATGACTACTGATACGTGATGCACCACAGGTGACTTTTGTAGCCCAGTGGCTTAATGTATAATGCTTAAGCATGTGAAAAGACTGAGTGTGTCAGCTGGGGATCAAAGCCCGGATCTCATCCGTGGTTGGTGGACATTCTACCTCTGAAACATCATTGCCGGTGACTGTTAACTAGTTGACGTCATACCAGTCTCTAGGCATCATTGAAGCCTTCATACTAAGAGCCGATGTGCCTTAAAGATATACAGTATTTCAGTTCAATAGAAGGGAAATAGAAAATAAATTAAACAAATACAGGTAGTCCGTGTTTATGACAACCAGAGCACTCTAATGCTATCTGTCGAGTATGTAAAAACATTCTGTACTGAGACCGAACAGGGGCAAATAAACGGATAAATTCGTCAGCGCTGCTTTCAAAAAAGTGAAATAAAATATAAGCATACAGAAGATGATTATTTTTATTATTATTCCGTGGGTTCCGAGAGGAACATAAAGATTTAGCAGGACATCTCTGTTTCACTCTGTTTTCTTTAATTGTTTTTAGTGGGCTCCACGACTGCTCATAAGTTTTCACTTCCTCTTCCCATGATCTCTTCCATGTCACACTCGGACACAAGCTCAACTCGTTTTTTTCTACCGGCGTTTCACTCGAGGGCCTACATTGCGTATGATCTCACTTAATAATCTCTTCAGTGTGTGTCTAATCCAACTGGATATTTGATGGGTGATTGGTTATCGGCTGGTTTGTCATCAGAGTCCCTTGTTGCTGATCCTTTCTGGCAGGTCTTGTAATCTTCAGTCTTGAGTCACTGAAGACAGCCTCTGACAAAAGTCTGCAGTGGCCTGTTGGAAATGCTTTTGTTGATACGTTAAGTCTCTCACCCATATAGAATAACTGATGACATTAGTGTTGAAAACGCGAAAATTGTTCTTTATCCTCCTTTATGATTACAGCATTTAATTATTTTGTTTATTGTCAGACAAAACACTTTCAGTATGGTTGACTTTTCAGTTTGTCTCTTTCAGATTTAGAGAAAACAGTTCCCATTATTTCCTTTGCTTAGATAACTGTTTATTAATTTCACACGATAACTGACCACTTAGCCTTTTTCTTTCTATTCTCCCACCGTTTTCTTCCGTCAATTTCAGCTAAACGGTAATTTAAATGTTACTGTAACATACAATTGATGTGATTGTGGGATATACCAAAGCAAAAAAATGAATATAGAAGATAGCTTATTATTCCGCAGGAAACGTCACTTTTGATAGGTTTCTTGTCACTAGTTTCGTTAGAATTAATACTTATTTAACTGAAAGTTTCTATGTAAACCACAAGTAGTTTCTCACTTCATTTACATTGTTCCCTTGTAGGACACTAAGTCCTTGTCAGTTTCTGTCAAAAAAATATAGACTGTGATTATTATTACTCAAAAAAATTATACTGCGTATTGTGTATACGTGTATAACATTTTCTGTATTTTACAATCTAAGAACAATTTTTGGGGATATTCAGTTTACAGAAATATCAAAATTTGAAAGTCTCTCTCTATATATATGTATATATCTGCGTACACTATTATACAAACATGCATACTGACATATCCAGCCCCCATCACATTAAGAGCAGGAGAATAAGTGTACTACACTCAAAGATGCAACATCTTTTTGATAGAAGTGTTTCGCCTAGTTTCAGACAAAGAGAGAAATATCTCACGCAATTACACACTGAAAATTATGCATATAAAGATGCACGTAAATTATGCAGTTAAAGTATTAAGAGGAATTTCATTTTTAAACTATTACATCCTCGTGATTGATGATGTTGGCCAACAGGAGGATAATTAATGAGAGTTATGGAGAAAATCTCTGAATTAGAGAACAAAATATTGAGTTTATTGTTGTAGAATGATATATTATTTATAAACAACTTTAGATTGTTGTATTTTTACTGGTGACTTGATTGAAGAGAGAGACAGAGAGAAGTGAAGTTGACTACTATTTTTACACAGTCGTCTTTCTCTAAATGTGGTATATCTAAATGCATATGTACCATCGTGCTGTTTAACAAAAGTCGGGTGATTTTCTTGATGGCTTCTAACTACAAACAAAAAGATGAAGCCTTAATTGCATCCAAATAAAAGTACAGATTTTCCTTTTTTTAAGCATTTTTCATACGAAACCAGTCAAGAGTTTGTGGTGCATCTTTTTATGGCACCAAAATAAATCTAGGGCTAAATTTTTTTTAGATCAAACCGAATCAATTTAATAGTGAGTGAATAAATGTCAAGGCCATAGCGTTGAAGTAGTTTCCAAATTACTTCGTGACAGAGTTGACCATGAAGTTATTTTGAAACTACTTCAACACCCCAGGATGCCCAAAATCTTTATCAGTTTCAATCAGCAGCTATATCACAGAGACACGTTTAAAGTGATGCACGATAGAAAACTTAGCGGACTCTTTGAAGTGAAGATAGGAGTAAGGCTAGACTGGATTGTGCGACAGACCATGGGCAATGGGAAGATGCGAATACATTGGACTGACAGGAAGACTCTAGAAGATGTGAAATTCGCAGATGTCACATAAACTCGAAGACTTACAGATGAAAACTAACAAGCTGACAGAAGCCAGCAGTGAAGACAGGACTCCAAGTGAACATAAAGAGATGGAGGTGATGAAGATATCCAACCATTAACAACATGCATCAGTCACTATCAACGGCAGATATTTGAAGGAAGTCACATCTTCCACTTATCTAGGCAGCGTCGTTTCAACTACAGTCAGTGATAATACTGGAAAGTCAGGGCAAATCTTCAACACTCTGAAATCAATTTGAAAATCTGCTACACTCAGCATAAAGCACAAGATTCGGAATTTCAACACCAAAATTAAGTGAATTCGTCTATATGGGTCAGAAACTGAGCGTCATGAGTAACGTTTGAAACAGGTTTTAGACTCTGATAATCAGATACCTATCACGGTGTGAGAGTGAAGATAGGTTGGCGGGCCAGAAAGGATTAGCAACAAAGAACTCTGAAAACGAACCAGCCAGAAATTATGGCCCAGCAGATATCCAGAAGGAAATGGGGATGAATAGGACACACACTGAAGAGACCGTCAAGTAACAGCATGTGCAAGTGGATTCCGAATGGCAAATGATAAGTCAGTCATCCGAGGGTGATATGGTAGAGATCAAGTGTGAATAGGAGATGAAAGCTTATGGGCAGTTTTTGAGTCATGCTAAAGAGGAATGCAGAGAAGATAGTGAAATAAATGGTGATGTTCTGTTGAAGCCCAATGTTCCATCCAGAACTCAAGGGAATACTAACAATAAATAATAAACTCTCACTCTAAGGTGTTTTTAGTCTTGTTTTAAGAAGTACGCCTCCAAAAGACTTGGACGTCATTTCGCTCTCTTTCCTTGTGCTACTGACATGCATAGACTCTGAGTTCTTTAGATCAGTTATACTGTAACAACAGAAGACAAGGGCCAGACAACAGATCGTTTATTGAGAAAATCAAGAGGTATTTATAGATGTTTATGTACATTATTATTCGTTATTTTAGCAGAGAAGCAACGTCTTCTGATTGGTTGTTTTCTTGCTGAAGGTTATTCTGTACTGCTTGTGACCGTTGCTTACAAAGTTATCCGTATATCTGGGAGTCGTATTTGCACGCTCTAAGTCTGCTGTGATTGGTTGTTGAGTTCCTCAAGCTTAGACTTTGTCCTTGTTTTTTCTCATGACCCCGATTCGGGACGTAAACATTGACGTAAATTGTTGTTTACAATTTTGGCTTGCAGACAGCTCTCATCACAATACTAGCTGGATAAGAGCTAAGTAACTTCTATTCAAATATGCAGCAAATCAGAACACCTTCACAAGTGAATGAGTTTTTTTATTTGCGCATCGTTATCAGTACTTGTAAGTCAGTTAGTGTACTCACTGTTTGAACAGTTAAGCATATAACATTTAGAAATTCTGGTATAGTGTCGCTAATCAAAATCACAACTGTTAATTTACAAGTTTTTACCAGACAATGAAAGTATCTTGAGAATTATAATTCAATGATTAATTTGTCTTGTTAGTAAAAAAACTGAGCTGAAATCTTTTATAAAATCCTATTCTCTTTTTTAAGGTATCTATTGCGTCTTTTTTTTCAGAAAAGAAACATGAATAATGGAGGACAAATGAAATATATATGTATAAGTTTATACGTTACCAAATGAACCTATTTATAAATACCGCATACTTTTATACTAGGCCGACAATCATATTACTCTCTGAGCTATGTTTCTGTTTAAACACGCACAATAGATACGATTTATGTAAACTTTTCATGTTTAACTAGAATCTGCACAAAAATAGACTCGTGACGAAAACGTTGATTTTTCCAAAAATTGTTAATAAGATGTATTAAACCGTATAAGGGTTTATCCTATTGTCCAGAATTTTGTTATATTTCTGATAGTGCCTGATTGATAATACCGTTTCACAGAATATACTAGATATAGATGACTGGATCTTTTAGACTTGTTATCAGCTCAGTAATAAATACAGCCAAAAAAGAAGGCTAGTACCAATCTTCCTTTGCTCTGTTTGTCCGGCTGCATATAGGAAAGGCGACTGGTAGTGTCCCATGATTGTGTTCTACTCACTTTTTAGTTAATTTGTGAAAAAGGTTTAAATAAATCTATGACTGAAAACCTTACTTATTTTTTAGAACAACACAATAAAAACTAGAATGAAATGGCTGTTTGTTTATAGTGAACCTAACTGTATTATCAACAGCTCTACCTTGGCTGGCTGCATAATGAAGATCAGATAGCTAGAAAGGAACTCTGGAGAGGAAACAATCAAGAACCTACTGCCCCCAAAAACATTCTGGGGAGAATGGATGCGGACTGGACACAGGCTAAGGAGACTACTGAATGACATCATGCATTTATTCCCCTTGATGAATTTGAATAAAGCAAGAACAACAGTGGTTTGTGCAGAATAATATGGTACCATCATTGTTTATTTCGTTGGCTTCTCATCAGCTGCTTGCAGCCTGAATAAATTATGAGGTTTATGTACAGAAAAGTTTTAACATACTTGCAAATTTTTCATGATGTCAGTTGACAGAAGGTTCCGTAACTTGTGAACAGTACTCAGAAAATTGCGCTTATATAGT
Organism: Trichobilharzia szidati; assembly: GCA_944472155.2. Classification (NCBI taxonomy): domain Eukaryota; kingdom Metazoa; phylum Platyhelminthes; class Trematoda; order Strigeidida; family Schistosomatidae; genus Trichobilharzia; species Trichobilharzia szidati. Next base: position 57,653,905 of record OX235274.1, read on the forward strand.
TTTTACACAGGCAGTTCAAGTTTAAACAAAACAAATGTATGCATACAATGGTAAAGGAGTTACGAAATAAAGACGAGAGATGCGTAAGATGCTGAGTGACTAACAAATTAGGTAACAATGTACTGAGTTCAACTCAAATTATAGAAGCAAGAGACAAGCAAAGTTACACTGTGTCGAAGAGTGGTGGTGAGGTTAAAGCCAAAGATTACGTAATCAAATGAGAGAATAAAGATATCCAGTTACCAGGGCAAGGAAAGACTAATAACTGCTTCTTTCTGAACACATAAGTCTGATTTCAAGCGTTTGATCGAAATTGCTTTGGCGAAATTGAGGAGAATCGAGGTCCTTTGTCTGTTGGTAATTTTAAAGGATTTCGCGATTTACACTCATCACTCATCAGAGTGGAAGCGGAATTGGGAATGACGAGTTAGTCATGCGTCCTTTTGTGACATGGAGGAGATCGTGTGAGAAGGAGATGGGAATTTATGGGCAATCGTGGAGGACTAAAAAGAAAGGTACGAAATAGAGATGTGTTTCTGAAGCCTTATGTTCCATCTGGAACCAAAAGGAATAATAAAAATCCGTGAAATCACTTTTATGATAATTTTTACACAGATTATGTTTAAAATGGAAAGTGAATAAAAAGACATCGTGAGGTTATTTTGTTTAAGTTGTTTTCAGTTTGTTATAATCAGTTGTCTCCCGTAAATTCTTTAATCATTCGTATTAATGGTAATATTTGACATACTCATGCAACCAAATAGCATGATTAGTGTATGACTGGCTGACTTTAACTCAGGGGGTTATCTACGTTTGGTAAACCGCACTATGTGGCTTTCTATTCTACTACCACAAATGCTTAAGTAAATACCTGAATGTCGAATACAATACTTCCTCCAAAGAAACTTGGCTTTCTAAGTATTTTCTCTGAGTAACTTGATTTCATCAATATATGAAAAAAAGTGACGTACACCAACGTTTCAGTGGATTATAAATAAATGAAATGTCTACTCCTCATGTAACAAAGTATCTTAAATTATGAAAGACAAATTTCAGACGTCATTCGGTAAATGGAGTTGGGATGTAAGCTCTTAAGTAGAAGGTACTTCAACCGCGATGCTTTTTCGAATTTTATTGGAATTTTATAGGCAATATAATAAATATTCTCAGAGGAGAATTTAAAACTATGTAGAACATTTATTCAAATAACTTCTTGGATTTGTATAAAAATCACTTAATGTAATTTTTTGTTTAATATAGTTCTATATTTGATGTGGACTCTCCATTCACTTTATGTATGATGAATTTATTCTGAGTGGATTGAATTAAGTTCTTATTTCACAACAGTATGTTGACACTTAGATACTCTCCAATAACACTCCTGAAGGAAACTGCAGCTTCTTAGGTGGATACCAATCTATCAGCGTAACTTATATTATTATTTTGTTTTTCATTCCCTTGGGTTCCAAGCGCGACATACACCTACAGCAGCACATCTCTGCTTCACTTTGTTCTCAGCAGTCTTTTTTATCCGGCTCCACGGCTGCCCATAAGCTTTCTTTCTATCGCCTCCATGTCATCCTCAGACTCACGCCTAACTCATAATTTTCTATTCGAGTTTCCCTCGACAAAGTAGCATGTGTTGTCACTCAGCGGTCTTCTCAGAATATGTCCAAACCATCAGAAGTGTAGAATAATTTATTGAGTAGTGATAACGATAGTAGCTTTATTCTGGACAAAATGTTTACACAAGGTACAGAATTCTCAGTGTATAATTTATTGCATAATATTTTATATTTATTCATGATCTTCAAGTAAAATAGTAATCTGTAGTATATCATGTGACTCAGTTATGTTCGATCTGAAGCAGATAAAAGTCCCTTGTGTTATTTCTCCTTCGTCTTCAAGAAATGTGCACCGGTGTTTTAAAAGCCGATTGAAAATATACGTGGGTACATTTTGCGACTTAAAGATATAAGTGAAAGGTTAAAAAAATTTTCAAGTATTGGTTTTGTAGGGATTTTGTTTGATTGCATGGAGGATTTCATCATGAGCTGATATCGGTTAGAGAACCATTGGAAAACCTGGGAGTACTGGACAGCCGTTTCGTTCTAGTTTGGGACTCTTCACAGTACGCACCCACCGAGGTTCTAACCCAGGACCTTCTGGTTACAAGGCGAGCTCGTAGACCATTGAGCCACTGGGACCCAATCCAATAGTCTACGAGCTCGCCTTGTAACCAGAAGGTCCTGGGTTCGAACCTTGGCGGTGGGTGCGTACTGATGAAGAGTCCCAAACTAGGACGAAACGGCTGTCCAGTACTCCCAGGTTTTCCAGTGGTTCTCTAACCGATATCAGCTCATGATGAAATCCTCCATGCAATTAAAAAAAGAATTGGAGAGTATATACTGCATTGTTTTGGATGGAATTCAGGCAACTCAAGGATTCAAACAGGCCGCTGTAATCCATTACTCTTCTTTTACTCTCATCCATTATTCTGTTTTGTAAAAATTTGTCACTCATAATCCCTAATGTACATTTTCGACTTTAATTCCTCCTAAGCGTCTGCGCTACATAATTGAAATGATTTCATTCAATCGAAAAAGAGTGGAAACCTAATACCGACATTGTAATATTTATTTCTGGAATGTTTACATCCCATTCAAATCGAATCCTTAAAAATTGTTTATATTATTCATTTAGGAACCATATTGTTTACAAAGGATTACTATAATCTGAGGAGGAGGAAGAATTTTTAAAAAATATAGAAATCAAAATTCCTATCACATAACATCTGTCTCAGAATCTACTGATATCTTTATAGTAATTTGATATTTGTTCTGTAATCTTCTTTTTAGAAAATCGAAGGGAATAAAGTAAATAACTAAAAGATAAAATGATCTTTATCAGGCAAGAGATTAATATTTTTTTAATGACTCATAGACTTGAAAATACACAATAAACCAAGCTAGAATAAACGATATGATTATTAGAAAAAAATGTATTGAAGATAATTTGAAGCTTCTGTTCAACAGGTTGGAGAGATGGTTTTGAAATAATGGAGAACGATTGTTGCTTTGGTGGATGATTTTTGAACTGTTATGTACAGTGAGCTGAACGGAAGGACGTAAATGCTGGGAATCAGCTTTGTTTATTTCATGCTTAATCTATCCGGGTAAAAAATATACAGGCTGAAGGTTGGAATCCTTCCTGTCTAGACCCACATTTTCACTTCACTTTTAAACACTATCCAGTGCACTAAAAGTTAGTTTGGGAAAAGTCTGACTCATTATTGTTATTGTTTGCATTCCAAGTAGGGCATATGATATCAACCACACACCTCTACTGAACTCGGCCTCCTAGTGTCTTTTTCGACTAGCTATGCATCTCTATACAAGCTTGTATTCCCTCTTCATATGATCTTCTCTGCGTCACTCCCAGGAGCTAAAGGAACTCTTCCTGTATTGTGTGTTCTCAGTTCGCATTATGACAGCCATTAGAATTTCGGTGTCATCATCTGACAGGAGTCTTATCCGCTGCCGCTAGCAGTTGTCAGTAGGAGTACTCGTTATTCTCCACTAAATCTGAGCTACTTGCAGATTCATAGGATTGCATAAGTGTAAATTTACCTCATTTTAAGTTGAATCCTGCTGTCATAATTATGAAGGAGATTGGTTCACACTTCACAACAGCCTCTGAAGCTGTTCTTGAAATCAAAATAGCTCATTGTGGACGCTGTTTTTATCTGGATAACCGGATATTTTACATTTCTCTGTCGAAGAAAGCACATCGATCAACTGGCTTTCATCTACTGACGTCATCCATCCTAGAATTGAGGAATCTTCCTGATTCCACGGAAGAATCTGTTTATTTCTTCTGTACTTTGAATTTTCAATGATTAAAAAGTTGTTTTTGTATTAGCTGATCATCCAACTTACCCTGTTTTTAGGCTTAGGACTGGCTACTGTTCCGGTCAACTATCTAGTTACAGTTTTCTCAGGGATTACATTTTATAATGATACGGAATATAGCTTTATATCTGCTAACGAGACTGTTCTATCCCTTTTTTGTCTTCGACAAGTTTCAACATGGGTTAAGCAAATATGGGAATGAACATGTAATTCATCAATTAAAAGAATAGATAGTGATATAATTCATGTTTATTCAGAGTTTCTGAGTTTATCATTTTGTGAATCTTAGAGAAATTCACGCTCAGTTTTGTCGATATGGGAGTAGATTTCAAAACAGTCTGTAACTCATCTTGTCAGTTAAAAGTTAATAATATGGCCATTTTAAGATGCGTAAATTCGTTATTGTGTTGTGTTTCCTGTAGACCTCCTGATTTACTGCTCAAGCTGTAACGCTAAACTTAATCCTACCAAATTTCAGAGTTTATATTACCTTTTCAAAAATTGGGATACTGCTTAACGTAAAGCAGTAATAATACCTGTTGTATGGATAATTCATCCAATCAGTGGAAACTGAAGAATAGCTGATTCGACTAACTGATTCGATTGAATATTACACAGTGCATCTTATAATTATAAATGCTCACTGACTTGATTTCAAAACCACTGAGTAATTATTCTTTGCTTAACTGTGTTCAGAATGCTTCATTTAGCAGGTAATTAGGTGTCACGTTCTCCGATGATCTAACTTTAACATCCATGGTCAGAAATGTAACTTTTGTTACTGAAAAGCAAATGAATTGTACGTTATTTATAATAGCGCATATTCTCAATGAAGTCTCGAAAGTAAAATGGTTGATTTCCCATCATTTAAGTGTATTTGGCTAATCCTTATTAGTAAGACAGGCCCTTAGTCAGACTCTTTGTTTATGTAAACTGCTATATACTGATGACCACGTAAAGTAGGATTTGAATTCAGGTTCTGTGATTACAGTAAAATTCAAATATTATATAAGTTTATTTAGTATAAAACAATGATGAGGGAATATTAACTGAAATATACGAAGTTATTTAGAAACAGTTTAAGTTTTTATTGTATTGGATTTTAAAAGATCTGTGGATTAAGAACCATGCTTCAGTCTGTGGCAGTCGTATGATTTGACTGAAAAGACTTCGGTCCAGATGACCATTGGCATCATCACTCCAGGAGAAAAATTTAGGTAACATTTACACATTCCATTCTGAAGGTGTTTCAGTTAATTCACATAATAATGCATGTATATTTCGTTAAAATTTTGAAATTTCGCACAATCATTCCCTCAATTCTTTAAACACAACACGTTTTCGCTTGTTCAGCAAGTTTAAAGTTTTATAACATTTAAATTTTTGCATAAATGTATAAGAAACCTAATATTTCATTAAAAATTTGTATTCCATTTGATATAATTCAACATTTTTGTGATCACACTCTCAATTGAGAATAGTTTTGATTTATAAAACTGACAAATCACTGAATTAAGGATTTTCTCTCACTCCATTAGATTTATCTCAGTTATTGTTCTAATTAGCTGCGTGTATGCTGATCACCACCAAAATAAAAATGAAGCATTCATTAATCACTGTGTAATCAAGTCTTGTTTTATTAAGGCCACTGGATCTCGTTCTAGTGGTGAATAGTCAACGAGCCTGCTTAGTATCCTGAAGGTCCTGCTTTACCGATGACTAGTACTGATTGGTCCCAAACCGGGACGAAACAGCTGTCTAGTACTCTTTGGTTTTCAGTGGTTCTCCACTGGATGTCAGTTCGTGATCACACTTAGGGATAAAACTATTCACAGTGGTTTGGACCTTGTGAAATTGAACAAAGTAACACTGTTAATTTATTCCTACTACTACAAATGAAAAAGAAAAAGAGGAAAGTCAATCACTGATTATTTGCAATTCAGCAAAATTAGTAGTAGAAATAACACCCGTCATTTGGGTGTTACTGTGAGTCAGCTAGTTTCCTAAAATGCCAAGAAAGGCAGTGAAGTTCAAGAAGGAATTCACACATTCTTCTTTTTTTTGTAAAATAAAGACATTAATTATTAATTTACCTGTCAACTACATATCAAATGAAAATACTTCAACAGTCATATCATCCATACCAGTACTACCTCTTGTTTCTTGTCAGTCAAAGTTTCACTTCAGCACATCATAAAATAACAAAACAAAGTTAACTTGTGACACACAGCAAAATCTTTTGGCATGAAATGAGAAAAGTAAACATAGAAAGAAGTTACCTTTATGTGTCAGAATTTCTTAGCATATAGTTACTCTCAGGTATCTGAAGAGTGACTGATTAATATTATATATCTGGAACCTAAATAAAAGTTAACATTTATCGAAATGCTGGATCTTGTTTAGCAGTTCAAGCAAAGATAATTCTTTACTGTAAGCCACAATCAAAATCGTAAGTTACCATAAAAGTCATTTAATAATAATAATGCAACTGTGTGAACAACTGTGAAATCTTTTCATTTAAATCAAAGTATGTATGTGGGTGATTCAGTGTTAGAATACTCGTCAATCAGACATATAAGTTATTTTGTATGCATGTGTACATTAAGTTTGTCAAAAAAAATACAATTGGTTATGGTTATTTTAACGAGACAGGTCGAAATGAGTAAATTTTGTGTAGAGTTGCGTAATACAAAAATAGTCAAGAAAATATCAAACCAAGAATTTGGAGGAATGAAACTTCACTCATGCCGAAAAAGAAACTCTACATGAACTTGGATTTCAAGGGAGATTTAACAAGCTTTATTCTCTAGAGAAGGATCATATCATCTCTGAGAAGAACATTCTTTGCAGCAACGCTAAGAATAGTGTTCTCCAGTCGCCCCCTGATCTGCAGAAGCCTTAAGGACAAGATCCCGCATCTGACCACTTCTTTGTACATATATCAGTTCACCTGCTGCTGTAGAGCCAGCCAGGCACATCAGTCGTTCGACGCGCATCCTGTCCAAGAGGGTTCAGAGACACTATCCAGCATGGTTACGAAAAGGCAATAATGGTGCAATAAGGAGTGCAATAATTGAATACCTAGTTAACATAAATTAAAAATAACACATATATATTTGCAATTGTACAGCTGAGAAAATGAATTCGCCAAAAAGAGATTCTTCGCTGAACTAAGTGTTTTGTTTTCAATAATGCCTGGATGGGGATTATTCATGAATCAGACATATGTTTCGGGGCTGGATTGCTGACCAATGCACTTTTGGAGCTCACCTAACGTACTAGCCGATACTAGGTCAGGAAATCAGGGAAGTTTGGTCACGATGTCGGCAACCGTATCTTTCTAAAAGCAACACAAATGCCAGCGAAATTTCAAAGCTTGAAGTCCTATGTTACACTTGGAACACATGAAATGGATGGAAAGAAAAGTGTAGACTATGGACTGCCAAATTGAAATATTGTTATTTTTGTCTTATAGCTGAAGATTTCATTGCAATCACAAATAAGATATTTCAGTCACGATAAAATGTTTAGCACTTTACAGAGAGTGAATTTAAGAGTATTTCGTACCAGTAGTACACCAATTTTATTGCTGTGTGTTAATTCTTTCCTTTCAAATACATTTATTTTAATTTTCAAATTTATATATATCACAGTATATTTTTGATTGGACACTAGTCGGTAACTAGTGTAATGTGTCTAGTCCTATCTTCGATGCAGACTGAACTCTATTAGTCAAGTTTGCAATGTGGCCACCATTATAGGCGGCTCGCCATTACGGTGCACTGTGAATTGTTGGTATTAAATGGTTGGAGGCAATCGATGGGAAGCTTTGGACCTAGGTTTCGTGCTAGTTGGCCCTCACCAGTCAACAAGCGTATCTGCAACCTCGAAGAAACCCATGCCCCTTCTGAGATTGGAACTCATGTCACCCTGTGCTGAAGTCAGAGACGTTACCACTGAGATATTCAGGCTAATTGACTGAATTCAGTCTGCACTGAAGATAGGACTAGACACTTTACACTAGTTACTGACTAGTGTCCAATCAGAAATATCTAATACAGTCCTACAAGAGGTCAGTCGCGAGCTTGAATAGCTCAGTGGTAACGTCTCTTACTGCAGCACGAAGTGACACGGGTTCGAATCTCACAAGGGTCATGTGTTCCTTTGAAGTTGCAGATACGCTTGTTGACGGGTGAGGGCCAACTAGCACGAAACATAGGTCCGAAGCTTCCTACGGATTCCCCCCAACAATCTAATATATCGCAGTATGTTGTAATTTGTCCTGATTTAGTTACTCAACTCTATCACTGTTGTAAGTCTAATGATCTGTTTCAAGTCTGATCACTAAGGGACTCCAATTAGAGGACCACTCAATACCAGAGGGTAATGTACAGCCGTTCCATCCTTGTCTTGGGATAAATTAGTAGTTTGCACTCGTAAATCCCCCATGTATTGAAATCAGTCAAATTCCTCCAAAGCAGCACTTGATTCATTGACTGACATTTTAACGTCTTTCAACCAAATTAATAGTAAAGAGAACAGGAAAACCATAGAAGCATGCACTAGTTAATTTATCGATAACGTTCATTCAAAAATAGGTAAAACGAGAAAGATGAATTTCCAGTATAACCTACCTATCACAAGTTGAACTATAAAAAGAGAAATAAATTTATTTTTACAAATGTGAAGTCTAATTCAGTTAGAATTGAACTATTTGAAAGCTGAAATAATTTCAAATTAGAATCTTGTTTTTTTTCCGTAGCAAAACGTCAAATTTCTCCACATATATATATGACAGGTCTTTTTATTTTTCAAAAATCTAACCAAAAATTTATTTTCAAAAATAAAAACCTACCTATGTTTGGTTATTCATATTGCTATTAGAAAGCAAATGAAATTATTGTTTTGTCAAACTTGGTACAGTTCTAACTTGTTAAACTGCTCAGGAGCTTGAAAAAATACCTAAAAGTGATGTGTGATGCATGAAAGAATTAGAAGAGGGAAATTATGAAGAAAATATAGATACTTAGTAAGAGCCTATACTAATCAAACTCATATCACAGTACGTTTTTATTACGATCTTGAGTTAAATAGGAATTTTGTGGTTTTCTCCAATAGATCTTATTTTGCAGTCCATGTTACACATTTTGTGTCTCAGTAGTTTGTGTAGCTGTTCACAGTTAATTTCACTTGTTTAAACAGTGAGTTGGTGGCACAGCGGTTAGGACTCTCGCCGACCAAGCACATGGTCCGGGGTTCAATCCCCTGCCGATTCACACCTGATATCAACGGTCGGCCTGCAAAATTTGGGCTACCGACATCACATGCTGAAAATTCCATACTTTTACCACCAAAAATACGGTGTGAAATTAAGCTATAATCAAAATAAAAAAATTTAATTCCTCTGGATTCTCACCTGAAATCTGGTTCTTAAGTGATAGAATGCTTGAAAATACGAATTCTACACCACTTAATGAGCCTAAGTAATTGTTAGGGGGTCAATTTCTTTGATGATATTGTTTATTGTAATGTTAAATATTAAACTGGGTAATAATCTGCTAGAATTATACTTTCTGTGAAGTGTAGGACTTTTGTCTTAATTTTTTGCATATCTTAATTAAGATGGAGACTACTATGGGTGTTTTTTAAAAGTTAAAAACAGCTTAAGGACCTGTTATCCACAGGAAATAGGGATTGTCATCCTTAGCGACATGCCACCTAGACTTTGGGAAATTTCACTACCTAAAGCCTCATTTTCCACCCCATGAAGAATCTCACTGAATTCCACTTGTGCTTATACAAGATACGTACGGTATGATCATCCCTTGAAACTGAGTTTAGTTTTTTACTGTTGAGCTTTCCTTATTAGGAGGATTATGTTATTATTATTCTCTTGGGTTCAAATGGAACATAGGGCTTCAGTAGCTCATCTCCATTCGATCGTGTTTTGTGCACTCGTCTTCAGTTGGCTCAACTGTTGCCCATATGCTTTCATTTCCTTCTTACACGATCTCCTCCATGTAATCATCGTGTGCGTAGCTCAACGTTCCTCTTTCGAATTTCCACATCCCACACCCGACCTTCCCACTTTTCCAGACTCTGGACCGGCTAGTAAACCGGTGAACTAGGTCAGGCTTTCCATTCCAACGTAACGTCTCTCAGATACTTTGACAACATCCTAATAATCAGTACAGACGTGAATTTAGGTAAGCGTGTTGATCACAAACTGTTCAAAAACTGTGATTTAAACTTTGGTATATATATGTATATATTTCTGCGTCAAAGTTCGGCAAAACTTTTCCAACCATTACCTAAATTCATTTCTTATTCAAAGACAGAAAAAAGAAATTATCTAGATTTGCTTTAAAAAGGAGAAAATTTTTCATCCTTTTTGTAACTGAATTATAAATTCATTAAATGACAAACAGAGTTAATCGAAATGCATACCGTACCTCCAGTGTAAAACATTAATCATCCTACTGTTTTTAAAGTATCTAACACGACGGTAACCTTACCGTCTCCATGCGACTTTTTTCTACGAGTCTACGTACTGTAATTTCAAATGTGAACTGCTTGAAATAAATATGCATATTGAAAGTGTTTCATCACATTTAAATATCACATGTATACAAAAATATTAACTGACTTTCACGTTTAGTAATAAATAATAATACCGTAGGATTACATAGGATCACTAGACGAAATATGTTAATTACTTATAATATTAGTTTGTACTCAGTTGTCATCAGTGTAGAAAACATAATTCAAAATCATACTTCACTTTCTTTTCTAACTTTGTTCTAGTCTTTCATTATTTCTGTTTTTTGCTCTCATAGAAATTAATTATTTAATGTAATTTTTTAGTGAACTGACTAGAATTTCAGATTGTTACACGTTTGCGTGTTTGAGTGCTGTATGTGTGTGTGTGTGCGCGCATAAGACATTATGCTTATAAATCTTTTTGAATTTAGTTGGTTAAGAGAGATTTTGTGTCCTCAGAATTATTTGATTTACAACAAACGGAAATGTTTGAATTAACAATAATGATGACATTTTTTCACTTTGTCGTTGTTGATGTTGATGATGACGAAAAAGTGAGTTACTTTTACAGAAAAATTAAATTAACCTTTTCGTATATAGCATAAATAGCAGTACACTTAACATTACTGGTATTTTTAATTCTGGATCCAGAAATATTGACTATATTATTTGCAATTAATAGTGTTCTCTGAGCTGGTTGGTTTAGTTGCGGAGCTTTCGTCGTCTCCCTGCTGGACAACATCCCCTTTCAGCGCAATGTTTAGCATAAAGTGAAATGATTTAAATTTCTTCATGAGTGATATAATTGCGTACGTCTCCCGGTAACCATCTTTACATATGTATTGACCATTTTCTATTGACTTGGATTTTAAACTTTCTGGTCACCTGATTTACTTTTTATTAGTTGGTATATTTCATCTATATTAACGTGTTTGTTAATTGCATTTTCGTTTGAGTACCAGGCTTCTAGGAATTCCCTGACTGCACTTTTGGTGTTTCCTCTGTCTAAGATTTTGACATTATCCCAATCAAATTGATGTCCATAATTGTCTATATGCATTGATACTAAAGAATACATATCATGTCTTTTCACGGCTGATTTGTGTTCTTGGATTCTAATTCGAAGGGGACGCTCACTTTGGCCGATGTAATGCTTGTTACAGTTCATACAATTTATTTTGTAAATGGTATTAATTTTATCTCCTTTTTCTGTTGGATCTTTTGGTTTGCATAATATCGAATTAAGCGATTTGACTGGCTTGTGTGCTATATCTATATCAAACGGTTTCAGTATCCTATCTGTTATTTCAGAGATATTTCTCATGTATGGTAGAATGAATTTTCTTGTGGTCTTTGATGATGGTTCCTTGTTGGTGTTTTGATTCGACTTTAAACACTTTTTGATGAAATTTTGTGGATAACCATTTTTTTTTGAAGGCCGTTTGTAGGTACTTTTCTTCCATTCTTTTCAACTCTGGAGTGCTACAATGTGTTTGAACTCCTTTAAACAATGTCTGCACACAGTTTTGTTTGTGAGTAACTGGATTATTGCTAATATAGTTGAGTATCTGTTCTGTGTGCGTTGATTTTCTATATACTTGTGTTTCTAAATTTCCTGTGTTGGTTCTCCTGATTAGGACGTCTAAAAATGGGATTTTGTTATCTAATTCTTCTTCTCTTGTGAATTTGATGTCTTCAAATATGTTGTTTATTAATTTGTGGGTATATTCTAAATCATTTCTCATAATTATTACAAGTGTATCATCAACGTAATGTATCCAGATTTTCGGTTTAGTTATAGGTAGAGCTATTAATTCTAATCTTTGCATAACGATTTCAGCTATTAATACTGATATGGGCAATCCCATTGGTGTTCCTTTTATTTGTTCATATATTTGAGTATTGAATTGGAAGTATGTTGTAAGGCATAATTTTATGAGTTCTATCCAAGTTAAACATTGCGTGTTTATGTTTTCATCACTGCAGAGTAATGGCTGCATAGTTTCTGTTGCTAGTTTTGGACTAATTGAAGTATATAATGCTGTGACATCAAAGAACACCATTATTTCATTGTCTCCTACTTGAATGTTTTTAATATTATTGGTAGTAGTTATAATTGTATTTCTTGATGGACAACCTTCGAATTTCATAATGGGGGGAATATCTGCTCCGACTTTTCTGACAGACTTACTCAAACAAACAAGTTATTTGGAGTAACAATTGAATCTTATATCGTTTGTATCTCATTGGGTTCCGACTAGAATATAGGGCTTCACCTGCACATCATCCTCTCACTCTGTTTTCTGCAGTTTTTTTTCCAGCTGGCTTCACCGTTATGATTTCCTTCTCACACGGTCTCCTCCATGTCACTTCCGGATGTCCAACTTGTCGTCTCCCATTCTAGTTCCACTCATGTGCTAAGCTTGTGATGTTGCTCAATAGGCTCTTAAGCGTATGTATGCCTAATATGCTTCTATTTCCTTTCGAATATTTGTTGAGCAATAGGTTCTTGGCTAATCCTCTGCCTTGCCGGAGTAACTTGTTCATTATACTTTCTGATCGACTGGTCATCTGATCTTCAGTGGGTAGCTACTGACGAAAGATTTCAGTATCCTATTGAAAATGCTTTCCGTGACGTACCGAGTCATATAAAGGCATTGATACGAGAACAGATTACAAGTTCAGAGTCTTGTTATTTATTGTGCTTGTAGAAGATTTCCAAACAGGTTTCACAGTAATGAAGGTCTGCCTTGAGTTTTTGATTCTGTCTGGTTTTGACATCCTCATCTGAGCCGACTGCCAGTAGTAGTTGCCTACATAATTAAAAGTAGTGACTTCCTTGAAATTTTTCCCGTTGGTAGTGAGTGGTGCTTGTTGTTGTTAATTGAGCATCTTCATCACCTCTGTCTTCTCTTGGTTCACTTGTTATCCTGTCTTCACTGCTTCTTCTGAGCTGTAGGAGAATATAATTCCATACTGTGTAAGTTTACTTGACATAACAAAGTGATACAGTATTATTATCTGGATAACTTTTCGAGCACAATTTATTGCTCATATTCACATGAATGCATTCATGTTACTCAATACTTCGCTTAATATAGTTCTACTGTTTTTTAGTGCGTTTTTTCATGCATTCTGTATAGGCACTTGTTTGAGGTTGATTCGATGAGCATTGACTTCCTGTAAGTTGCTGAGTGACAGAACTTTCTGGTAGTCGATATCTCACTTCCAACATATTGTAATGAGTATTAAGATTTTCAGCTTGCGTGAATTTAGAGTTTTCTGTTTTACCTCTTCATATTCAATCTTATTTTTATAAAAATGATTTCAACCAAGGTAAAGAACAGCAATCCAGGAGTGTGGATGCACCAGTGACTTTGAATGGATACTATTCGTTGGGTAACGGGACCTACCATTATTATAGCGCCACTATGAACGCTGTGCACGAATTGAGGTGCAAATTTCCTCCCAATCCTGTTTTTAAGTACTGTTTGGATAATGGGTTGATATTTAGTTAGGGTATGTTCGCGACTAGGATTAGGATCAAGATTAAGGTTAAGGGTTAGGATTATGATCAGATTTAAGCTTAGGTTTAGGGTTTGCGCCAGGCCCTCGAGTGGACCCGAATGGGAATTGACGTGTTGGGCATCGGAAGGAGGAGGAGATCGTATGAAGAAGGGCCGACAGCTTACAGGCAATCATCGGGACAGCCGAAGAAGACTACAGAGAACAAGGTGAAATAGCAATGTACTGCTGAAGCCGTATGCCCCACTCGGATCCTAAAGGAAAAATAATAATCTTGAACCTTTGAATCTTATCTTCAAATTTTCTGAAATAATTTGTCTTTGCAGTATCTTCCCATTGTAACAGATTTTCGGTTTCGTTCATTAGTCTTCTATTTTAACTTTCTAAATTATAAGGCAACGTTCGTTTAGCACTAAGACAACCGCTTACGTTATTCAGTCAGTTTCCGCCTATAGATGCTCCTCCTTTAATTCATCGTACATTGGTCATAATCCCTATCAGTGAGAACTATGTGACGGTGGTATACGAGGTTATCTCTATTGTTCGCAAACAGGTGCACACACTTATAAACTGAATCATTTAAACAAGCAACTGAAAAGATTAAGCATTTGTGATTTAGGCAAAATAAACAAATCAATCCAAGTTTGTTTGTAATTTTGATATGTCATTATTGATTGGTTGAACAGATAAAACTGCTAATTTTTGCAGTGATAATCTCTATACGGGATAGAAATTGGAAGCCAATTAATTAATAGGATGAGTGATTGGGAAAACTGAGTCTCCTTCGTTTAATTATGAGAATATTTTCACATTGGAAATGAATTTATTTTATGTCGATTGGAGTAAACAATGATTCATAGTTGAATAGTTAGATATTTTGAAGAGATGAAAAATTGGAAAACATTATCTTTTGAAAGCAAAAGATTTTAAAACTGGATATGTTACTTCTTATATTATGATAGAAACGAATAAGCAACCTTGACTTCAGGTGAACATAGAGAAAACAGAGGTGATGAAGACTCCTGGCCAACACCAACAGCAACAACAACAACGACAACAGACCACAATCAGCATAAATGGGAGAAATCTGAAAGAAGCAAACTCCTCTACCTGCCCACCTGGGAAGCATCGTTTCAACTTCAGGCGGAACTGACTAGGATATGAAAGTAAAGATTGAGAAAGCAAGGCAAGCTTTCATTACTCTTAAGTCCGTGTGGAGGTCAACAGCCCTTAGCATGAAAATGAAAATAAGATCCGGATTTTCAACTCCAGTGTGAAGTCAGTGCTAATTTATGGATCAGAGAGTTGGCGCGTCACGAAGAACACTTTGGACAAACTACAGGCCTTCATCAATAGCTGTCTTTGCTCACTACTTGAGATCAGATGGCCAGAAAAGATAAGCAACAGGGATCTCTGGGAGCGAACCAACCAGGAACCAATTGTGTAACAAATATGCAGGAAATAAATCCAGGTGGAGGATTGGCCATACTCTGAGGAAACAAACAATCAAGTGACATCACAAGGCAGCCATCGCTGGAGTGGAATCCGAATGGGAAGTGGTGAGCTGGTCGTCAGTCCGAGGGTGACATGGAGGAGGTGATGTGAAGAGGAGATGAAAGCATGTGGTCAGACGTGGAGCCAGGCGAAAACGTTGGCAGAGAAGCGAACGCAATAGAAGCTGAGTCATTAAAGCTACCCTGGAGGTACAGTACGAGTTTATGTGTGTATAGTGCTCAAAAGTTTTGGTAGTGGCATAAACTACTGGTTATACAATACTGAGATTTACTGTGTTAGGTGGGCAGCTTGTGGTAATGGAGATGAAATGAACGAATCATTAGACTACAGAGAAGTATTTTTGGGCAAATAAGTATTGTCCTCAAATGTTTCTTTCATCCCTTTGCATTCCAAGTGAAACATAGGGCTTCAAACTTTGGAGTTACAGTGGCTAGCCTCACGAACGAAGCTTCAGCCGTCCTCAGGCTTATTACAGGCTAGTAAATTGGGTTAGACTTAGTAATGCGTCATTCTAGAATCAATCTCCAGTCTCACACGTAACCTGCAAGTGTTCTATCATTGGAACGCGGCGAGGCAGATTTTAGTATGTGGAGATTTGATTGGTTTCCTAGTAGATCTCGTCGTAGATGAAAGCCACTTAGAGCATTTTTGAAGTCCAGTGAGGGCTGGATATATCTTTCCCTAGTTCTGTGCTTTTCAGCATCCACTAGCGATTAGGTTGAAGACTATAAAACTGTTGGATTTCACGAGGCTTCACTGAAAAGTCGTAACATTTAATGCTGTGGAGTCCAAGAACGAAGATGGATACTTACAAAAGTGATAATTTATGGATCTGGCAAGATAACATTCCATCAAGTGATGACAGATTATCCTGAAGCGTAACCTGCATCTAACACTTACTATTTCAAAAAAGAATTTATCCATTTTTTTCTCTAATTACTTTTAACTTTTCAGCTTATTTCTCTGTTTGTTTTGTTTTAAAACAAAATAAACGGAATGAAATTCATTTTTGACTGTTAACAATTTCACCATGAAGTTATTTTCTTTTGACAAGTAGACAGTTTCAGATTTTGAGATTTTTGTGTGGAAAGCAAAATGTGATATCCGTTTTTCATCATTTCATCAATGATAATCTGATGGTTTGTGTGTTTTTGTTTATTTCTGTCTTTACCTTTTTTTATGCAAAAATAAAAGTCATTTCTGACTATTTTTTTCATTCTATTTCATTTGTTTCAGAAAATTGATTGTACATTGTAGCAACTAACATAAAAATTAAAATTAAGTAAACACGTCAGAAGGTTGAGTCATGAGAGTGAAATAGAAGACAAGGACGGTATGTGAAATGACTGTGTATTGTACATGCACAGATGTATGAGGTAGAAGAATAAGTACAGACAAATGCAAATATACAGATTACTCGTCATCTAATATACATATATATTCATGTTTGTTAGTTATAATCATAGTCACACAAACTCAGAGATAAACAAAGACACGTATACAATTGTTTACTAAAGCCAGAATAAAACATAATCTTGTCTGACCTGACACTCGGGTGAAATGGGATTATGTAAAAATGGGATATATCAAATTAGAGGATAATTGTTAAAAATCTGTGGAAAAGAAAGTTGATGAAAGCTATTTTCTTTTTGAGCAATAGAGAGATGATTCAGTGACCTGGCTGGTTTGTAGCTATTAGCGGAGAAAATACTATCAATGTTTTTTTTAAAAATGTATGTAATAATTTCTGATGAGATGATTTATTCTTAAAATTCTAAACTTCCAAACAGTTTTGAGCAAAGGCTATATTCTTCTCCACCTAATATATAACATAACATTTTCAAGATTTCATCTGTAGGGATTCGATTGATTTCAAAACTACTCGAGAACAAATTTCAGTTAGAGAACCACTGAAAGCCAGGGACTGCTGGACAGCTGTTTAGTCCTACCTTTGGATTCTTCAGTGGCGTGCACCTGTGACCTCTCCAGGGATCGACCCGTAACCTTCAGATAATAAGACAAGTTAACCGAGTGTTGATGGATGGAATCCACAAGCTCATAAACTTCTACCCCCTCACTTGCTGGACCCCGTTAAGAGAACAGTCAGTTAGCTAGCCTTGTAACTGGAAGGTCCTAAGTTGATCTCTGGTGAAGTCATAGGGGTGTTATACAGAAGAGTACCAAACAAATATGAAACAGCCGACCAGAACCTCCTGGCTTTTTAGTGGTTATCTAAGTGATGTCAGCTATGACCAATCAAATCTCAACAAACCAACACTTCATTAGGGATTTAACCAAGATTAGTGATGGAAAACGCACAACCCTTATCTAAACTTGGTCGACTCCATTTTTCCACCTATTGCCTTAATTAAATTACAGCAATATTTAAAAATGTCTTTTATCATTATTTTCAACAGTTGGTTTGTAAGGATTAAATTTATTTTCATGGGTTTGACAAGAGATTGATATCAGTTAGAGAACCATTATCGTTATCATACTTCAGGATTCATTTTTATTTCTATGTCGATTATTTTGTGGCATACTGAGAATTATTCACATCCTCATTCATTTGCTTCATGGGAATTGTACTGGAAATCTTTAATTCAACAGCTATATGGCAGTGGCACGTGTTAGGTGATCCACAATGGAAAATGCACTAAAGCGTCTGGAGTTAAGACTGGAGTAAGGTAAGGCTGCTTACTATCACCAATTACATTCCTGATTGTGGTAGACTACATCATGGAGTAGTCTGTGGGGAGCGGAAAGACAGGAATACTTTGAACTGGTAAGAATACTACAGAAGATCTGGACGTCGCATGTGATTTATGTTTAATGTTATACAAACTCGAATACTTACAGGCGAAGTTGATCTTGGATCAAAACCAAAATAGTGTTTTATACTTGGTAAGCAAGCAAAAACTTACTGTAAAATCAAATAAACTGAAATGTAAATTCTAGAGCCCAACTGAATAAAGACTCTTAGAGTTTTAAAAGGTAATGAAGACTGAAGATGTGGGAAAGCAGTCGAATGAGGTCAGTGTGAACTCATTTGAATCTAAACTAACACTTTTATTTTCTGTCTCTTGAAGGACGGAAATGACTAACTGGTTGACAGATTCTCACTACACTATATCAATTGTGTGACTACTTATAGCTGTTCATATTTAGTACTCAGTTTTGTGGTCCCTTATTGGTGAAAAGCTTTGAAATACCAAAGTTAAATGAGCCCACTAGATGAATCTAAAGCATTATGCATAAAAGTGTTATTTCCCTAAATCTTGTAATGTGAAATTTAGCTTCTTACGATAGACACTTCGTCACTTATATCTCTTTTTAAATTTTATTTTATTCCTTTACATTCCCAGTGGAATACAGGGCTTCAAACTTGAGCTTTGAAGTTTCGTTAGCAGTGGTTTTATTTCTACAGGGTGGAGTTGCTAGCCTCATGCTCAACCTCCACTCTTTACCGGCCTTGATACCAGGTTAACAAGGTTTAGGAGTTCGTCGGCCGGGAATTGAAACCCTGACCACGGGGTTAATTGGCCGGCATTATACCCCTCCACCACCGACACACTCACTACATCTATTTACAGCTTATTGTGCCTGATATGAAATGTAGATTTCAATGGAAACGCAGTGTACCTCAGGTATTAATTGCATTAAGCATCATGTTGAATGAGAGATTCGGTTTGATTAAAATGTCGCCTCTTAAGTAACTACGCTATCTTCCATCGAATATTTTCCATTTAAGTTTCTCGGAAATACTTGTTTTCAGCAGTTAAATATGAAAACCGCTCTAGTCACCAGGCTTGGTAATATTAACTGATTTATTGATTTGAATTCCTTGGGGAATCTACAATGGAATCGCAAATGTGTAATTATGCCTAATTCAAACTTACCAGAGTCATCAGTGAATGATGGAGTGTCCACTGAGACTTGAACTTAGCATCTGCCGTTACAACCCACACAGGATGAAACACGCATCCGGGATTCAACCGCTAGCCACCATCAACCAAACCACATTATGTTAACTCTAAGACATCTTCGAAACATCCATTCTAGGAGGCAATGCGTTGACTGAGACCGTAAATTTCAATCCAACAAAACTGACCGACAGGATATTCAAAATAACAATTTCAACTATTCATTGACCAGTACTTATGTTGATCCTCAGCTGGATGAAACACTTATTTCCGTAAAGAAATAAAATACATAGAAAGTTCAGGCTTAGTAGTGCATCAATGAAACATTATGACATGACAGAAATTTGACGTGGTAGGCAGAAACAGTCCTTTGGAAAATAATTTTCTTTCAAGAATTTCTGTAAGGCAATTAAGATGCTACGTTGCTACGTTTGAAGGCATTCCTAACATTCTCAGATTTGAGAAGACAGTCTATGTATGCACCTTTTTGTTAGCACCAGCCTGTCTCTGCTCTTCTTGATGGACGTGAATAGCTGGTTGAAAATACTGTTAACAGACTGTACACATGCGGAATCTGTGGAACCTACTTTTGTGACAATTTTAAGACTGCCTTTTGATTAGGTATCTGATGATTACCAGTAATTTAGTTTTATTTCTTCTCTGATGAAGGTCATTGTGTTTTTCTTCCTAAAAGGTACAGTGATTTGATTCTGTGCTTTCATGTCCCCTAATAAGCACAGTAATTATCTTTAAGTAATATATTTGTTAGATAAACTGGCAAGTTCATGTAGAAGAATCTAAGCAATTCTCAACAACTTTTATTTGTTACACTTTTATAATTGGTATATAAGTTAATATTTATTAAAGATAAAGATGACACGAAATTTTGACAGTTTTTCTTCTAAGAATAAATATTTCAATCTATTTTTTAATGTCACAAAAAGCAAAAGGACATTGAAGGGAAACTTTATTGTCAAAAATCAATACCTGTCAATGTCATGCCAAAATAGTGATCTAGAAGACGAGATAGAAACAATTCTAACCTAATTTATGGACTATTCTTACTAAATTAGTTCATGGTCGTAGGTAGCACATTCTAGCGGTTTACCAATCAATCAGATCCCTACAAACCAATACTTGAATATCAATGAGATACTCACTAGCAACTGTCCCTATTCAGGTAGGTAATTATCTGGAGTTCTAGTGGGAAGTCGTGACCAGTGGGGTACAGCAGGTCGGATGTGAGGACAAATACTCGCCGGAGACATTGGTTAGTGGTCGTGCTGTGTCATGAATTGAAAGAAGTTGGAATTCATGGGCTGGCCGTTGGATCGGGTCCCAGTGGCTTAATGGTCTACGAGGTCGCCTTGTAACCAGAAGGTCGTGGGTTCGAACCTTGGCGGTTGGTACGTACTGATGAAGAGGAAGCAGCTGTCAAGTACTTCCAGGCTGTACAATGGTTCTCTAAACGATATTAGCTCATGATGAAATCCTGTAACCAATCAGTCAAATCCCTACAAACCAATACTTGAAACGAATTTAAAGTTGCTCAAGACATTTCAGACCTAATTGTACTAACGGCAATCTGCTTAAATCGATGGGTTGGCTAGTTTTCCAAAGAGCACACTGTATCATATTCACTCTGTTACACCACCTTTTTACGTCCTTAGAGAAAAAACTGTACTCACGTACATTTTTTAATGGCTATTTTGGCATACTCCTAGTTCTGTTTTGTAGATAGGACAAAATTTTACTAAAGAATATAGTTAAGGGTACTGTTTTACTTGAAGATTCTGTATTAGGATTAGATAAAACCAGGCTGGGAAAACTCTACACCCTATCAAAGCTTGTTGTTCAGAATGAAGCTATTATAAATATAGTAAATATTCTGTAGTATTTCTACTGAGTTTAATATTGGTTCATTACAACTGTGGAAAGTAAGAATGGACGTATAGAGAACACATATAGAGTGTGCAAATTGCTAGAATCATTTTGCATACTGAATCCACAAGGTTAGAAAACATATGCATATCGGTTGAAAAATAGGTTAGAAAGATACGTTGGATACATTAACAACCTGTTAATGAAGAAAGTGATTATGTATCTTGTTTCGATCACCAAACTAGGTTAGTCCCTATCGAGACTCATTTAAAATAATATTCATTCAATGGAGGTAATCACTGAGGTGCTCTTTACCTAAGTCTCGTAATTTTGAGCATTCGCCAACAGGTTGCATCCACATCATTAATGAAAGTGTTGTTCATACGCCAATTAATGTTACCATAAGAGACGTAACTACTGAGATATTCAAGCTTAAGGCTCATTTTATGAGAAAAGTTTCCACTCTATAAATGATCATAAAAATAACTGGCCACAGAGTTATTTTAATCAGACATAGAAAAGTTTGCTTTCGTATATTGTTTTATAAAACTGAATCATAGTATTACAAATGTCAGGTCGTTGGTGGTTAGAATAAGTTATTAGCTTGCTCTACGAAACCTGCTTTGCTTTGTTAATGAATCTGATTGCCTTTTTACAGTGGAAAATGTAGGGATTTTTGATAGTGGAGCTTGGTTGTGAAAAAGAACTATGTCAATGCATCTTTTTACACATGACTGCCAATACAGTGGCCATGAGTCGAAAAACACTGTATATGATTCAGTTAGAATAAAATGTTTCCAAAATTACAAGATAGTCATTCTAGGAATGAAAGACTCAATAAGGAGTAGTTAGATGCCATTCACGTCAGACTGTATAGCTGATCAAACTGATCACCCAATTCCGGCCAAGCTCATCAGAGGTGTGTGTAGTATGACTCAGCTCAGAGAGCACAACCAGATCAAAATGCGTAAATTCTAGATAGCTACTTGGATAGACTGGTAAAATGTGACTTGCGAATTTAACTCAGCCTGTTTCTGTTATGGAACAGCGATTATCCAGTCTTACTGAGATTCACCCTTAAAAATCATTATTCCATTTCTATTATTTTCCATTCCATTTATCCTGGATATATAGGGCCACTTCATTGTGAGTCACTTAAGCAAATTTTTACTCTCTTCATTTGTGAAGATAGACCGAAACGTTTAAGGGGTATTCCTATATTACTTTAGGTTGACATTATGCTTTAGTTTGCAATCACCTTAGGGATGTCATTCACTTGTATCCTAGTCACCTTCACTATACAGATTAACAATAGATGGTTGGAGGCGATTGGAAGGAAGCCCTCGACATATGTTTTGTGGTTGTTGGCACTCATTAGTCATCTAGGCGTATGTGCAGTCTTGAAGGGACTCGGGTTCGAGTCACCTGGTACTGCAGTCAGAAATGCTACGACTTATCTATTTAGGCGTACTACCTGCCAACTGTTAGACTGTAATAGATACTTTTACTGGCCACTAGGTAGTAACCAGTGTCATGTGTCTGGTCTTTTAGTTGGTACAAACTGAATTCTATAGATTAACTTTGCAATGTGATCACCACACTAGGAGCCTGAATAGCTCAGTGGTAACGTCTCGCACTGAGGCAAGACTGATGTGGGTTCGAATCTCTAATGGGCCAGGAGCTCCTTCAGGATATTAGATATGCCTTGAGGACAATTGCCAGCATTCGCGAAGCCTAGGTCTGAGGTTTCCTTCCAATTGCTTCCAACCATCTAGCTCTAATTCGGAGTGCACCGTGATGGCCAGTTACCTAGTGTGGAGGATAAACTGCAAACCTGACTGATAGAATTTAGTCTGCACCAAAAAGGGAGTAGAATTATGACACTAGTTACTTACTAACTAGTGTCCAGTCGAAGCACTTTAATAGTAATCTCCATTGAACATAAACCTTAATAAAACCTAAGGTCTACCTAAAACTCTATACTTCTTATCCAATACATAGATATACCACCTACTGTCAGTCACTGATCTAATTTCTATTTTCGAAAGAAAGCCAGTTTATTTAATTCCTATCAGAAGAATATCTTTCACACCTTAAAGTCAAAGGCTATTCAATAAGGATAAATCTTGGCGGGTATTTAAACTCTGTATGATAATGATACCTTGACAGGTTGATATTTCGGTCGTCAAAAACTATTTGTCAAATCTCAGAGATCCTTCCTTTTTTGTCCATATCTCAAAATGTCAGTTATCTAGCAATAAGGTATACGCGATGATATAGAGTAGGTATATTATGGTATGTGAACTGATTCGTTTTTCAGAGAATTCTAAGTTATTAACCCTGACTTCATTCATTATGTGAATAAGTCTTTTTTTAGAAATGGTATATATATATATATATGAGATACTTGATATTGTACTCCATTTATCCAAAATAGGAATGTCGAAATGTCAAGAGATGCATGTGGCATTTATAATATAATTATGCTTTCCGTGATAAGATTTAGTCTTCGAAAATTCAGGTCTTTTTAGCGAATAGTCTTACAGCATATATATAATGATGTTTATGATAAGAAATTTTATATGTTCTCGTCACGTAATTTTTTAATGCAGGAGTAATATATACTGACTTGTTGGCGGAGGGGGGGAGGGGGAGGAATAAAACGTTTCCTCTTTGACACTGCCAAGTGTTTATTTCAAAATGATGAGCAGTTAATTTGAGGAGTTCACTTGCTACTTCAGATTTCAGAACACTTGTATTTTTCCTTCTGGATTTTCTATAGCATTGTACCATGAACAGTGCAAGTGGAATCAGCCATAACAACTCATTTGGTGGTGTTCTGTAACAGTTACTTGTCACAGGTAAATACCTAAAACGTGAACAACGTACAGAATTTCAGGGTTTTCTTTTTTCTATGGAGATCAGTTTTTCAGTACAAATAATCAAATAAATCTGCTATCTGAACTCAGTTCTGGATAACAATTATTCGATCATTTACATTCATGGTTTCATCGGTAGAATGCCTGCTGACTATGTATATAGTTTTGGGCTCGATTCCCGGTAGGCAGACTCCCAAATCTTGCTTGGCCGGCAGTAAGCCTGGTAAAGAGGAAAGGTTGGGCGTGAAGGTAGCAACTACACCTCTGTGAAAATAGAACCACTGCTACTGAAACTTCAAAGCTCAGGCTTGAAGCTTTATGTTCCACTTGGAATGCAAAGGATTACAATAAAAAACAATTATTATTATTAAATTATAATTTTGTATTATTCGTCTTAATTTCAAGATAACAGGCGTATAACCAATTCTTCATTTTGCAAGGGTAGATACAAGTAATAGTCGTTGGAATTATACTTTAACGATAGTTATGTGTTGAACTACACATAGGATAATATATTCCCTCCAGGTTACCATGGAGGAGCAGTATACGTTCAACTGAATGAAAACAGTTAGAATTTATTATTAGTGAATTCATGTTATCAAATTTATAAGAATTTACGCCTCTTTTATATCATTAGGAAATTCAAAGTTACTAAAACATTTTCTCTGATAGATAATTTATAAAACTGGGCTTTCCATAGTATTTTAGGTTGATTACACATCAGATATCAAAAATTACTAGTCATTAACTTTTCTATTCGCAGTATATTCCTTTTTGAGTTAGTGTGACTTTAGGGTTTTTCTATTATAGTGATCAAATTTGAGATTAAGTTTAACACATGAAGATGGAATATGCGAAATAAAGCGGGACATCAAATTAGCTAGCTACACAAGTACATTTTACTGGTTAGATCGTGGATTGGCATCAGTTAGAGAACCACTGAAAACTAGGGAGTACTGAACAGCTGCTTCATTCATTTTTGGGACTCCTTGCAAATCTTGAAGTTCCAGGATTCGATCCTCCGGGAGGTTGGGGGTTCACACTGCTGTGTACTTGAGTCAAACCAACCAAATACCTGCAAATCAAAACTTCTCACTTCTCACACATTTTACAAGGTTTTCTATCACCAATAATTGTAGGTAGAGATTTATTCATTTGTGACCACTGATACGAATGTCGATGGATTAACACGAAATCCCATTTTTCATCCAGCAAAAATAAAAAAGTGCCTAAAAGAAGAAAAATTGTTAATTTAAATTCTTCATGGTAAAGTAGAGCTAACCATTTTTTCACACCAAAGGCTCAAAAAATTGTTCTCTACACAGTTAGCTTTGCATTAAGAAAGCGTAATTCAAATACATTGTAGTTTCAGAAGGAATTTTATTGAAACAAGTTACTTTCACAATAGATAAATCACGTAAATTCTCGTGTTATTATACAGAGTCCGCTACTGCTTGGGAATTTATGTTCAAATGTTGTCAATGCTGGCGAACATTGCATAGTTTGTTTGTTCAAAATGGTCTTCAAATTAGAGGAAGACAAGAAAGCTGTCATTGCTTAATTGTGTAATAGTTGGCAGAAGACTGGAGAAACACGATCAGAAATATTGTTGTACATTATACTGACGTTTATTTACAGGCTTTGGCGCTGACTGACCACCGTAAATCTGTGTCATTATCGCCTAAAGAATAAAAAGTCGTGTTGCTTAACTGTTTTCTGTTTTTCTGAGTATTAGGGTTAGTCTTCTGAAACCAGCGATAGTTCTAGGATCTCTGCGATCTGGATATTTGACAAATGTCTTCTTAGAAAAATTAACTACTTCTACTGCTTCAAGTCCAGTGGTACCCATGTTTCCATTCAGAAATCATTGTGAGAAATTTTAAATAAAGTCACTTTTTTCACCGATCTAAGCAGCACTGTTTTTACTACAGGCAGTGGCGAGGTTAAGGATGTTAAAGGAAGAATAGGAAAACTTAGACAGACTATCATCATTCTGAAGTCAGTGTGCAGGACAACAGTATTCAGTACAGGGAACAAGATTCTTATTTTCAAAATCACTGTCATGTCATTTCTGCTGTGTGGTTTGGAGATTTAGCGTTTCATCAAAAGCGTTTCTAACATAATACTTTAAACTTCTATCAACACCTACCTTTCCTGGATAGTGAACGTCAGATTTCTGGGAAGAATTAGCAACAGGGAACATTGGCAACGCAGAGAGCCAATCAAGGATATATTGTCTGAAAAAATGGAGATGCATCTGACATACTCTAAGGAAATTGCTGACTAAAATCACATGCAAGATAGGCCCTCAAATGAAGCCTGAATGGGAAAGGAAGAGTTAAGCGTTGGTCATAGAGTGACTTGCAGGGGGGGCATCGTATAAGGAGGAGATGAGAGCTTATGGGCAAGCGTGAAACCGGCTAGAGAGGACTTAAGAGAATAGGATGAAATGGAGACATACTGTTGAAGCTGTATGTCTCACTCTGAACCTAAGGGAATAATAATAATAATAACAGACTTGTCTGTCACTTAAGTAAAAATGTTTTTGTTTAGGATATGTACGCTTAGACACAAAGTTTTATCAGGGTCTTTTTCTTTCCAGTTACTACCGAAAACATTTGACTTTAAGAGAAATAATTAATTGGTATGTAAGTTGCAAAAGTATTTCCCACTTATTTTGCCTACCTGTTTCACAATATCTACTAAAAAGATTTATTGTTCAGTAAAATCTTTTGCACACTGTAAAGCAGTCTTTGAAATGTTGAAATACTGTTCACTTATGCAATATTAAATAAACCAGACGTGGATTTTACTACGTCAGAAGATTTGGTTTGAATTAAAATAAAATTTACTCTAAAATATGTCTATTCATTATGTTCTCGGTGGGAGGGATTGTGGGGAATTTTCTTCTTCTGTATATACGCCTTCATCCGTTTGTGCACATTACTTTTAACATACAAAGAAACATATCACTCAGCAAGGGAATAGGATGCTGACATTAAGACATTCTAACAGCTGGTTATAACATCGTATCAGTTGAGTCAGCTGTCCAAAGTGATATAGCTACTTTATCTGTTAAACTAATGAATACCGGAAGTTAAATATCAGCTAATATAAATATTTATTGTTTATTTCTGTTTTGCTTTAATTTTCAATCATTTTAACAGGAAATATTTCTGTCTGAAGAACATATTCACTGAATTTGGAAAAAGGGGAAATATGAAATTTTCGCATTTCCTGTTATTGTGAAATATGTTGTTGTTTTTTTATTATGAAACTGATATTATTTATTCTATCTTACTCTGCCTTAAAGTGAACTGAACAAAAAAAATAATTCCATTATGGATAAGATTTTACTTTGATAAATCACACAGTGTTATACAGTAATATATTCACTGATGACATTTGGAGCACAATTTATTGCCTATAATTAATTATATTAAGGCACTCATATAGCTTCCAAACTTTGTTTATGTAATCCCGTTATTTATTTTCCTTTGATTTTATCTGTATTCACATCTTGCTCATCTCTCGTACTGATGTTGTGTCATTTCTGTTGCACATATCAGATGTAGACTCGATGAACAAAGATTGAGTAGTCAGACTTTCCCTCCAGTCACCTGCAAGCTCTGTAGACTAAAGGACCCTAATAACACAATTAGAAAAAATAATATAATTTACAAAATACCTTACAGTGACTGTGAGATAGACTACATAGGTCGTGGAAGTAGACTGGGATCAGTCAGATTATCGGAACATAGGAATTTAGCTGAGAGTAGAATGACCAACTCCAGAAAGTTGAATAGCTTAGAGGAAAACTTCGCGATTGCAATGCATGCAGTAACACACATTCACAAAATAAGTTGGGACAGAGATACAGTTTTATAAAGTAGTATAGGTAGGTGGAGGCAGAGTGGTTGGTCATCGAATGAACACCTAACATATGCAGTAGAAATGATGCAACGCCGACACCAGAGATATGCAAGACATTACTAGCAATAAAGTCAAAGGATAAGAAATGCTGGAATTAAATAAACAAAGTTTGGAAGTTGTGTGATCACTGTGATATGATTATGGGCAATAAATTGTGCCCGGAACCTCATCAGTAAATACTATTGTATCACTGTGTTCTTGTCAAATAAATTTATTCTGTGACGGAATTATACTCCACGAAAGTGCCCAAATCCTGTTCATCATTACCTGTTTCTATTTATGGAAAAAATGTTAAGAGTATAGGCAGATTTTCAGTATTCCAATCGGTGAACGTTTACTTCTGTACTGACAGAACTGAAGTATTGAATTCTGCCGCCAAAGTAAAACAGTTCAGCTCATGCTATGTAGAGCCAATTAGAAAACTGAATATTCTTAATATGAGGCCCACATTATCAGTCCACAAAAGCAGTAAATCTTTTAAACTAAGATACAGGAAAGGGGATGAAGAAGTAACGTGTGGAAATTTGATCGCACAAAATGTCAATTGTTTGACTGAGGCTACTTCAGTGGATGAAGTGTTTATATCAAGAAAATACATAACTTTTTGCTTTTAATGTTAATGACATCAAGTTAATTAATCCATCCCAAATGTATTTTTTAATTTATACTTACAGAATTGTCTTTTGACTGTGTCACGCATATACATTACACGATTCAGATAAATCACGCATTCTTATTGTTTTGTCGAAATGCAATTAAGGGAACTAATTGTTTCAGATTGCCTAGGTTTATTAATCTTGACATATTTATGCATGTATGCACTCAGTTTATTTCTCTGTCCAGTTACTGTTGCCTGTCGGTGAAGTAAACAATAATGCAATTGAAACTATGTCAATACTGTAAGTGCAATTTGCAACTCTTACGTAATGAAATCAGGGAACCTTCATTTCCAAAAACTGGGCAATAGTTATTTATGGCAGATAGCAAATTGGTATGATAATATACACATATATTACTGATTGATATGAATAGCTGGAAGCCACTCACGTCAAGCAGCAATGTCTGCTAGTTAGATTGAATTGACCTACCCATGTCATTCAATAAGATATTCTCTCCTGATATTCCACTTTATTTTATGATTGCCATTAAAGGTGCCAAGGAGACCATACATTATGACATGAATAATCTTGGTTTTTAAAGGAAAGTTTGGTCAAATCCTACCTTGAACTGTGTAATTCTCAAATAAATAGTGGGATTCTGAATCGTGAATAATTTATCTGATGATCGTTTATAGTAGCGTAGAGCATATAAGTGTAACCTTTATTTCTAAATTTCACATTAAATTAAGGATCAGCAAATATCACAAATACTCTTCTCTCCAACACACATGTCAAATTTTGTGTGTTGTATTCAATTTTATTTGCTTACTGTGTTAAAAAAGACTACTGTTCATTAAACTATAGGTCTAGAATTCGCCCGGTGAATGATAAGGTTTTAAGGGCTGATTAGGAGTGTTAATCAACATTTGTAGCCTTGAAAACCAAAGCGTTCAACCTATGTAGCTCGCACAGTTCGTTTGAGTCGTGCTTCATATTAATTAATGAAAGATAGGTTTTCCATGATGCATGATTCATTTTTTATATGGGTAGTTTAATTAGCCCATACAATAACACGAATACAGTCAGCTTGAGAGCGACCCAATAGATTTATCTAGTATTTTAACTGGTCACTGAATTTGTGACATTTATACTTGTATACAGTTGGTCAACAGATAATTCCAATCTTCTGCAGTACAGCAGGTTCCTGAGTATATTTGTGTGGGATATTCAACAGTTGGTATTTGTAATATTTATTTCACGATGGTTGCTGTTTAGACTTTTATGTAAACAGATCATATAATGAAGCGTAGTTCAGCCACAGGCGGTGATTTGTGAGAAAATAACTTGTAACTTGAGCAGAAGTAGTAGGTTTTCCTCATATAACTTACCAAAGTGTTATCATTCTTACATCATTTTCAACTTTTTTTGCCCCCCCCCCCCATGTTTTTTATTCAGTTTGCTAGTAATCAAAAACTTTTGCCATTAGTTCCAGTTTTTACTTTCATTTTATGGCATCGACTGTTCGTTAGTAGAATGTTTTATTATCTCTTTCCTTGTCATTATGATAAAGTTAATCTGACAAACGTTCCTGCTGAAATTTTAAATCTCATCAGCTCACCTTCATCTAATCCTGTTCTCTGAAGTTCTCTTAGCTGGCTTCAAGATTGTTCATGGGATTTCATTTCCTTCTCACATGATTTCCTCCACGTTACCCTTTGACATCCAAATCATCGTTCCCCATCCAAGTCCCATTCTAGGGTCTGGCGTGTGATATCATCCAATAGCCTCTCCAGCCCATTTTTCCCTTTGCTTCCCCTCCTTGGTGATTAGGTTCTCTTCCCTGTCTTTCATTAGTTCCATCCATTTTAATCTTTTCCTGGATAGGCACCTGGATATCTGGTGTGTCGGTCTGTCGCTCTTTTACATGCAGCCTGTTATGCTTCAGCTGCCAGTGTGTTGTAGAATCGATTTCTCTTCTTCTTCACTTCTTTATTCAATGCACTATAGGTTGAACTTAGCTTCTATTTTCGTCATCCATCTTCACACTAGTTCATCTTTTGCCTCACCATTTCTCTATACTCTTTGAGTCCCCACTTGTCTGTGGACAGCCATTCCACGTCCTGTTTCGTCTTTTTTCCCAGAATGGCTGTTTCCTTAAACATCCATTTCAGAGAGTTCTAGTGTTTCTCGAGGCAGGTTTTCTCGGTGACTTTGCTTAATACCTCCTACGTTTCCCTAATGATTACAGTGATGTCCTTTTTAGTTTAATCCTTCAGTTTCTGGATGCTGAAGGTGAATTGTGGTCTATCCTTAGCTGCTTTGAAGGATTTAAACTAGATCCTAGAGGTTTTTTGTGTTAGATAATGGCCTGAGTCCACATTTGCTCCATTTCTCTATTTCGTGTTCAGCAGGCTGCTGCTCCACTTCCTTGAGTAACACTGAGATGAAGTGTATTTGATTTTTGGTGTGTTCATCAGGTGAAACCAGTGTCGATTTGTATGTTATTTTGTGCTTGTACATTCTACCTTCAATCACCAAATCATGAAATGCATAGAAGTTTGCTATGAGTTTTCTGCCCCCATTCCTTTCGCTTGGAGGTCTCTAACCCATGATAATCTTTGGTAAAATAAAGATCTACATTTGAGAATAAAGCACTTCGCTCATATTTGTAATAAAAATTAGATTCTGTTGAACCGCATTGCTTAATTTTCCAACAACCGAATAGTTATATCAAGCTTTCATAAGCAGCTATAAATTATAATATGTAAGTTTCCCACTTTCTCGATTTATAAATATATTCTAACTGTTAGATCGACTCATTTCTAACTAAATTTCTAGTGCAGAAAATAAAAGATGTTTATGGAAATCCCCTTTTCCTGTTGTTTAATCTCGTTAAGCGTTTGTTTTAATTTTTGAGGAAAAATAGGATAGATGCTTTTTTTCAGAGATGAATTATCGCTATACACCTACCTACCCGCTTCATTTTGCTTGCCTACATTTAAGAAGGCATAAAACTATGAATGCGTGAAGTAAATACTTTAACAGATTCTCTATTTCAGTGCCTATCAATAGCTTTAATGTTTAGATATTAGGTGGCATGATGAAGTTTCATAAAAAAAGAGGCATTTCCATAAAATGTCTATAATAATTCATGACATTTTTATATCTCGAAATCGCTTTTCTCCCCCTACCTAAAATCAAACTCTTGTTATTTTTATCACTCACTTATGATGATTTGATTGTTGTTGTGTTTTTTAAAAATTTATTCAGGGTAATTTATGATAAAAGGTTATGATAGTTGGGAAATAAAATCGAGTTTTGATAGAATAAAATTACCATAAAGAATTTACTCCCACGTGTGGGAGGTCTATAACTGATGCTTCGCATGAACGTAGATTAGCTGACACGAAGTTATAAAATTAAAAATACCGAATACGTTCAGACTATCGGTACAGTTTACACAATGATGGATTTCATAAGATTATTGTTTTCTGCTCATCATAGTACTCTTAGAATAGAAATTAATACAGAAAATTTTCAGGTGTTAGTTTGTAAAGATTTAATTAATTCCAGGTTTGATGAAGGTTTGATATCAGTAAGAAAACCACTAAAAATTGAGGAGTACTGGACAGCTGTTTGAGATTCTTTAGCAGTATGCACTCTTGACCCCAACATGGATCAAAACCAAGACTGGGTTACAATACGAACTCACTGGTATTTCAACCACTGGAACAGAATCGAATGACCCATTAGTTTAAACCTCTATTGTTTCGCGATGTTTAGCGACACCGACGGCCAATGTCTTTGACGAGTATTTGTCCTCACACACGACGTGGTAGACCCAACTAATCATGAAGTTTCATTTGAACTCTAAAGGACTTCATCCTGTAGCCACTGACTAGTGGGCATCGGATTAATTTTCAAGCGTAACTCATGAACTGACATAAGTTAGGAACCATAGGCATTTAGATCCCGTCCCAGTGGCTGAATGGTCAGCGCGCTTCTCTCGTAACCTGAAGGCTCTAGGCGCATACTGCTGATGGGTTGCAAAATATGGCTCAGCAGTACTCCGTGGTTTTCAATAGTTCTCTGACTGATATCAATCAGTGATCGAAATTGAAACTAATAAAGAAAGACTAAACACGATGTATCAAGTATTTTTTTAATACAGAAGTTTAAAAAATGTTTAATGAGTCCAGTATATGAATAGGAAGTCTTTCACATTATAGTATGATGACTGTACGTGTTGGCTGTTGGGATAAAACTGAATAGTCATGATGCGGCCGATCACTATTCACTAGTTTTAAGTCTTAACTGTCGTTATGAGTTTTTTCTTCAGCATAAAACACGTGAATTGTCTCGACTATTTTTTTCTTCATGATAACTGTTTCAAAATTATTTAAGATTTTTGACAGCTAAGGTTTACTTTACCGTGCAGAAACGTTAACTAAAAGTTCCAGTAATCGAATTTTGAAGCATTATCTATGATATATTTAATCACAAACTGATTAGAAATTCTATCTCAGGTAGTATTCAGAATGATGAAGGTAAGTGGTAATTACAAAACAGTTCTGCACTTATCGAACAGTAATCTTGTTATCTTCTTTCCAATGTACTCAAATTTGCCAGCGGTCAAGCAGCTGTAGAGCCAAATTTCATTCATTGCCACAACCTGGATGAACAAATCATTGTGAATTTGTATTTCAACTGGAAATGGTAAGTACACAAAAATCCACTTCACTTTATTTGAGTAAAGTGAAGAGTAAGACCTATATATATGGATTTTAGTCAGTTCTAATAAAAACCAAGTTTCTTAACATTCTCTTCCCGCCTTAATTCCATGAAGCTTAAGCAGTTTTCTTCCTGTGAAATCATTTTTTTTCGAGATTCAATTTATCTTGCTTTTTTGATGTAATATAGCTGTCTAAAGTAAAAAAAGAAAATACATTGACGCACACACGCACACGCTAAATGTTTTGACGTTTTCTAAGCATGACGTCAGGAATCAGTAAGTCATTTTACAGAGGAAAAAGGTTTTCACAGTCACAGCTATTGGCATCTTAGAGGATTTTTAAAATCTCATTCCACATGATTTATGTATAAATGAAGGCAAGCGTATATGTTATATTGCTAGCACTTAAATACAAATGTCATTATGCCAAAACCAGTGAATTATTACATTGTCAGTTTGATTCAAATTATACAGCACACATAAAAATTACTGATATTATCCATAATGCAAAAGAAAAAGGTTTTAATCGAAATTTCCTTCTTCCTCTCTTATTCTTTTGCCTTCCGACTGGAACATAGGGCTATAAACTTGAGATTTGCAGTTTCAGTAGCAGCAGTGTTTTCTTACTGGGTTTGGTCATTATCCTTACACCCAGGTTTCCCTTTTCAGCAGCCTTACTACTGGTCATTCGGGTTAAATGAATGGGTCGACCGGGTATTGAGTCCCAGATGAGGTGCGTGGTTGGCGAGTACTCTACCAGTGAGCCTCCATAAATGAAATTCTCGACAATTTTTGAAGATAAAGTGGTCGTAGTAACAAATCATCTTCCCTGACCAGTGGTCCTGAATACGTAAAGATGACTTATGCCAAGTTTTCTGTTTTAGACATATTTCATAGATGTAGACGTTACTTACTCTCCCTCCCTCTCAATTCGCAGGCAGTTCCTTGCAGAGCACATATGATTTTCCTTACTGTGGTGCATTATTAGCTGAGGTAATTTATTAGGAAGCTAAAAATGTTTGAAATAACAATAATATTATATTTTGTAACAAAAGCTACTAAAATAAGCTTAAAAAGTGTATTTACATTAGGTAGTTTTAACAGCTTGATGACGTTTCTAGCACAAATTATTGCTACTCATAATCATATCAATGTATTCACACAGGTTGATAACTTCTTGAATAAATGTAGTATAACTCTAAGCTGATTTGTTTTACAATATTCCATTCATCCGCTATAGGCTTTGTATCATTTCGATTATGTGTTTGGTGTTGATTCGATGATTACCACTCTTTCTGCTCACCTAACTATATTAATTTACAATGCTTTCACCTTGTTTTACCCTACTGTGTGATTACTTGCAAGTGAATGTATTGCAATGGTTGATATTTTTTCCCAAGGTGCTTAACTTAGCATGTTCAGTAATTCTAGATTTAGCTTAATTCCTATGTTACCATAATCTAATTGACGCCGACTTTTGTGTCACATTTTACTACTAAAGTTTTTCTATTTAATTAGTATATGACAGAACCTAATGGACTTTATACATGGGATAGATGAAAAAAGATACTGTTGGAGGCGTTGATACTGAATATCATACTGTTTTTTATCTCAGAAAAATGTCTAACATCTGAATAACTATAAAACACTGATTAAATAGGAACTTCCACCCATGCATATTGTCAGGTAGAAAGCCATTCAATACCGTCAAAGATGGGTGAAACAAATAATGTACAAGGTGGGAGAACTAACTCAGCATTTCACCACTTTAAAATACTAGTTATTTAACACTTACTAAAACATGTGCGTTAGCTGATTTTAGACAGTTATGCCTTGTATAGACACAATGTAACGGTAGTAGACAAGATAATCGGTAAAGGTATCTCTATATACAGCGAAATTATGTACATTTTATCTTCAAATCACCATTTGCACAGATCTTCCGTGTTGCGCCACTTGTGGCCTTCCTATTGTGTTTCTTTGTGTTCCTTTCACATCTCCCATATATCTCCACAACGTTATATTATTTGCTTTCTCTGACATCAAATCTGTCTCCTTACTATTTGATGTTTATACGTTATGTAATGAACTCAAAAGTTCATTCACTTATCTAGGGAGCATTGTCTCAACTACAGGAGGAACGGACGAGGATGTCAAATCGAGAATCGGGAAGGCGAGAAACACATTCATCAACCTGAAACCAATCTGGAAATCTTCGTCACTCAACATCAACAACAAAATTCGGATTTTCAATACAAACGTCAATCAGGTCAATTCTTCTATACGGATCAGAAACTTGGCGGGTCACAAAGAATATTTCCAACAGCCTGTTGCAGACCTTTATCAACATCTGTCTTCGTTCTTTACTGAAGATCAGATGGCCGAAAAATACAAATATGGAAAAAAGAGAAAGTGGAGATGGATTGGACACTCGCTGAGGAGGTCACTGGGTGACATCGCGCGTCAGGCCCTCGAGTGGAACCCGAAAGGGAAGCGGTAGTAGGACGTCCAAGGGTGACATGGAGGAGATCGTGTGAAGAGGAGTTGAAACAGTATGGACTAACATGGATGCAAGTGAAAAGTACAGCAGAAGACAGAAGCAAGTGGAGACGTGCAGTTGAAGCCCTATGTTCCACTAGGAACAATAATAATAATAATACATTGTTTTATGCCAATGAATGTCTCTTTATATACTACTGATAAATTTTATCATAAGCATACGCCACAAGAATTATGGGAATATAAGAATATTTAAAGTCAAAAGAAGTAAATTACAGAAAAGATGCATGAGTAAATTTTTAGAAGTTTGTAGCAGATTCAACTGATTTATGCCTTTTCGAAACTTTTTCATACCACAGAGAAGACTTACGACTCAAGAAATGAATTAGAATGATATCAAGTTGAAAAATTTTTGAACAACAACTCGAAAAGAGCAGTTTTTCCCGTGCTGACCAGATTTGCTTTTCCAGGGTAGGGTCACCAGCCCTATGCTTAACCTTCTCTAATTTTCCGGACTCAGGACTATGGAGTGAAACCCAACTGGGAAGTGGAGAGTTGGACGTCCAAGGGTGACATGGAGAAGGTCATGGAAAAGGTGTGCAAGCTTGTAGGCATTCATGCAGCCGGCCAAAAAATATTTCAGAGAGCAGAGTGAAACCGCCATGTGCTGGTGAGGTTGTATATCCGATTCGGAACCCAGGGGAATACTAATAATAGCGACAAGAAAATTACTTCATTCCCAGTTCTCACGATATTATTATTATTATGCAGATAGTGTATTTAACAGTGAAGTTATGTAGGAGGGCTCTAGTTCGAATCACACCACGACTCAGATTTTCATTTCACCTTCAGTCATCAGCTACTACAACAATAATAGTTTATCAATTTAAGGTAATCACAAACACATTTACTGTAAGTTCTAATTCTTGCTTCAAATAAATCTCGAAACTATCACTCATAAAACCCAGATAAAAGGGGAAAGTAAATAAATAATAAGCAACCGGAAATTTGTGATTCAGTTCCCTCAAACGAAGCGAATAATTACTGTTAAGATTTGTGAAAATTGTTTAAATATCCCTGATTCCAGTCACTGTTTATGAATGATGAAATAATTCTGGTAACTAAAAGTTTATAACGGAAATATGTAGGCAGAGGAAATTACCTTCCAAAGAGTTAAGGTGACATATTTAAATCTAGATTTCAATAAAACAAAAGCTTAGGATGAATGATACAATGAAAACTATAAATCTTCTTCCCTGTTTCTATTTAAACATTCATAGTGTGAAAAACCTAACACAGATTTTTGTTTTTAGTTAAGGAAGTCATATTTATCTTTGTTAACAATGACCTCATAAAATATATATTAACACACTTTATAAATGCCTTTGCTAAATATTTTATTTATTTCATTTAACTAGTGTATATTTATTCAAAGTAGCATAAAAATGCTTAGTTCATTGCATATTTAACGGGTCAGAATTTATGTTGTCATGGTAACGGTAGCTGAATAAAAAAGAACCCTAGAAAATAGCCTATAAATAATATTGGAGATAAAAGTAAACGTGTATATGTTACAGTGTACTCTTTGCTGAGTACAACAGGAAATCAAATCACACTGTGCGTATAACAAATAAAAGGGAATTCAAGATGTTACTCTGGGAACTTTTGTTTTTGTGCTGGCGTATACCTAGCAGGGTGACCAAATAAGGGTGTAGTAAAACCTATCAACAGTTCAATATTTGACCACCTGGTCCACCACAAAGCTAGTATAGGAGAGTCTTTTTCTGTCATTTTCTGGGTGCAAAATAAATCACTTATAGGCTCTAGGTAACGAATATGCCAAACAGCAGAAGTCATTGCAATTCGCTTAGAAAAGCAGGGGCTCTATGTGCAAATGAAACATATTCAGATTCTATCGCTACCCTGGTCTGCTGTGGTTATAATTCATAAATTCCCTATTATTTTTCTTAATTTAATGAAAAAAACGCGTGGTTCAGCTAAGCTGTACCTATTGAGAGGAAACGAAATCTGATTAAATCCCTTGTCCCACGGATCCGATGCATCTGCAGTCCTGACGCCCTGGAAACAGAACTGGATCTTATGAAAAAAAGTTCATCCAAAATGGATACCCACCAAGATTCCTCGACAGGAATATCAAACCAAAAGTCTAGAGGAATGAAACCTCACTTGTTTGGAAAAAGATACTTTACATGAATATGGATTTCAAGGGAGACTTAGCTTGCAATATCCTCAAGAGAAGAATTTCAGCATCTTTGAAGAGAACATTTTTTCTCAGCAACGCTAAGAGTAGTGTCCACCAGTCGCCCATTGACCTGCAGAAGCCTTAAGGACAAAAACCCGCATCTGGTCACATCTATATGCATATATCAGTTCACTTGTTACTGTCGAGCCACGTACATTGGTCGTTCCACACGTATCCTGTCCAAAAGGGTTCAAGAACACTATCCCACATGGTTGCAAAAAAGTAATAGTGGCTTTATAAAGAGTGCGATATTCAAACATCTCGTCAGCACTAGTCATTCCATCTCAACAAACGCCTCCTTCAAAGTGATCAACAAAGTGAAGAATAACCTACCGAAGGCAATACGCTTTCGTCTCCTTTGTATTTCTGAAGCCTTAGGCAATCAGTTGGAGAAACCAGAGTTATGTATACAAAAGAAAATCATTCAACCACTTCTACTATCATGGTAACAAACCTGTTGACTTCTACTGACTTGATGATTTCGCGATAGATTTTTCTCTTTCTAACTCCTTTTAACATTTGTAGTTTTTAGAACTCTTATACAATTCCATAATTTCCTTTGTTTCTATGTGCATCCTGATCGCAACTCGCTCATTAAACTATTCATCTTATTACGTAACTGTACTACGCCTACTCAACTTCTTTTATGTGTTAATAAATATGTTTTTTGACAACATATCACCAATACCCTCTCACCAATCTCCACCCCCACACCCTAGTTACAAGTGACTGATCATCACATTTCTGAAATGTCCTGACAACAATAACCCTAACTAATTTTTATTCTTATCGGACAAACTTAATGTACACACAAATACAAAAATAAGTATATATATAATTGCTATTGTACAGCTAGGTGTGAATGAATTCGCCGAAAAATGCCCCTTTGCTGAACTAAGTGGTTAGTTTTTTTATTGTCTGGATGGGATTATTCATAATTTTCTTAATTTATCTGATATTCAGTTTAATATTACATTTTGGAGTATTGGTTTTTTAGGGTCCCAAACTAGGACGAAACAGCTGTCCAGTACTCCCAGTTGGTTTTCCATTGGTTCTCTAATTGGTGTCAGCTAATGATGAAATC
The DNA here is from genome assembly GCA_944472155.2 of Trichobilharzia szidati. NCBI lineage: Eukaryota > Metazoa > Platyhelminthes > Trematoda > Strigeidida > Schistosomatidae > Trichobilharzia > Trichobilharzia szidati. Next base: position 57,693,189 of record OX235274.1, read on the forward strand.
CTGCAACTAATATTACCTTTTATATGCATATTATCACTCACAGACACTTTTGAACTGTGTAATCTAGTGATATTATTGATTCAAAGTTATTCAGAACTTTAATTGTGTTGATAAAAATAATTCTTTAATTATTATGGACATATAGAACTGTAGAACCTGATGAAAGGATTATCAAATTGAATATTCTTTGCTCACTAATCAGTCTTTTAACATTTTTAATGGACATCTTTAATCAATGAAATATAAAATTACGGCATAATTAAAGACTACAAATTTTCTCAACAATAGTTACGTATTCATTCAGACTTATAAGTGTTTCTACATGATCACTTAAGCTTTTGTCTGTTTTTGTATGAGAATTAATGAGTGCATTTATAGATCTTAGCAATTAATAAGAATTTTTAAGTACACTTTTAAAGAGAGATAAATGCATGTTTGTGTTTCACGTTTCTATTCATGAGGACATAAACTAAATAACACCTATTAATACATCAGAACCACAATGTTATTATTATTATCCCCATGGGTTCCAAGTGGAACATAGGACTTAAACGGGACATTTCCATTTCATCCTGTTTTCCACAGTCCTCTTTGACTGGCTCCGCGATTAACCATAATGTCTCATCTCCTTCTCACATGGTCCTTTCCATATCACCCTCGCATATCCCATCTATCAGCATTTTCTTCTACATATATGTTGAATGATAGTTTCTTGATTTGGATTTTTTCAAGAGTTTCTTCTTGCAAATCCTTTCTGTCCATCTGAACTTCATTATACAGTGAAGACAGCTGATGATAAAAGTCTGTAAACTGTTGGAAATCCTTTCCATGACGCGCGCTACAAGTCTGTGAAACATTTAAGTGAACGGACTTAACATTGATGTTGGAAATCCGGATGTTCTCCTCTATGCTTAGTGTAGTGGGTTTCTAGACTACTTCTTTCTGTCTTGCCTTTGCAACCCTGACTTTGACATCCTCATCCGTGCCACCTTTGTTTGAAATAATAATGCCTAAGTAAGTGGAAGAAGTGACTTCCTTCAGATTTCTTCCTCTGGTGGTGATCGGTTTCTGTTGTTGGTTGAGTATCTACACCACCTCTGTCTTCTCAATGTTTACTTGAATTCCTGTCTTCACTGCTTCTTCTGCCAACTTCTGATTTTCCACTGTAGATATTCGGGTTTGCGTGATCCTAGGCGTAAAACCTTCACAAAGTCCACATGTATTAGAATCTTCATGTCTGCCTAAAATATTCCTGAGTTAACACTCACCACAGTCAAGAATATCATCAGTGATAGTAGTCAGTAAAGAGGTTTGGAAGGAAGAGAAAGTGCCTACTGATTGGAGGAAAGGCTGGCTACCTTGTCAAGCTACCATGGAAAGGCAATCTATGCCTCTGCAAGAACTAGAGCAGAAGAATGCCCTTGTCCACGCTAAGTAAAATACTGAGTCGTGTCATCCTTGAGAGAATAAAATATGCACTGAATTCAGAAGTTTGCTAACCGGAACAAGCTGGATTCAGGAAAGACAAATCATGTGCTGATCAAATTGCAACTCTACGCATCATCATGAACAAGGAAGAATGGCAGTCAAACCTCTATATCAACTTCATCGACTACGAAAAGACCTTCGATAGCTCAGAGTTGACTGAGAAGTAATTTGGAAACTGCTTTAACAATATGGCTTGCAGTGCCCAAATCTTTATCAACCTCATTCAACACGCGGCCATATGGCAGTGCTACGTGTAAGGTGATCCACAATGGAAAACTCAGTGAGCCACTCGAAGTGAACACAGGAATAAGGCTAGGAAGAATGGCTGTTATCACCGATGATATTCTTAATTGTGGTGGACTAGATTATGCGTCAGACTGTGCGTTGGGAGTGAGGAGTACGCTGGACGACCGATTAGAAGACTCTAGAAGATCTGGATTTCGCAGATGATGTATGTCTAATGTCACACAAACTCGAAGACTTGCAGGTGAAAACCGACAAACTGGCAGAAGAGGCAGGCAAAAAAGACAGGGCTGCTGGTGAACATAGAGAAGATGGAGGTATTAGAAATAACCAACTACCAACAACAGGCATCATTCACTATCAGTGAAAAAAATTTGAAGGAGGTCGCTTCGTTCACTAATCTAGGAAGCATTCTTTGAACTTCAGAGTGAACAGATGACGACATCGAAACCGGAATCGGAAAGGCAAGATACGCCTTCAGACTTTTATTAACAGCTGCCTCCTCTGGCTTCATACTGAAGATCAAATAGCCAGCCGGCTAGAAAGAATTAGCAAGAACAAATCAACCACGAGCCAACTGCTCAACAAATATGTCGGAGAAAATGGAGATGGATTGGACACACACTGAGTAGATCGCCGGTGACATCACCCGCCAAGCCATCGCTGGAGTGAAATCTGAGTGGGAAGCGATGAGTTGGGAGTGGATATGAGGGTGACGTGGAAGAGATCGTGTGATGAGGAGATGAGAGATTGTGGGCAATCGTGGTCCAAGCTGAAGAGGACGGCAGAAGATAGGACTAATTGGAGATGTGTTGTTGAAGTGCTATGTTCCACTTGGAACCCACTGAAAATAATAATTGTCTGTTGTTTGCATTTCTGAACGAGTTGTGGACGCGGCTTAGTTTAGGAATCCTTTGTAGTGATCAGCCTATTATTTGCTTTATTCTTCCTCCTATCTTCTCCTGGATAGAGACCCGGTTACCTGCTATTGTGTTCCGAGGTTTCTTTTGCCTGAAGCCTGCCCTGCTTCAGTTCCCAGTAAGTCATAGAATTTTCTTTTGTCTTTCTTGGTGCTCTTCTTCACTTTACTATTCAGTGCATTTTAGACTGAATCAAGCTTCTCCTCCATAATCCATATGTACTGGTTCATTGTGTGTTTCACAATCCCTCTGTTCTCTATTTGCTACTATGTATATATTGATATCCATTCCTTGTCTTGCTTCTTCTTCCTTCCTAAGGTTGCTATACGGGTCATTATCACTTTCAGAGAGTTCCAATGTTCTTCTACGTAATTTCTCACCTTGTTTTCATGTTAACAGTGAAAGTGTCCCTTATTATTTCATCATTCCGTGTTGGACTTGACATATCTCAAAATAATTATTAATATTTCATAAAATGTTATAATACATCGGTGTGTTGTAAAATTTAGTCGTGCAGATAAAACAAGTATTTTTTCTATGATGAGCATTTCAATAAAGTCTACGCCATTTTTACAACACTACAGATTACGAATGATTTGAGTCAACAGTGACATACACATATGGTGTTTACCTTTTGATTTAAAGTAGACAGAAATGTGGTAGTAAATGGCGAAGAAATAACCCATACAGCCTAAAACTTAAGTTTTCTTATAGCTTCATATACTAGTTTGTGTAAGATTAATACACGTCATGAAAGCGATGCAGAATTTTACGAGCTTATATGATAAATACCAGTGATTGACATGAATTATCTGAAACTAATGATACCAAAACTATTATTTCTAATTAAGACTGGAATGGTGTATAAACTAGGCAACTGTTTGAACTGCATCAGAATAGGATCATTAACATTGTACTTTGTTCCACTCATTTCACAGTTATAAATCGTCATATCTACATGTTTTTTATCCGCCTTATGATTTTTGAAAAATTCTCTCATCACTGGTTAATAAAATACAATAGTTTGCATTTACTGGCTTATTCGCACCATTCATAAAACAGATTGCCCTCCTTTTAATAGTGGTGTATTTATTTTAAGTGTTATAATATTTTCCTTGAATTGCGAGCCTACAAAGAGCTTCAGTGGCAGCTCTCTGTTTCATTTTGTTCTCTCTTTTTTAACCCAACTCCTCCACTGCCAACAAACTGTCATTTCCTCTTAACATGATCTTTACCATTTGACCATGGGACGATTGACTCATCCCTTCCTTTTCGTGTTCCACTCTATAGCCTAATGTATGGCATCACTGAATGGTCACCTCCACTCAAATACTACTTTAAACTAAATACATGCATTCACGTGTATTGAATAAGGTTCTCTCCCAGTTAATGATCAAATTACATGCCGTTCCACTAGCCACTAGTTTTGATAGTGCGAGAATTAAAACAAGATTGAAAGAGTGACAATGGACAAGCTGACTCAGCATATATCACAGCCAATATCTTTTAGCTTCAGATAGTTAGTGTTCCTTACATGAACTATGCACAAGTTTCTTGAGAAATTATTTCAATCAGATGCAGAAGGAGGTTATGACATATCGGTGACGTTATGCAGTGTGGCAACTGTCACTTTTGCTACTTATTATCCCAACTTCTAATCTTTTCCTTAATAATGTGAATGATGTTCACATTAGTAATCATGACCGTTTTAAATTTCATCCAGTGACTTTAAATCCTCATATATCTGAAGCTAGGATTCATTATTCAAGAATATGTAACTTTCTTTAAGAAACCTGTTCTAATGGTTAGTTTCTCTAGTTATTTTTACTATCAGTGTTATCTATAATGTCAAATTATAAGGACCAAGCAATCCCAAACAACCACTGTAAAACCTAAGAGGACGTGACACCTTATACATTCTGTTATAGGACCTGTCATCAGCGTGTACCAACGACCCGAATCTATAACAGTTTGAACACAATTGAGGTGACTCAAAATCTCTTTATACACCAGATAAACATTTTTAAAGCCCTAGTAATACATTCTTCTTTTGTTCGTTAAATAAGTCACTATTTTTGCAGAAGAGTTATACCATCATAATATAATATTAATAGCTTTATTATACACAATAAGTTTACATAATATATACAGTTTTCAGAGTAGTTTATGGCATAATATCTTCTCCTCATCCAGGAGTTTGAAATAAAACAGCCATCTTGAGTAAGTTATGTGACGCAGTGATGTTAGATCTATAGAATACAATAATGCTTTGTGGTATTTTTCTTTGGTTCCCCAGAATTAGGCAGTGGTAGGTTAAAAACCAATTAAAACTGTAAATGAGTACATGTGACGACCAACGAACTGAGTGATTAAAACAACAAGAACCAAAGGAAAGTAAAATAGGACGCATTGTCTTCGATGGAAATTCAGGTAGCCAAGTGATTCAGGCAGGCCACTGTAATAATGCATCAGTCTAAATGCTGTTATTATTGTTATTATTATTGTTTCAGCCGCACGTCTCCATTGCGTTCGGTTCTCTGTCAACGTTTTCACCTGACCCCACGTCTGCTCACGTGCTTTCATCTCCTCTTTGCATGACCTCCTCCGTATCACCGTCGGACTCACCATTTTGCATTCGGGTACCACTCGAGCGATGGCCTGGTGTATAATGCCACTTGATGATGGTTTGTTTTCTCAGAGTATGGCCAATCCACCTCCATTTCTTCCTGCATATTTGTTGCACAATTGGTTCCTGCTGGGTTGGTTCTCTCCCAGAGATCCCTGTTGCTGACCTTTTCTGGCCATCTGATCTCGAGTGGTATTGAGTGAAGAAGGCTGTTGATGAAGGTCTGTAGTTTGTTCGAAGTGCCCTTCATGACGCGCCAAGTCTCTAACCCATAAAGTAGCACGGACTTCAATTTGGAGTTGAAAATCTGGATCTTATTTTTCATGATGAGTGCTGTTGATCCATCTCCACACATACTTGAGAGAAATAGAAGGCTGCCTTGCTTTCCCAATCCTCGCTTTGATATCATCATCAGTTTCGTCCGTCTGTAGTTGAAACGATGCTTCCCAGGTATGTATGTATGTATTTATGTAGGTAGGTAGGTAGAAGAGGTTGCTTCTGTCAGATTCCTCCCATTTATCCTGATTGGTGTCTGTTGTTGTAGCTGTTGGTGTTGGCCAGGAATCTTCATCACCTCTGTTTTCTCTGTGTTCACCTGAAGTCCTTGCTATCTTTGATGCTTCTTCTGCCAACTTGTTGCTTTGCACTTGCATATCTTTCACTTTGTGGGAAATCAGACATATATCATCGGCGAAGTCCAGATCCTCCAAGTTTTCTGTGAGGGTCCATTTTATGCATGTTTCGTCGTTGTCAAGCCCACTGTCTGTCACATTATCTAGTCTGCCGCAATCAGGAAAATCATTGGAGATAGTAGAAGGCCAGGCTTGTCTTACTCCCATCTTCACTTCTAAGGATTCTATGAGTTTTCCGTTGTGGATTACTTGGCACGCAGCATTGTCGTACAACTGTTGAATGAGATGCATAATTGTCAGTGGCACCCCATAGTAGCGTAGTAGTTTCCAAATCACCTCTCGATCGACGCTGTTAAAGGCTTTTTCAAAGTTGATGAAGTTGAGATAGAGGTGACTGTCATTCCAAACTTTGCTCAATGATGATCCATAGTGTGGTGATTTGATCAACACATGACTTGTTTCTCCTGAATCCAGCCTGTTCCAGTCGAAGTTTTTCATCTAGGGCATGTTTGATTCTCTCCATGATTCTGTGGCCTAGTATTTTGCTTAAGATACACAGGAGCATAATGCCGCTGCAGTTCTTTCATTGATTTAAGTCTCCTTTGTTTGGCAGTTTGAATAAGTAGCGTTTCTTCCAATCCTCAGGTACCTTGCTTTCTTTCCACACCTTCTTCATTAATGGTGTCATCAAGTCCGCTGATGTCTCTGCGTCCATTTTCAATGCTTCTGCTTGGATTCCGTCTAGTTCTGCCGCTTTTCCACTTTTTAGCATCTTCATTGCCTTCAGGATTTCTATTTTCGTCGAAGGGTTGATGTCCACTGGTAGTTCTGCTTCCACTATTGGTATTATTGGGCGCGTTGTAGGTGGCGGTCGATTAAGAAGTCTTTTGGAGTATTCTTTCCCCCACTTCAGTTCTGCGTAAGATCAGTTAAAGTGACAGTTGATTTATTAGTGTACAAATCTTACTAGACCGGTTCTTTCTAAACCTTAGTGAATTTTTTGTATCGACATTTATTGCCTTTTTCAATTTCAACTCATATGCGAATAATTCAGATGACCTATCCACCTAACTAATCCGTTTGTAAATGAGATTTGAGACAATCTCTAACATTTGTTTCAATTACGAACTTGTATATAACCATAAGGCTTGAGCCTATATATTTAATCTATTACACATTTTTCCTGACTAAACTAAATCCCATCATTTTGACAGAAATCTGTCATGAGAAGCGTTTGACCTGATAATTTAACAATGAAATTCTCAGATAAAATTAATGACATAAAGTCACGAGCAGGTGAATGTGTAGGTCGAGGTAAGCAATTTTAAACGTTTTATTGGTTTTCTCTTTTCAACTTATATTATTTTCACTATTTTCAAATATACACATGACAAATTCCGCAGGACTTCCTCAAAGATGAACCTGTTTCTGAAACTTTACACTGACAGAAGTAAATGTCTCACAGTTAGATGTATACCTTCTTGCTAAGTCAGTTAATTTTCTTCAGGGTGGCTGTTTCGTCTATTTTAAAGACAGGTGGTCATGTTTACTGGCAGCCGACAGATATTTTCAGTAAAACTTTTCACAGATAATTTTAAAACTTTTCTTTGAATAAGTATCTGTGTAATTAATTTCAGATATAAATAAAACTTCTTTAAGCCTTTTAGAAAGAAATAAATATCAATTGAACATTGAATACAGTATTTTAAATGAGGAAGAAAAGAAAGGCAGATAAACGCCCTTGTTTTGTCCATTTTATTGTAGTTGAATTAGAAAATTAAAGAAAAAGAGGAAATCTCTAAGGGAATTTAACAGGAAAAATTAAAGCGTTTCTTTTTTCTCTCTACAAATCACTAAGAACAAGAATACATTCATCTCCGTTTGTTTGTCTACATAAGATTTCAATTTATGAGGGAGAATAAATTTGAAAAAGTAAGAGATTGAATGAGTTTTGTGTTCCTTTTTATATTCTCCTCCTTCCTTATTGTTGCTTGTATTACAAACTTAAAGAAATTAAGGGTGAAATTAAAATGCTAATGTCTCCTGTTAAGCTTAGACATTACTTAAACGGAAATTGAACTTTTTTAAACTGACGAAATTAATTCATGTATGAAATGAGAATATTTTAAATTGAACTTCATCGCCATTTAACTCTAGATCTAAACTCGATAACTGGAGTTTTTAAATGTATTTTATTTCGGGCTTTTGAGCTATGGTCTTCTCATTTTATAATTGGAAACAATGCGTTTTTGTAACCAGTAAATGGTTCAGAACAAGAATAATTACTGGGAGCATTGATTTCCAATACCATCCCCTTCAGGCCCCATAGTGGTAAATCTACAAATGCTAATTAAGTGTTGTATTCTACCTCAGTAAACTTTCGAATAATTCTACAAATTGAAGAATAACCTGCTAAAAGCAACACACCTTCGTCTCCTCTGCACACCTGAAGCTGTAGTCATTTGGCTGGAGAAACTGGAGCACTTCATACAAAAGAAAACCATTTGACAACTTCTACTCCCATGGAAACAACTTTGCTGTTTTCTATCAACTTGATTTTCAATTGGCTTTTATTAGCACTTTACAACTCTGAAATTTCTTTGGAACTCTTACGTCATATCTTATTTAACTGCGTTTCTCTGTACTTTCTGGTCATAACTCATTCATCAAATTGTTTATCTTATCACGTAACAATAATATACTTATTCAACTTATACGTATTCATATCAAGTTGATATGATTATGAGCAATAGTTTATGCTTGAAACGTCATCAGTTAATTTTACTGTACAACATTGTGTGATTTATCAAAATAAAATCTTATCCATAATGGAGTTATGCTCTACCACAGTGCCCAAGTTTTATACTTAAATCAGAAGTGGATGTTCATTAGAGACACTGATTGAGTATAACGATCTACCACGATTTGACAAAGTTAGAATTCACAGATTATTAAACTCCTGCCTGAGAAGCTGAATGTTCAACAAGCTTGATCTCGTAATCTGGAGATCCCAGTTTGTCTCTCTGGTGGGAATGAAACAGCTATTAAGTGCTGCCTCGGTTTTCAGTGATCTCTAATTGATGTTGCAACGTGATGAAATCTACATTGATATTATCATTCTTCATCATAAATATCTATCATTTGCAGAAGTTTCATTTAACAAACAATTTTGTTCACTCTTTACATTCCAAAGAGGAAATAGGATTTCAAGTTTTGAAGTTTCAGCAGTTGTAGTGAAATTTTTACAAGGTATGTTTGCTAACTTGGATTATTATAGACTAGGCTAGGCTTAGGGGTGTGTCGACTGGAATCGAAACCAGATTTACCACATGTCTGATAAGTATTCTATCGTTAAACCACCAACGAAAATTTGTGATAACGAGCATGTTTTAGTTTCATGTTAATTGTATATTGTGTGAGAATTCAGTGCTCATATTTTTAATGACACGCTGTAATATGCTGTTACAGTTGGCATTTCATTGAGGCTATTTAGATGTTTGAAATTGACACAAAGTCTATTCTTTCCGTCAGCTTTCTTTACTTCGAGGATTGGCAAACTGTACCGGCTGTTGGCTTCAAAGAAATGTTAAGTGACTGAATAACAGAAGGAGCCAGTCACTTAACATTTCTTTGACTTGTCGGTTAGCTTTTCATCTAGGTGCACAGAAACTCATCGCGCTGAGAAGGTTGTCTTCCTCGGTCCTTCAGTGGGATGTCATGCTTTACCTTATCACCCTAACCGTAGGGTTCTGCATTTGGATTGAATAAGCCGGCATATTTACTCATCAACACGGTTAGTCTTGATGCTTCTTTCGGAACAATCGTTGTGGTTTCCAACTCAATGACTTCCCTATTCTCGTGTATCCTAAACTTCCTATGATTTGTAACCACTCTCCTATTTTTCAGATCGACTACAGTGTCTACTTCTCTAAGAATGTTTGCTCCCAGAATCATTCGCCTTACATGTGCCGTTACAGTGAACGGATATTGTATTTTACTAGCTCCGATCTCTACAATGCAGTCTGAAACACCAAGAATCTGTAAGGCATTTCCCCCTGCTGTTTGAATTGCTAATGTGCACGCCCTTATTTCCTTACAATGCTACTTACAAGTTTATTCTGTAATTATTATATTCACTTATCTTAAAATAGTAGAATTTTGCTTGACTATTTCTATTTTCTGGTCACATATAGAACTTTTTTTCTATGTTGATGTAAATTATTGCTTTCGTGACTTCGTCAATTCACTATTTAAAGACAATAAAATTTATTTCAATTTTCACTTTGATCTTCATAATTTCTTACTTGCTAAAAATGAGCATTAAACAATCGCGGAAAATGCAAAGTTCATAGTTATAAATCAAGATATAAAAAAAGGATTTAGGCACTCGATGGAAAATAAAGTGAAATTGCTGACGAATTTTCACTAAAAAAGAAATTAATTCTGACAATGATTTATTAATTTCTACTATTAAAATTAGTAATGAAATTTATAGGAACCTTCAGCATGGTTAAACTTTAAGCACCAGTAAGTACCAACGAACAAATAAACTTGAACTCACCAAGCACATGATAAAGGCAATTTGTGCTCATGAAATACATATACATTGATGAAAATAATGAATTAAAAGGCATGAAGCTGTTACGCAGGATACCTTTCTTTGACGTGTGACAAAAATACCTCTCACTTTTGGACTGGAGTGTCAACAGAGTAATTTAATCACGTTCTGTGCATCTTACTATCTAGTCTTTTAACCCTAACAATAATCCTAATCTTTTCTTAACCTGACCCTAATGTGAAAATATCCTGAAACTAACCCTAATCTGACTCGAACGAACCCTTATATCACCTTCGTTAGGTTCACCTAACCGTAACCTGTCCTTAGCCTAAACCTTAACATAATCTTTCCCGAACCTAACATGAAACTGGCCAAATATGCCATTTATTAACACAACACCTCACTAAGCATGTTTTATTCATGGTTACAGTATTATTCACCAGGTTTCACTAACTTACCTACTGCGAGTTTCAAGGTCATTAGTGCGGTCGCACCCCACCGGTAGTTACTGGTGCTCCAAGTTTAACTTAGCCGAACCTTCTCTTTTGTTTTTTCTACTATTTTTGATATTTTTCTGAGATTGAGATAATAAAGTACTCTTTTAAGCTTTGAACCTCATGAAATTATTGCAGTCAAAAGGTTCGGTCTCCTCATGTTTCTTTGACTGTCTTATTTAGATATTTATCCAAGCAAACGACTTTATTCAAAAAAAAATTGCCATATTCTGAAAATTGCGTTTATGCACAGTACACAATTTTCAGGAAGTTGCTTATTGCAGAATTTCCAAGTGATATTATAAACGATAATTAATCAACTGAAGCGATACTGTTTTATCTGAGGCGTGCACCTGTGATCCACAATGTTTCTTCTCTATTACCGTCAGAATATTTGTAGTAAAAGGTTGAAACCTATTTGTAAACACTCTTGAGTATACACTGAAACTCTGAGATATAACTTTATTACTAAAACAAAATTAAGTGGAGTAAACACGGTGAATTTAGGCAGGTAGGAAGTTTAGGTAGCACACTGATTTAAGCAGGCTATCACATTATCATTATTCCCATAAGTTCCGAGTTGAACATACAACTTTACCAGTGAATCTTCATTTCACCTTGTCCTCTGAATTCCTCTTCAGCTGGTTCCGGGATTACACATAAGCCTACATTTCCTCATTAGATGATTTCGTCTATGTAACTGTTGTACACACGTTCAAAACGTCATTTCCCATTGGGATTTCATTCGAGGGCCTAGACAGTGACGTAACTCAGAAGTCTCCGCAGAGTATGTCCAATCCATCTCTATTCTATTCGACATATATGTCGCGTGATAGGTTGTTGATTGGTTCATGCTCACAGGTCCTTGTTACTAATCCTTTCTGGATAACTAACTGATCTTCAAATCATGAAATTTACAGCTTGTTAATTTTGTTTAGCAGTATTTTATGATGAGCAAACATATATAATAAGAAAGAAAGTTAATGTATTTTATTGAAGTAGATCTCATTAGTCAGTATAATAGTTAAATAACTGCAGATGGTATCCTGAGTTTGAAATACGACGATGACGTTTCTAATATTCTAGACATAATATCGATAATAATAATACTTTTATTAAACAATACATAACTCATAGAACAAACAAAAGGTGATAACTATGACAAGTTATGCATCGTTTCATATCCTTTGAAATGAAATGGTTTGTATCATGACTTTCTTTTTGTAGAAATAAAAGTTTTGTCATTCAAGCTGATATTCCAAAGCGTCGTGCAAAAAGTGCTGCTGAGATTCACATCCAATGCCTGAATACTAGATGAATTATGTCGAAGGAATGCTCTAAACGGAGATGCAAAATGAGCTCACCATCACAATTAAATAATTACCAGTGTGGTGGTGTGAGAACTATTGTATTTTTTGTTGCGAACGTGTGAATACTATTCCCACAGTTCAATATGGATTTGTAACAGAATGCTGTATGTATATTTGCACACTGTATTTCATGTCGTTTCATGTAAACCGAAAACACACGCTCAGTGATTGGTTAGAGAATATAAAACTGCATATGTATAAATAGCGGTTTGATCACCTTAAAATATACCTTGACTTCCGTGTCTTGTCTTCTGCTGTTACACGAGGGCTACTAACTAAAGTTTGATTTCCTGGGACTGTTCTAAATAAGGTAGATCTTTCAAGCATATCCTAATCCCAATGATGAATATATTTATTCAAAAGTATTTACGGTCTAACAAAACAAAGAAGACATATTTTTAACTGTGAGCCATGGCTTAAAAAATCAAGCTGTGATCTTATTTTTCGTCCAAACGCCGGCCGAAGAAATTTCCTACAAACCCTGTATTTATTATAACTATTCATAAGTGTTGTGAATATGGCTGACGCATATACTACTTTAATCAAATGTTTTTAAGTGTTAGTTTGTAGGAATTTGATTGCTTTTAAGTTTGATCACGAAATGACATCAGTTAGAGAACCACTGAAAACCGCCTGGGAGTACAGGGCAGCCATTTTGTACTTGCTCGGGACTCTTCATCAGTATTCAACCACCTGAGATCGGATCTAGTAACAAGGCGAGCTTGTAGGCGACTCACCCACTGATCCATCATTTCGAACTTCTGTCTGTTCACTATTTTTAGTGCGATCACGAGCCAGTGTCATCAAATGTATTCAGTTTTTAAAGAGTCTAATCAAGTTGAAGCCTTCCCACACACACACACACCATTTTATCTAATGAATGAGGTTGTATATCAAGTGTTTGTGCGTGTACTACTTGTTTTAGTATTTTTTCCCTAGAGCGAATGAAGAATCCAGTGGTACTTAAGTTTTTAAATGTTTTAAGCAGACTTCAAAATATTTTCCTTTATTACAAGAATCTCAACATTAAATAGTCTTGAAAATACAATTGTTTTACAAGTGTCTTTATATCATGGTGACTATTCTTGTATGATATAAGAAGAAATCCAAACAAGATTAGGTGTATGGGAGGACAGAATATAAGCAGCTGATAATGTCTGGTGGTAATATGCGATGACTAGACATTTCGTGTTTGTGTGTGTGTGTGCTTTCATTCACTAAAAAAATCTTTGACTTAATCTGTTAATTAATAAATTAGGTTCAACAATCGGAATCAATGAAACCTCCAGAGATATAATGGCCATCGAGTTTTCTGAAAGGCGTGAAAAAAACTGTTTTTCATATCCTATTTAGAAAAATAACGAGTCCCTGCAGAGCAGAAAAGAGAAATATTTCGCATCATATATACATTTTTGATGTAACCAAATCATGACACGCATAAATACGCTTCTGAAGAAACATTTATATAGATACATACACTGTAAAATATAGCAATGTTTTATTTGTAGAGATGCGTTTTATGCTGCCAAGTGAAATCAGTATCATTTTCGAATTTAGAGATAAATAATAGAATCACCTATACATCATTTTGTTCATTTCGATAGTGTTAGTTGCGTTGTAAAAAATGTCTGTAGGAAAAAATTTTTTTGGATTTACATCATGTTGACTGACCACTGAGTCATCAAACTGTCAAAATTTCCATTTTTTTAAATTTGATTTTGCATGAGGTGTTAATTTTGTAATTTACCTATTGTGGAAACCAGTATGTATGTGTGTGTGTGCTTAGTTACTCTTGTTTACAGTTTTGTGGATGTAAATGAAATCTAAGCAGATTTAATTTTCAACTATTTCAAAGTAGAGCAGTTGCAACAGAATGTGGTAAATAGGTAGGTGAGTTTAAATTTAAGTTAGCTGACAAACGTTTTCCACTATTTTTGTTGCTAAACTGTGTTTTTCCTGTCAGTTCAATTTTGTGATTGTGTGAAAGATTGAGACTTCTATTATTATTATTATTGTTATCATTCACCTAGGTTCCGAGTGAGATATAACACTTCAACAGCGCATCTCCATTTCATCCTTTCCTCTGAAGTCCTCTTCAGTTAACTTCACAATTGATCGTTGACTTTCATTTCCTCTTCATATAATCCCTTCCATATTACCCTTGTTTTTTTTCCAGTTCAGGTTGCACCCAGTGGCCTGACTGGCGCGAGATGTCTCTCAGCTTTCTCCTCAAAATGAATCTTATTCATCTCTATTTTCCTTGGTATTTTTGTTAGACTATAGCTTCTTAACTGGTTAGTTTTCAAAGTTTCATGTTGGTAATCCTTTCTGGTCAGCCATCTAATCTTCAGTATCTAGAGAAGGCAATCGTTGATAAAGGTCCTCAGCAGACTGTGGAAAATGCCTTTTGTAATGTGAAAAGTCTCTGAACCATAGAGGAGGACAAAATTTACTTTAGTGTTGAAAATATAAATCTCCTTCTTTCTTGATATAAGTATAAAACTTGGGCACTGTGGCAGAGTATAACTCCATTATAGATAAGATTTTATTTTGATAAATCACACAGTATTATACAGTAATATATTCACTGATGACGTTTCGAGCACAAACTATTGCTCATTATAATAATGAGCAATAGTTTGTGTTCAAAACTTGCACTAATGGCATCAGCATCTGTTAATGGTAATGGTGATATTGATAATAACAAAAACAATAATAATAATAAATAGTAATATTAATGACGACATGCACGTCAAACATGCGCATGACAACACCAACAATAAGGAATCTAAATCATCAGTAGTAATTCCAAACAAGGAAGAAACCTCGGAAACCTTACGCAGAATTCTTAACAAGGCAGGGATAAAAGTCGCATTCAAACCCACAAACTCAATTAGAAACAAGCTTTGTCCGCTAAAGAATCGTGTGTAGCCAGTTAGACAAAAGCAGTTTAGTTTATGTAATACCCTGCTGGAATGATTTTCAGGTCAGATACATGGGTCAAAATAGTAGAACAGGGTCAGTCAGACTAGCCGAGTACAAAAATCTACCAAAATCTAGATTAGTTGACCCGAACAAGATAAGAAATCTAGAGGATAGTTCAGCTATAGCACTGCATGCAATTACACACAAGCATACAATAGGACGGATGGGAAAAGACGATACTTTTAAAATCTAACGTCACAGGGTGGAGGGAGAGATTGATAACAGAAGCTTTGTTTATCGAATAAAATGCAAACACGTGTAATAGGAATGATTCAACACCTGTCCCTGATATTTGGAAAATTCTACTACCCCTGTGACGAATATAAATGAGTTGATCACGGACTGATTTCAGTTAGAGAACTATTGAAAACCAAGGAGTACTGGACAGCTGCTGTTTCATCCTAGTTTGGGAATCATCGGCAGTACTCACCCACTGGGATTCGAACCCAGGACCTTCCGGTTACAAGGCAAGCTCGTGTACCATTCAGCCACTGGAACCTGATTCAGTGGCTCATGAATTCTAACTTCTACCAATTCGTGATTTAGCGCGTCCCCAACGATTGTCGTTGGTGGGACATCCATCCACACACGTGACATCTAATTGGACCTCACTGGTCACGACTTCTCACTAGAACTCCAGGAAGCTCCAACCTGTAGCAAGTCGCTAGCGAGCATTAGATTAATTTTCTATAGTTTGGTTTGTAAGGATTAGTTATGTTTTACGAGTTGATCACGGACTGATATCAGTTAGAGAACCATTGAAGAACCATTGGTAGAAGTTAGAATTCATGAGCCATTGAATCGGGTCCCAGTGGCTGAATGGTACACGAGCTTGCCTTGTAACCGGAAGGTCCTGGGTTCGAATCCCAGTGGGTGAGTACTGCCGATGATTCCCAAACTAGGATGAAACAGCAGCTGTCCAGTACTCCTTGGTTTTCAATGGTTCTCTAACTGATATCAGTCCGTGATCAACTCGTAGAATATAAATGAATAAAGAAAACTATGAAACGCAAGTTTCAAAGTCGTGCATTTATAAATGATGTGATTATGAACAATAAATTTTGTTCGAAACTTTGTCATCCAGTAAATAATACTGTTTCACTGTGTGATACATCTAATAAGCAAACTAATAATGGCAACTGGGTTATACAGTCTTGCATCAGAGTTAAAACTTAAGTAGGTTTATGTTCCTAACTATTTCTTCAGTTTATGCCTGATATCTCAGGGATTTTTAGCATAATGACCGTGATTATACTGACATATTTATTTTAAATTACTTGGCCTGCTTCAATTGACACAGAAAATGTGTATTCTAATGAGATAGCCTTGTTGGAATATCTTTCACTTAATTAATTCAAGGGTATATAACATTCAATATTTTACCAAAAGCCCATTTTCATTCGAAATTATTGAAGTACATCTCACAATTACTTTTGCTTAAATAAGAATAAAGGTAGTCTGAAGGCCTTTAGGCCATCCAGGATTCTCAGCAATTTGCTTACAGGGCCAATACCGGTTGCTTGCGCGTATTAAAAGCCTTTATTAGTCGATATCTGGGATACTGGAGTTTCTTATTAAGATCAAAGATAATTTTGTCGATGGATAATGTTTCAGTTCTCAAAAGTGAAGTGAGATACACTATTAGTCCGTGGTACTTTGAAGCAGAAACGACACTTTTATGAGGTGAGACTAAGATTTGCAAACCATCAGATTTTCAATGTATTATTCTACAGTGTTTGCAAAACGTAAGAAATGCTTTTTCACTGTCGATGAGTCGTGTTAACGAAAATCAAAACTAAATATCATATTTCTGCATACTGTTTTAAGCCAAAATATTCTCAAGAATTTACATGAATGTAATTGACTTCTACTGACAGAATAAATGCAGCCTCGAATATTTTATTGTACATTCTAGCCTTCTCTATAGAAACATGGAACGGAAAATATATATGTGGCTAACATTTAATTTTCCATGAAAGTAGTGATAAAATTTTCTCGTAAAATCCCATGTAAAAATTGTTTTGAATCGTAATTACAAGCTGTCCTACATTTTTTCCTAAAAAAAGAAATTCCCATATAAATATGACAAAAAATATCCCATGTGGATTTACATGAACTCAAGAAAATAAAGGAAAAAGGCGTTTTAATCACGGTAACATTTGATTAGACAAAGGAAGTTAGAAGGTAATCAGTCTAATTAAAAGATTTAGTTTTACGACATAATAAACAGATAAGTCTTGATGTATTTTTATCACAGTAGGTTATCCTTATGAACAAATAGACTTATGATTTTCCAAATAATCGACAATGAGATATTTTAATGTTTGACATAACCTGACTCAGTGTTCTTTAGGTATGTGCTCACTGAGAAAAGCAAAATCTGATTTTTTAAAAATCACTGAAAGTCAGGGAGTACTGAACAGCTGTTTCGTCCTAGTCTGGGAGTGGGTACCCACGACGCTAAAAGGGATAGAACTATTCATTAGCTTCAGGTTATCAGCACAAGATCGTTGACCGTTCGACCACTTGGGCTGGAAATCAGTGACCCTTGAATTTTAAGCGTGTTAGTTCTTGGTATAGTGCCATCCTCACTAATGTCTTCGATGAGCAAATGGCTGAGTAGCCAACGAGCTTGGTCGTTGGTGAGTACTACTGAAGAGTCCCAAATTAGGAGGGAACAGCTGTCCAGTACTCCCTAGCTTTCGGGGATCTCTAACTGGTGTTACTTAGTAACGGAACCCTACACTGAAAGTTGATGAAATATCAGTGGTACATGCATGTTTCTGTTTAGCTTTTAGGGTAAATGATTCAATTTAATCAAAAATATTTTTATGATTTCAGACAATGCAACGTTTTTTTTTAAACTGAAAACTCACTCTTATTTTTAAATGAGTGTCTAATGGGATTGAAATAAAAATAAAAAGTAAGTTAAGTACGGTAACTAAAGCCTACTCCAAAGTTTACTGTATTCATTATATGCTTTCCAGACATATTTTTAAAAATCTACTCAATATAAATAACAGTAATCGTGAAAAACCGTTTAGGGGTTGAAAGCCTTCTTATATATATATATATATATATATATATATATATCCGGAATCGACGGTATAAGAGAATTTATTGACAAACTGTAGCTAGTGTGAGAAATACTGCCGATAAAAATACAAATGTAGGGAATGTAAAGGAAAGTAATTAAAGCTTGCTGAATAACAGTCTGTCATATATATATATATATATGTATATATATGAAACGTTTCAAAGAAGAAAAAAAAGAAAGTATGAATTTGTAACAGTTGCCTAAATTCTGTCAGTTTTATTTTTTCTTCAAGCTGTTTTCTTTATCATCTATCTAGGTGAGAATAAATCACAACGGTATATATCATGTCATAACTGATGCGTTGTTATATATGCACACCTATGCATATCAATAAACGTATATAAAGGAAGTTTAATAGGATAAACAGATGTATATAGGAGTTATAGTTCACTGAACACATAATTACATCAATCATATTAAAGTTTTTTATCTACATTTTTTTTCAAGAGAACAGAAATTAATGTGTTTTTATCGCTGATCCAGAGGTGGCAAGCACTTTGAAGAGCTAGTTGGCTGATTTGTCCAATAGTTAATGCATTTAGACACCTATTTGCATGCAAAAATTATTACAATCTTAGATGGTTGGAGGCGATCGGCAGGAAGCCTTGGACCTGGGTTTCGTGCTAGTTGGCACTCATCAGCAAGGCGTATCTGCAGCCTTGAAAGAATTCATATCCCTTCTGAGGTTCAAATCTGTTTGAATCCTTTAGACAAACTGAATGATTGTCATGATGGTGTGTAATTTTTAAATGATTAAGCGAAGCTTTATATCTAAGTCATGTGTTTTATGCTGGCTAGAATCCAGAGTGCACATTTCATCTTGTTTGAGACTCGTCAACCTTATGTACTTGCTCTCCAGACAGTGTTGGTGTTCCCCTTGTTCTCACGAGTAATTCCAACTTCGTGATTCCGGTAACATCCAGGCATCTGTTGAAGAAGACTACATGCTAAAATGAAGCCTGTTAAGGTGCCCAGATATCACAATGGCAAATCACAAACATGAATAAGCAATTCTAAGCTGCATATATATATGTATATGTTTGTTTTTAGGTTAAATTTTATCATTTCATTTTGATTGGTTTTGTTGGGCCGAAATTCTTGATTACTCTTGACACGTCAACTCTTAGTACGGACACTTAGACGATATCTAAGCATTTTCTTGGAGTTATTTTAGTTTGTGGTGATTGCCAGTGAAATCCAGGACGAACATACGTCCTATTCAGGACTCGCCAGCATCATGTACCTACATTCCAATTGAGCGATGGTTACTCCACTGGGATCCGAATAGTGAACCCATCGTTTCAAGCGAAAAACAGAGACCTAGCGATCCGGTTCAACAAAATCAGTCAACACGAAGTGCAAAAATTAACTTAAAAGCAAATAATAACCGGTACTTGTTGCACAAGACATAGCCCAGTGAAGAATCCTTTGATGTCTGAAAAGATGATTGGAGGGTTCGAGCTCAGTAAGCACACCACCAATAACTGGAAATGCAGATACATCAAGCTAAAGAGTCACGAATATGATGAGATGCGTATCCTGGATTCTAGTATTAGTCACCATCAACCGAAATAATCCGCACATGGTTGATCAGCTTCCCACACCTGTATTTTTAAGTATCCTGTTAGATAAAAGAAATTGGGTATCTTTACGGGAGAAAAAGAGAGATTTTAATTATTCATCACACTAGAAAGACAGGATAAGAAACAAAAAGTTGTTAGTTTTATATATCCACTGCGAAAACATTGATTATGGTTACTTAAATCCAACTGGTTTTAATTTCTTCCATCTGTTTTCAACACTGTTATGTTCACTAGTTCATCATTGTTCTTATAATGATAAATCAGGATGTGATAAATTTTTATTATTACATAAAGATATGCGTAGTATACTAGGTAGCTATTAGTTTTATAATCATTCTAGCTTCCTTACATAGAATAAATTCTATCTACAACAATCTACATATTGAATCAACAGATGATACATTAAGAATATTTACATTCCTTCTTCCAAAAATATAATACAGTCAGTGCATTTGCAAATCAGATATTTTATTATTAGTTAGTTAGGTTACACCGAACTTCAAGTAATTCCGCATAAGCTTTGATATATGGAAAAGGCTTTATAAACAACTTAGAGGTGTGGTATTGAAATTCCGTAAAACTGTTTTTGTTGTTGTTTCCTTGGTTTCCGAGTGGAACATAGGGCTTCAGCAACACATCTTCACCTTTTCTTTTTCTCTGGACTTCTCTTTAGATGGTCACACAACTGTCCATAGTCTTTCATCTCCTCCTCATATGACCTCCTCCATGTCATCCTCAGACCACCCTCTCGTCGTCTCTCATTCGGTTTTCATTCAAGGGCCTTGAGATCGATGTCATTCGACGGTCACCTGAGTGTGAGTTCAAAACATTCCCATTTTCTTCGGGATATTTTACCAGCAGTAGGTTTTTGGTTGGTTCATCCTCAGAATTCCTTTTTGCTAATTCTTTCTGTCTAGCCATGTGATCTTCAGTATGGAGCAAGCGAAGGCCGCTGTTGACAAAAGTGTGCAGCAGCCTGTTGGAAGTGCTTTTCATAACATGTAAGGCACGTTTCCGACCCAAATAGAAGTGACTCAAAATTAGTGTTGAAAAAATGAGTAGGCACAGCATGGAAGTGCTAGGAATCTGTGACAGTGGGTAGAATGAACGCAGACTATCCAAGTTGTTAATTGGGGAGTCAGTAATCTATTCCGGTCACCCAGACGACAATCACCAGCACAGAGTGACAATCACTGTGCTACCGTAGGTAGCCAAAGCTATAATGCAGTGGGAACTATTCTCCTTCAGGATAATAACAGCAAGACTCAACTCAAAAGGTAGGAAGGCTACAATTGTGCCATGCTATTTGTCTGAAAACAACTCAGAACAAGAGAATAAGGTAGATTTCTTTAGACAAAACTATCTGCAATCCCCAAATGATAAATCTACACTTGCTGTTTATGAACACGTTGATACCAAAATCTCTATGAGATATTTTCCAAGTAGATTTTAAAAAATCCACATTCCAGCTGCAGCTTACTATACGATGTGCCCTGGATTAATAAAAAGAAGACATGTGAATCAGTGAAGGAACTCTTTCATTGACTTCATTTCCAAGAGCTCTAGTAGGATCAAGATTAGCACACTGAAATGACTGTGACCAGTAATTCGTAACAGAATCTTCATGAGAACATAAGTAATAATGCATCACATTGTGCTTTAAGGAACTGAATTATTTTCCTACTAAAAGGAATTTAGCATTCTGAATTAACAATCAAATAATCAAGTGTTCTAGTAGTAATTTATCTACCTCATAAAAAGTGGAGGCTACCATTACATGAACGATTTTGTTATTTGAAATAATCGCTGATACATTTGCTTTCGGTTATTACATTCATTGTTCAGATCACTACTCATTAGGTATATGATTTTCTCTCTTCCTTTCTTGCAGTAAGGATGGATAACGACAGATTAATATGAGGTTCAGAATTTATGCAAGACACACATATTTATTTCAAAACTGATCACAAACTGACTTCAGTAAGAGAACCACTGAAAGCCAGGGAGTACTGAACATCTGTTTCGTCCCCGTTTGAGATTCGTTATCAGCACGCACCCAAACGACAACGAAACAGATGCCTAGTACTCTCTAGTTTTTATTGATTCTCTTAATGAAGTTGGTGCTTGAATAATCTTAAAATCAGTCAGATCTTTGCAAAACACTACTCGAGAACAGATATTTATGTCTGTGTATATAAAAAGGGTCATGTTAAAAGCTTATTACTCAATACGAAGTGCAGAAGATGTTTATCCAACAAGCTGGCGTTCGTCGTGTGTGAGTTACTGAAATACTGTCTTGATATATAAACATTTACATTGGATACCTGTCAGTCCTCTTAGAAATCAAGCAAAGAAAATTCTTTCTAAACCAGGATTAAGTACTGTAAAGTGAGTTGGTTCAGTCGACAGACGCAAAGTCTTTCCTTAATATAAATTCTCGCTGAAATTATGGCATTATGAATGCATAGGTATATTGAGGAAGTTAAAACATACACAACTGATGAGACTTCACTTCAATGAAATTCGTTTAGTTTGAAGTTATTTTCAGAGAGAAGAAAATGTATTAAAAGTTCATAACATTTCAAATAATAACAGTAATAATACCATTGTTCCGAACAATACAATATCGCACCTAATTTTTCCTTCACATTACTTTGCAGTGGCGGGAAATATTTAACAGCTTATTTATTTCAGTAATAATTTCATTCGTAACCAGTAGGTCCTGGGTTTGAACCCCGCAGTGTGGGTGCGTACTAATGAAGCGTCCTTAAGTAGGTCGAAACAGCTGTCCAGTACTTCCGGGTTTTCCAATGGTTCTCTAAACGATGTCAGCTCATAATCAAGTCCTGTAACCAATCAAATCCCTACAAACCAATACTTGAATTTCAATAAGCATATGATTGTAAAATTAAAATTAAGTGAAGATAGTGACAACAATATGTAATAATGAAAGAAAGAATAAAATAGGGGCCATTTACTCACTATTTATCAATGAGTTAGTAGTCTCATACCGAACGCTTTTCTCACCACAGGAAATTCTTTTTTCTTTTCTCTATTCTTTAACGTTCCCAGAAGCACATAGGACTTCAAGCTAGATCTCTGAAGTTTCAGGTTGGAGTTGCTAGCCTCATGCCTAACCTTCCCTCTTTATCATCGTAGCGAGGTGAAGGAGTGCGTCGGCCGAGAATCAAACCCTGGACTAAGCGCGCGGTCAGCGAGTATTCTACCGCTAAGTCACCATCACATGAAATGCATGCCGAATAAAATATCGTTCAGCTTTTACACTTAGTTATTCAAGCATATGGTCTTCTATAGTTGTTTCCAGTCTCATCTAGTGAGATGCAGATGCAGAGTTGTGTATCAGATACATTAGGTCCGACAAGATGGTTTTCACTAATTTCTTGCATGAGTTCAAGTGTCTGTGCACAACAGTACTAATGAGTTGGTTTAGCAACACCCCATTCTCCCTATCGAAAGCTTTTATTGCCCATCATAATGTAACAAAGTCTCTATCAATTACTCGAGGAAAGACTAAGGGCGAGCAATAAAGAAGAATAGGTGAAATACAAACTGCAAAAGTAGATACTGAGTGATACCAGATTTTCTGAACTTAAAAGGTTAGACGAAATGTCTTTCTAGAAATACCATGATGTGAGAAGACCAAGAAACGTCAGAGTTAAGACATAAAATAAAGTATTAAGCATTCAACTTAGTTTCAACTTCAGTGTATTCTTTGATACAAGAATCATACGAAGGAACTAGCTCATGTAAATTACGCTTGTGTCTGAAAGTGAAATGAATAGTCTGATATTTTCAGGGATTTATCTTGAGACCATTCGATCAGGAGTGCCGATTATTTTTTGTTAAAAAAGGCTGTTCGTTTCGCAACAATCTGATCGAGAAGCAACTGACACGAAAACAGTTAGACTATCGGTACACTTAAAAAATTGGCTTCAACAGAATAAGGCAAGTCATGTGAGAAGAAAGAAAACAGAAAATTAGAAGGAACAGCACCTTCTAAGGATACTAGCTACAGTAAGTAAAGCAGTGAAAGATGTCCCTTTATATACAGTGTACAGCTTCCTATCATAAAAGTGAGAATATAAACATTTAATAATCCAACACAACAGGGTTTGTTCTTACAAAACTAAGTGTTAAACATGGACGAACATATACGACATTCAACTTATCTTATTTTCTAAAAATTGAATTAGAGATTGTCCCGTCAGATGATTGGACCGAAGTGCTAGGTCTCAGGTTGACATGTCGGCTTCTTTTGCAGATGCTTCGACGATAATGTCAACCTGAGACCAAGCACTTTAGTCCAATCAGTCGACGGGAAAATCTAAAATTCAATTAAATAATTAACATGACCCGTTGCACAAGAGGTGGCTCTCGTGGCCTAAGTGGTCTAGTGGATAACGCTTTGGCGTTTGAAACTATGGGCACTGGGTTCGAGCCTCGGTGGGAACATCATCACTCACTGGGAAATGCAGGTACATCCAGTGACGAGTCCCAAATAGGACGAAATGCGCATCTTGGATTCCACTGCTAGTCACCATCCACCAATTGAATTCAACTTATCTGTTAAACCGTTCAGGTGTTCCAAAGAATTTTAGGTAAACTAGACTGAATGCCTAAATATTCCCATCTAAAAGTATAGTTTGCTTTGTGCATATTATTTAAAAGTATAAAGCCTGAAAATCTTCTGTCGATATAGTTACAAAAGAATAAAATGTGCGTGTTTTATGAAACTTTCAGCTGTTCTAAAGAAAGTTATACTATATACATATATACATAATATACAAATGTGTCATAATTATTTATTCAGTCAACTTTTGTTTACATACATGTCAATAACATACATCTTATAATATGCAAATAAACTTATGTACATTTATGAACTTATCTACAAAAACACCTGTTTAGTGTTATACATATATCCTAACATGTTAAACTGATGAAGTAGTATAGAATAATAAGTGGGAAGATGTACATTTTCTGTTTAGAAGTTTAAAGTTTATTAAAACAGAGTTATTGAGTATAAATGTCTACTTGAAATTCAACTGAGAATTTTCAAAAACTTTAAAAGAAAGGGGAATCTTTTTGAAACTTATTTAGTTTTTGACAGAAAGTGACTTAACTACATAAATTGAGTGTCTTTTTTTAAATTATGAATTTTCATTAAAAATTGAATACATATTTCTCGGGACAAGACGGAAAAGCTGTTACCTTAGTGACGGATTTTAGACTCTGGTTAAGTTTCGTGTTGATATCATCCTTTCTCTTCTCTGTAACTGTATCGGAGTAGTGCTCGGACGTGGGAGATCCCACGTTCTCCGCGATACGACTGTTGATGAACGTACGTAATTTTAACACTTCGCCGATACGGTTACAGAGAAGAGAAAGGATGATATCACCACGAGACTTAATCAGAACCTAAAATCCGTCACTAAGGAAACAGATTTTTCGTCTTGTCCCAATGAGTATGTATTCAATTTTTCTGATGCCCCACTTTCACCGATTCAAATGCAGTTTTCATTAACAGAAAGACTTGGATTGGATAAAAGTAATATCTTGATGAATGAAGATTTTTTCTCGGCAGTGACTTACGCTGTTTATAAAAGAGATTCGCAATTAATAGTGTTCTCTGAGCTGGTTGATTTAGTTGCGGAGCTTTTGTCGTCCTTCTGGACAACATATTCAGCGCAATATTTGGCTTAAAGTGAACCGATTTAAATTTCTTCATGAGTGATATAACCGCGTCTCCCGGTAACCATCTTTACATATGTATTGACCATTTTCTATTGACTTGGATTTTAAACTTTCTGGTCACCTGATTTCCTTTTTATTAGATGGTATATTTCGTCTACATTAACGTGTTTGTTAATTGCATTTTCGCTTGAGTACCAGGTTTCTAGGAATTCCCTGACTGCACTTTTGGTGTTTCCTCTGTCTAAGATTTTGACATTATCCTAATCAAATTGATGACCATAATTGTCTATATGCATTGATACTGAAGAATAAATATCGTGTCTTTTCACGGCTGATTTGTGTTCTTGTGCAATTAACAAGCACGTTAATATAGACGAAATATACCAACTAATAAAAAGTAAATCAGGTGACGAGAAAGTTTAAAATTCAAGTCAATAGAAAATGGTCAATACATATGTAAAGATAGTTACCAGGAGACGTAATTATATCACCTACGAAGAAATTTAAATCATTTCACTTTATGCTAAATATTGCGCTGAATATGTTGTCCAGAAGGACGACGAAAGCTTCGCAACTAAACCAACCAGCTCAGAGAACACTATTAATTGCAAATCATCCACCTGAGCTACAAATCTTCTCTATGATTTCAGAAAAGAGATTCAAAGATTAGAAAGACAAGGCGTCTAGGCTGGCGATTGTTCTGTGTGTATATATCAATTCACCTTCCGCTGTGGAGCCAGGTATATCGTCCTTTGCTCTAGGAACTTGAATTTCTGAACTCAGGAACACCCACCAGTGTGGTTAAATAAGGGTGTAGTAAAAACTATTAACAGCTGGATATTAGATCACCTTATTCAAACAAACAACATAGCCAGTATTGAAGAATCGTTTCGCGTCATCTTTCGTGTATCAATTAAATTGCTAAATACGATGACAGGTATCAGACGCTGCAATCAGCATTAAGCTAAAAAATTCACATATGAAGAAGAAACCCAAAGAAAAATTGCCACCTTACATGTCATGCTCACAAGAAGATCAAAGAGGAGTACAAAAAATGTGCATGAACAGGAGAATATACATATTTTCAAAGCATCATTCCCCTCCAGTAAAAAATTTGGAAGAATCATGGTGAAATACAGGGCCAGGAGGGTAGAAAAGAATTCTTCTATATCTGTTAACAAGATGCCTCTATATATACGACTATACGAAATAATAACAAACAAATTGAGAAAATCGATTCAAAGAATATTTATTGCTGGTAAGCTGAAGCTTATACTTTCCGGTTGTGACTCCGAAAATGAAAGACGAAGTACGTAAACTAGCCACCTCTTAATGTATCCATCAGCCCGGCTGCTCACGTGGAGCCTTTATGTTAGCCGTTGGTCTGAGAAGTTGATTTATTTGTACTCAGAAACATCTACAAATGTGGTTAAATAAAAGTGTAGTTAAAACCATCAGCAGTTCTATATTAGATCACCTTGTCCAAACAGGCCACAAAGCCAACCACATTGAAGAGTCTTTCTCTATCATCTGTCGGATATGGAGTTCGCCGTTAAATGCCTCTAGGTACCAAATAATCCAAACAGAAGAAGCGATAGCTACTTGCCTAAAACACACGGAGCTCTGCGTGTAAAAGAAGCATGTCCAGCCACTGTTGCTACCCTGCGGTGCCGTAGAATTTATAAATTTATAAATACTGTATTATTTTTCATAATTTATCTGATATTCACTTCAGTGTTAAATTTGTGCCAATTATAGCATACCAATGTCTTGTACTGTAGTCTGTTGGTCTTAGTGATTATTTGAAGCAATAATGCTGTTAACAACAGTCATTCTATAACTATTATTGATATATACCTGTAGAGTAAGATGCAGAAATTATCAAAGAGAATATTCTCTGTTCATTAGTCAGTCTTCTGAGAAAAAGGAAGCTTATAAGTCATTACAGTCGGAGTAAGAAGTCCTGGAGGGCGATTAAATCATAAATCCCACAATGAGAGTTAAAATTTATTATGACGCTCTCATTTAGAAGTCACTTTAAGTCATACAATTTCTATCTGTAGGTTATCATGATGTGAACAGACGTTACCTTACAAATTTTAATACAAGCATCAGCAATTTACTTATAATGCAAAATTAAGTATTCATGAACAGTACCTATTTTAAAGCATAATTTTTCCTCACTTGCAAGAATTACGCACTTGTTTCTAATTCAGTTTATTTTGCGTTAACTATTCATCCGAATAATAACTTAGCTCTTGATGTATATTTTTATCACTATCAGTTTTTCTCTCTCATTTATCATGGCATTCACTTCTAATGTCTGAATCAGGAAGCGAAAAATAGTTTTATGTCTTTATGTACAGCCTAATAAATACTACTTTAACCTAATTATCATGTACATTGAAAGTATCGAGAAATTTAGACTTATTTTCTGCATTTTTTTCATCGATAAATGTTAACTTAAGCACGGGATGAATTGACGTCATTCTTCTGGCAATATCTGATCGTTTATGAACTATCTGAATTTGTTTATAACAAAGTTGGTGAAGTTCATTTCAGTTCCTACCTCAGCAAGTTTTTTTACATTTATAGGACGATTCATCAATTTGATGCATTTTTTACTGTCCTGCCATATGGAATGAAGTAACTTCCATATTATCTGTGATAATTATTTTTTAAAAAGTATGGAATTCAGACAGAGAAGTCTTATATTTCAATTCAAAAGAAGGAGTAATCTATTCATATACAAGTTTTGTTTTAAGGAGTATGATTGATATCAGGACTGATCACAAAATGGCTAGTTGGGGAAACAGTAAGAACCATGGAGCACTGGACAGTCGTTTCATCCTTGTTTGACACTCCTCATCAGCACGTACTCATTAACCCACCGGGGATCGAACCCATGGTCTTTGGATTAGAAACCAACGTGTGGAAGTTAATCTAATGCCCACTCGTGCCTGGCTGCAGAGTGGAGTTGCCTGAAATTCTAGTGGTAAGCCATGATCAGCTGGGTTCACCAATGTCGAGGTGAGGGGAATTACAATTCTGACAAGTGGTCCTCTTATGTGTTGGCAGAAGTTAGTATTCATAGGCTATTGGATTGCTTCTCAGTGGTTGAATAGTAAACGAACTTGTCTTTTGACTTAAATGTCATAATGTCTGGTCCCTATTGAGATCAGTAATGTGTGCTAATGAAAAGTCACAAAGAAGAACGAAACAGAAGTCTAGGACACACTGGTTTTCAATGGTTATCTAACTAACATCAGTTCATGGTCTGTCTCAAAGTCATGTTTCTGTTTGTGAGTTTTAAGGCTGGAAAATATGATTAAAATTGTGATTACCAAGTTCACTCTGTTTTTTCTCTTAGTTTAGTAATTTTTTTATTTATTTATTTCTAGAAACGGTAAATTGTTTGGGTTCCCCAATTTTAGCAGGGTTTTTTGTGAAATGATATTTTTTATCTGCTGACTGACAGCTGCATATTTTTATCTACATGCAAATCAGACATTAACTTGCGTAAATTTTCATGTAGGTATCGTCGTGACTACCTTTTTCTATGATGTCCATTGAATATGAAAAGAAGTCGGTACATTTTTATTGGAAAAAACTGATAACCACTAGATTCACGTGCGAATTCTGCCGAAGTTATCGCTAGTGTGTGTGGTAAAATAATATTCTTCTTTAAACAATTTCTATCAAGATTTACTTAGTTTAGTGGATAAGAAGTTTTTGATAAGGAGTTTGAGGTAAATTTTTACTACAAATGATAAAATACGGTCAGTATATACATTATATATATATATATATATATATAACAACAGGGTTGTGTGCATGCATTAATAGATCTTGATAAATATACTTTATACCTCTACCTGTAATGGTAATGGAAATCATTTTTGTAACTTAACAGTTATAAACACTATACTCTTGATGGTATCATGAATTACAACGGTTTAGTTGTCCATCAGTCCAGTATAGTTTGTTGAGAACACCTGTGGTCCTTTCAATACCACTAGAAGAGGAGACAAATCAAAACATGTTTATACTAGCCATTCTGAGAGATGGATACCGAGGGGTAAGCCGACCAATAACAAGTCATAACAAGAGTGGGTAACACCAAGGAGGTCGGAGTGGCTTCTCTCGAAACCATTTGGCCTGGGGATGAGTGTAGTGTGATGCACACTGACGTGAAACGGTCAAAACTGAAATCAACATTTTCAGTCAATGGCCTCAGAGGTACATGGTATTTATTCCTCAAATCTGGATTTAGTTTACATTGAGGATATGAAATAACCTCATTCGACCACTTGTTTAAGCTTGGGCCACTAGCCAACCGGTAGGAACGATTAACTGTCCTCAGACCTAGCTGAACTTCAATGTGGTTAAGAATGTATAAATATAATGTATTTTCACTGATAAAGGTCCGTTACAAAGTTCCTTATCTTCTCCTATTACATTAGTTTTTAATATGGTGCTTTGGTTTATTTCAGGTGGTCATCAAACGCACCTTGAATAAGTGAGCATTTTTGAAATCTGTGAGTATTCTTGCCTCAAAATAATAGTTCCAAGTATCCTGATACCCAAGTCTTCAACAACCTATTTGAAGGAACAGATGCGATATCAACTATGTGGGATATTTAGGCACTGTTATCAGGCCAGTGTTCATGGATGAAAATTTCAAACTCATAATTCATACACGAGAAAGGAGTTACTCGTTGTGCATTGATTCGTTTCTGGTATTATTTTGGTGTAAAATAGTTTCTGCAGCTCAGATCCAGTGGGTTTTTGTCACATATTGCTTTTCTAATATATATATATATATTCGGTCCAATAAATTCTTTTCTTCTCACTCTCCGCGCGCGGTGCGCCACATGATCATGTCTGCCATCGTCATAAATATTATTTCCAATAGTAGGAAGCCTTGTCTTACTCCTGTCTTCTCTTCAAAGGCATCTCTGAGTTTTCCGTTGTGAATTACTTTGCATGAGGCGTCATCGTATAGTTGTTGATGAATAGGGTTTATAAAAGTTTTTGAGCTATTTTATAGATTTGAAGCAGTCTCCAAATTACTTCTTTGTCGACGTTGTTGAAGGCTTTTTCCAACTCTGGTTGTTAGATTATTAACTATCTTGTATTCACATCTCTTGTTCCACTACCACTGATTCTGTGTTGGAATAATTATTGAAGCATGTTAAATATTTACATGTGTAATATCTTATACCATTTTTAGGCTGATAACAGGTGGAGAAAAGCCATGAAGCGGACTCTTTTATCCTGAAAATATATTCGTTCTCGCCCTCTTTAAACTAGTTTATGACTATTTAAGAATGCAGTACAAAATACTTTGTCACCACCGTCGACATTCATTCATTCAACCCGCTATGGAATTTATGGGGTATAAATCCCAACCCGTCAGATAAATTCCATTTATTTATTGTCAGATTAACTCTAAATCGTTGATTCACTTTCAAAGTTTATACTCAACTTCTTCTTAAAGACTTTATATACGTTTTATCCAGTAAGCTCTATTTCGAAAAGTGTAATAATAATAATAATTAATAAAGCTATATTTCAGACAATATGTGAACGTATATTACAGAAATTTACAGCATATTTAGTTCCAAAATATTTCCTCTTCATACAGAATTTACATGTAAAGCAATCATCTAAAGTACATCATTTATTGTAGGGTTGTTGCATATGAAGAGAGAACCAATTCTGCACATTTTTTCTTCAGTTCTTTCAAGAACTGCAAAGCGTTCAGTGGGAAACTAATTAAATATGCGCGCGAGTTCATGTAGTGGTCATTTGATACAATTACACGATTAAAACAATAAGAAATGCAGAAGAGTATAAGCTTTCTGATGGATCGAAATTCTAGTAGCCCACCTCCTATGTGGACATAGGAGACTCGTGTTTATCAGTGATTCCGCTCAAATTTCATTCCCCGAAGGCAATACTCCAAGATAGTGTCTAAAACATTTATAGATACATGGGCAGCTTTTTTTCCAAATACTTTATTACTGAAAGGTCATGAGATAAAATAAGATTACTTTTATTACCATTTTTAAAGCGTGAAAACATATCACTCGAGTTTGATTCCCTTGTTTACACAGATTTTACGTTATTTCGTATTTAGTAAAAATCACCCAGTTTAGCAGAAAGGCTTTTTTCTTATTTGAAATACACTCATAAAATAGTTCTTTTTAGTGAACATGTATAGTTTAAAAGATAGTCTAAACTTTTGCTGTACTGAAAACATTAAGTATTATATTAAGGGAGTATTGTTTTTCCTCACTATGGGAAATATGTATTTAAAAATGTATTTCCAAACATTTGAATTATAAAGTGAATGTCAAGTTAGGAGAGATTTTTTTATGCCCACACATTTGGCGCCAAATGATTATAATGTTTTGTTTCACTGAAATCATTATTTTTTTATTACTCTAAATGTGTATTTTATTACTGAATAATATTTTTTTATTTCTTTCTGATTCATGAGAGATAGTAAGTGATGACTGTTTTTGTTAAAATTAGTTAGTTACAAAAGGAAGCGTTAAATATCATGATAAAAGTCGAACACATGAACTTAGCTTCAGTTTTACAATCCACTACGTATTTTTCCATTAGTTCTGGAAACAAAACAAAAAGAACAAATGAACAGTTTTTTTGAAGTAACAGGTAAACGCTAGTGAACATATGTGTAAGATCTTGGCGACATTGTATCATAAACTGGCTAGTTAATGTAATGGAATAATCGTTTGGAAAATCCCTTGTGAACAAACTAATTACAATATTTATACTTATTTGGATGTCTCAACCAAATTTGTAATTATTTATTTGAATTTTAGATTTTCTCGTCGATTGATTGGACTGAAGTGCTCGGTTTCAGGTTGACATGTCGGCTTCTTGCGCAGTTGCTTTGACGATGTCTGACAAGTCCCAAATAGGATGAAATGCGCATCCTGGATTCCACTGCTAGTCACCATCCACCAATTAAATTCTAATTACATGCCCAGACATCGTCGAAGCATCTGCGCAAGAAGCCGACATGTCAACCTGAGACCAAGCACTTTAGTCCAATCAATCGACGGGAAAATCTAAAATTCAATTAAATAATTAACATGACCCGTTGCCCAAGAGGTGGTTCTCGTGACCCAAGTGGTCTAGTGGATTACGCTTTGGCGTTTGAAACTGTGGACACTGGGTTCGAGCCTCGGTGAGAACATCATCAGTTACTGTGGAATGCACGTACACTCAGATGACGAGTCCCAAATAGAATGAAATGCGCATCTTGGATTCCACTGCTAGTCACCATCCACCAACTCAACTTTGTAATTATTATCCATTTTTCTCCTAGACTGTATGTTTCTGATGCTTCCTTATCATATGTTAACTTGATCCTGATTATTTGTCTCTGTTTCTGTTTAATATTTAATTTTAATACCTGTCTATGTGGCTATGCAATAATGATGATGAGTTGTTTTACGATGGGACTTTTCTGAGTGAATCATGGTCAGTTTAACTTTGGACTGTCTGTGGGATTGTTGGTGTGATTGTTACTGACAGAGTTTTGATCCCTCCTTGTTGGGGATGTTATATCTGATTCTAATGAACTTCTTACAACTCAACTGTAGTTAACTGAATAAATTCTATAGTATTTCTTTGGTACTAAAAAGTCTAGACTTTGTAGTCGCCTACGGCTTTGTTGAGGTAGTTTTGAGTTTTTATGCTGTTATTACTGAAAAGAATCACACTTTTTTTTATTCCTTTACGTTTCCAGTGGAACATAGGGCATCAAGCTAGAGGCTTGACGTTTCGGTAGCAGTGGTGTTTTATTTTTTACGGGATGGGGTTGCTAGCCTCATGACTAACCTTCCCTCTTTACCAGTCTTATTACTGGCTTAGCGAGGTAAATGAGTGCGTTGGCAGGGGATTGAACCTCGGACCGTATGCGTGGTCGGCGAGCATTCTACCTGTGTGCAACCGACGCAAAAATCACATAGGTTCATCCAACCACGAATAACCGTCTTTTTTGCTGTCATTGGAGAGTCTTGTGACTGTGCGTCACTCATGGAAGTTTTGTCAGCTATACAGTAAGACGCAGAGATTGGTTTCCTGCGTTCAGACCAATATTCAGTTTTGATCGTTACAGTTAATACATTCACAGAAAATCAGAAGGACTTATGTCTTCACGGTGTGAACAATTAAAATCACTATATAATAAAATAAAAGGTAGAATGTGATACTATTTATTAACAAATTCTGGAAAAAAAGAATAAAATGTATGTGAAATATTTATTCTCAACTAAATGTAGTTCGATACGAAAAGCAGACATGAAGCACAATGAAATTCGGTTAGGAGTTATTCATAATAGACAGTTTAATCATGGGGGCATATGCGGTTGATTACTTTTGAAATCACTCTTCAATGCACTTTTATCTGTCTCATCTGGAAACATTTATTATACCTGACATTATTTCATGAAATCACAAATCTTTTTATAAAATTTCACTGCGTGTAGACAAATACTGACTAACACATGAAATGGTAACTAATTACTATGGAAAATTTTCAAGTTTGGTTTGCAGAGGCTTCATAGTTTTCCAGTCAGGTCCAAAACTAACATCAGTTAGAATGTCACTGAAAACTACGCAGTGCTGGACAGCTATTTCGTCCTGGTTTGGGACACATAGGTACTACTCACTCATGAACACCTTTAGGTTGATCATTCAGATACAGAGACAGAATCTAATGCTTACGAATTCTGACTTTTGTCCGTTCACAATATTCAGTGCCACAGGCAGCCAATGTCATCGTTGATTATTTGTTCTCACACCCAGCTTGGTAAACCTTACTGGTCAAAAATTCTAAGTAGAACTTTAGCCATTCCATCCTGCAGTCAATCACCAGTATACATTTTTCAATCTTCAACTGTTGTTTTATAAGTGTTTGATTCATTTTCGCGTCTGTGGAGAAATCACACTGTTTTCTATCTGGGTTAGTTGGATAGTGAAAATCAGGTGCAGTATAAGGAGGCAAATTTATGTTCATTAACAATCATTATGACATTCTGCCTAAGCGTTTCTCCTCGTTAATACCTCTTTAAATCATTGTAATCACCTTGCGGATAAAACAGCTTTTGACACTGCTCCAGGGCTATCTATAGGTGTAAAAAGGTTTACAAATTCATTTATGTTACGTCGTTTTTACCTAATTAAAAGTATTTCGGTGAGTGGTTTATTTGAAATGCAGAGGATAATGCGCGTTATTCTCGTGAAAAACTAAAAATAATGGACACAATACAATTAATAACAGATTTATAATCATTAAAAAGAATGTCTGGTTCTAAATAACCTAATAAAGGCTAATTTAATTAGGAGACGCGAATAGGAGCGATATACTTCCATCATCTAGATAATTATGTGTATCACTGAATATATTTAATCAATCCGCTTACTAATTTACAAGATGAAAGGGTAATATTGATACATACAGTTTATGTTCTATTTTGCATTCACGTAACTGGTGATTATGTTAGTTTACCTGATGAGAATTATTGCATAACATGAAGTATGGATTAATTATTGCATTATTATTGTTTTGAATACTTGTAAATGTGCTACCTTGTAGAACATAATTGTACAAATTGCGACTGCATAGCTAATAAGAATAAAGCCGCCAGAAACATAACTTTTACTGAACATATTGTTTTTTTTCAGGATTTTAACAATGCAGTGTTACACAACGTCTGTTTTTGACATTGCCTCCGGTAATTTACTGGCGTAGTTAGATGTCGGGTCAGAGAAACACTGAATTGAAAACTGAGCTGATAATGTTTTGATACAATTTTATGAGTTTCATACCAACAGATTCATTTACTGCTTTCATCGTCCTTTTATCAACCTACAACGCAGAAAATCTTCCTAAACATGAACATGTAGCTGTTCTATTTTTTTAGTCTGTGTCGTGCTTAATAGTAGGTCTTTCAAGATGTCTGGAGCACTGATATAATTATTATTCTTATTCCCTTTCATTCCGCACGGGACATCTAGCTTAAACAGTGCATCTTTATTTTATCCAGTTCCCTATGTATCTATATATATCACTACTGTATGATTGCCCATAAGCCCCCATATTGTCCTCACACGATCTCCTTCGTATCACCCTCAGACGCCCAACTCGTCAATTCCAATTGTCTTTCTACTTGAGGGCCTGGCAAGCAATGTCACTCAGCTGTGTTTGACCCACCACCATTTTCGTCGATATATTTGTTGGGCAATCGCTAAATTGTTGATTCTTTTCCGGAGTACCTCGTTGCTAATCCTTTCTGATGGGGCATCGGTGGCACAGCGGCAGAATGCTCGCCAACTACACACTCTTAGACCTCACCTATCTGGTAGTGAACTCAGCGAAGAGGAAAGGTTGGGTGGAAGGTTAGCCACCCCTACACCTTAAAGATAAAGCCACTGCTACAGAAACTACAAAGCTTAAGCTTGAAGCCCTATGTTCCACTCAGAACGTGTCACTGTCACTGTTGCTTGTATTTCTTAATAAGTTCCTAGTGGCCGTTGGTTCAAGAGTCCTTTGAAGTTATCAAGCCATTGTTTTCCTTCCTTCTCCTCTTTGTTAATTAAGTTCTCCTCACTTTATTCATTGGTTCTACACGTAGTTGATCTCTTCCCAGATAGTAGCCTGCTTATATACTGTAGTAATTTGAAGTCCCTCTTACCTGAAGCCTGTTCTGCTTCATTTGCCAATGTATCATGATACTGTGCATTTGTGTACAATTTATGGGCTTCATTTTCCTAAATATCTTCTTTTAGGCAATCCTAATATTTATCAATTGACTTTTCAATGTCTCAGATTTACATATTTTATTTTGGTGCAGTTCGCAAGGTCTAACACTTGAAAATATTTCAGTCTTGTTAAAATTATATTAAGATTCTTGTTACTTAATCCACCATGCAAAAAGTTTGACAGACCATATAATTAGAAAAAAACATTGTGTAGGATGTCCAAATCTAGATCTTACCAGTTAATGTCCATGAGGTTTTTCTATAAGTTAACTGCTTTTAAATGCAAATTAACTACTGAGCCCCTTAATACTAAGTAGAATATGTTATTTGAATGATACAAAAAACATTACTGAGAAATGTTAAATCTCTATTGGGAATCAAATCTAATAGAAATTTATCTGATATCTATATTCAAAGTCCTGCCACAGTATTCTCTATTTAAAAGTGGATTTGCTATCGTCATTTACATACATCAGTTCACCTCCAATCCAGTAAAATTTCACAAACTCATACTCCGTTCTAACGTTGTTTACTTACAATCACTGTATCATGGATAGTTTAAGCAACTGATGTCACTGTCGTCAGTGTGTTGATGGTACAGTGGTCGAACGCTCGTCAATCATTCACGTGCTCCGAGCTTCATTTCTTGGTAGACATATTCCTATACCCCAAGTAGCCGTTAGTAAGCCCGATAAATTGAGAAGGTCAAACCTCAGGTTATAAAACTTCCTCTGTAAAAAACCATCACCTCCACTAAAACTTCAGTGTTCAGGCTTGAAGACCTATGTTCCACTCGTAACTCGAGGAAAGGAAATAAACTTTAGCAGGCATAGAAACAATGCCGGCCAACCACACCTGTTATCGTTTTTCGATTCCTGGCCAGCAGACTCCTAGACCTAACTTAACCCGTAATCAGCGTAGTAACCAGATACAGGCGGGCTTAAGGCTAGAAACCCTACTCCGTAAAAGACAAAATCACCGCCAGTGAAACTTTAAAGATCAAGCTTGAAAACCTATTTCCAATGCGAACGCCAAAGAAATAAAAAAAATAATAAGATAGTTATGGGTGTGACAGTCAAATTTTTTGACAAGAAACGTATGAATCACTACACTGTGTTTTCTAATCCAAAAATGCTAAGTAAACTAATGTATTTTAAGCGTGATAATACTCTCAATAATCTTGCTTCTCATGGAAA